>JBBMOE010000038.1:3082993-3391337 GCA_037975065.1 Chaetodon trifasciatus
CAATAAGCAAATAACTAAAGACCTTAGTTTTAGCCTCGTCCTCGGTGACCTACCTGACCCGCTTCCCGATCAGAGACTCCAGGTACCTCCGCGCTGATAGCTGTCCGAGGAGTTTGCTGTACCCGCTGGTGAACAGACCGTCCGCGTGTCTCGTTGGTCTGCACAGCATCACAAAAAACATTCAAATCTGGTTACAACTGATGCATTAAAATACCAGATAGAGACACATGGGCACAAAAAGACGCGCGTCAGCTCCAATTCTGATGGCGCATTGATAGCGACGATGGTCGCGAAGGGTTTCATGTTGCTGAAAAGAAGTATTTTATATAGTGATGCAACAAAGAATTGATTCAGTCAGTATATTTGCCATCAAACTGATTCCTGGTTTGACTCCTTACAGGTGGCAACACGCGTAAAGAGTTCAATGCAAAGAGCCTCTCACAGCACGTTTGAGCCGTTTTCTTCATGCCGCAAGAGATAGAAATACTATAATGCAGGACAAGATCACAATTTAAGTTCGATCTTTGTTTACAGGGTTAGTATAAATTATTAAAAGTATATAACAGAAATATTAAAGCGCTTCACATCGTTTTCACTATTTTGATATTGAAGGAGTTTTTCGCTGTTCGCCTTCACTCATGTGATGTCTGGCATCAAGTAGACCAGGGCATAGTCCCAAAATATATGATATTAAAATCTGAAATTATCTGTGGCAATAGTTACAACAACAAGAAGTCAGAAAGGATCAAGAATTGCTAGAGACAAAGCAGCTCAAATTCATCCACAGGTATAATCATTTTTTTTTCTTCTTCTCAGCAGTTTTAGTTGGGAAAACACAGGTTTGTCTTACCTCATGGATGTGTATGGCAGACTCAGAGTCCGTGAGTACAACACACTGCACAGGGCTATTAGGAAAAGCAGCTGGGGGCCGGTCCGTTGTAACATCGCTTTACACCTGAGGATGGAAACGGTAACGGGTTATTCTCCCTCTAGCCTGAACACAATGAGCACACCAGGTCCGCCGACAGACACAGTCCTGCGCTATCCTCCACGCGTCAGCCGGTGAGTTTTAGTCATTATCTTAAATTACTTTTAACAGTCAAATCGTAAACTCGCGGTTAACTTCTCAAGGCAAAGGTGAGGATGGATATCGACCTTTAAACAAACCACTCATTTAATGGAGAATTTTGTCAGAGGAGAACGAAAGCAAGCAGCGGAATCTAATGCGTAATTACGCAGGCTGATGAGGGCAAAACCTCTTACTTCACCTCCGGGACGCTGCAGTTCTGTTGCCCCCGTAGAGACGTTTAAGTGTTTTTACTCACAGAAACGTCGAAATCCTGGGATGACTTCATCAGCAAAATGCTTTCAACTTCCTCCAAAAAAGTCAGAAGAGTACATTTAACTGTGGAAATGTAAAAATCTCCGTGTGCATTTTCAGCTCACAGCTACCAGAGATCATTTACTGTTTTCAATTATAGTTTTTAACCGATGCAGTTCTCTGAGTCTCAGCTGAAAAGAGCAAAACATAATAGTATTTTGGCCACG
The DNA here is from genome assembly GCA_037975065.1 of Chaetodon trifasciatus. Classification (NCBI taxonomy): domain Eukaryota; kingdom Metazoa; phylum Chordata; class Actinopteri; order Chaetodontiformes; family Chaetodontidae; genus Chaetodon; species Chaetodon trifasciatus. The sequence continues at coordinate 3,084,542 of JBBMOE010000038.1, forward strand.
AAAGATAGTGATCTTTGACAAATTGTTCGGTCGATGGTGAGTTTTGACACGAGGAAAGAAAAAGAAGTCAGTACAATCCAATGCGTAATTACGCACAAAGCGGCCACCGGCGAGCACTAAACATCTTATTACAACGCGGCGAGGCTGCGATTCTGTTACCTGCATAAACCACAAACCTAAGGTGGTGCATCACGCTGATGCTGATGCTACAATGCAAAATTAATTTCACGCTAAACTCAATATTCAGTCTTTTGGAGAGATTTAACCAAAACCTGGCTGGAGCGCGCAAAAAGAACAAACGCGGAGCTCACCCAGAACACACCGTCTAAAAATGTCTATGTAAATATAAAATCTTACATGTGCTCTAGAGAAAGTTGTCTGCTTTTTTGCTCTGTCCGCTGCGCTCTCCAAAGTCCTGATCTCGAGTCGCTGCTGTATCTCCACTCAGTTGACCCGATGCTTCCTGACTCTCCTTGTTTGTCTGTCTTCCTCGCCTTCAGGTCTGCTCGCGTTTTATACACCTGGAGGTTTCTCGTGGAGCAGGAGGGGACAGCAGATTCGATCAGGGGCCTGAGACGTCAGCCGCTGCTTCCGTCATCGGTCTTGCTCACGGTCGGAACCAAACAGGCCTATGGTGAAATTAGTGGGGTGTTTCCCTCCCCCGTTTCCTTCTAACTAATCGTAGAAATAACCAACTTATATGCCAAGGTTGATGCCGTTGACTCATCTGATCATTTTCCCTGGGCTCTTCTCCCATCACGCTGCGGGTCAGCTGCTGCAGGAAGGCAGGAAGGGAGAAAATGGAAATTGGACAGGAAATCAAAATGGAAAACGTCTGAGAAAGGAAGTTACACTCAAGAGTTTTCCAGCAGATATATGAGGTTATACAAGTGAGAAGGAGAAGATGCAAGGCCAAGTCTCCACCTCATACAAGGTTTTAGGGAGCTTGGGGATGCTATTTCCACCAGCACTGATTATACTTGTAAAAGTCCTTTATTTTATTCTGAGACAAAGAGAGGCAGAGAGGTTTGTGGATACTTTTGAAGCTTTGAGATGACTCAGCTTAAATGTTGTTTGTGCTAAATGAAAGTTTTCCATATTTCATATTTCAGTGTAGATGAATCTGAAAGAGGCTCATAGAGTCTCAAGCTCAAACCAAATGATAAAACACCTTAACAAAGTATCACTGAGGCTGTGCAGAAATCCATAAATCATGGACTTGCAAGCTTCTCTCTGACTTTTTTCCTCAGAGTCATGATCTGTGCATGTCTGTTTTTAGCTGATGTAAAATCAGCATAATGTCTGAGAGCTGCTCTCTGCTCAAGGGAGATGTCACGCTGGCAAAATAATTGTCAAATAAATTTCAAAAATTACATGTTTCCTTTGGAAAAATCAATTGTGAGAATCCTCCGCAGACAGGTTCGCTTCTTCACACAAGTTCACCGCCAAAATACCTTCCAGTTCCTCAAACAAAGCCTGCAGACTAGAGATAACAATGAAAAGCTGTTTGTCCCCTCACCTGTTTGTCTTTCTTCAGCCCTATTAGAGATTCATCATCAGTTACCTCTTTTCAGTCTGGAACCAAATGAGCTTCCTATCTTCATCTTGACTGGAGATAAGCTGTCACTGAAACATCAGTAATGACTGTAACCTGTGCGGTTACCTGTTAGAAATATAGTACACTAATCTCATGAAGAACTGTCAGTGAAAGAGTCCATCCTGTAACATATCAGTGACTTAATCAAGAACCAAGACTGTCAAATCTGTCATGCACTCTTTGTACTGCCTTTGAGTTATCAGACTGTTATTTTCTTTAAAAACGATGTATAAAAACTGCACCATGATGGAGATTGGTGCTTATTTCTCTCCAGGTTTAAAAGGCAGAGCAAAGGTAATCACAGGCCAACTGCAGCATGTTTGAATGACCCCGATTCTTGTCATAAAAGCATGTTTTTGTTCAATATGTAGCTGTTTATTGGGCTATGAATATTTCCTTTTTTATGTGATGTCCTGTCATGAGAAATATTCAATTCTACAACGAGATCAAAATCCTGCTGCAGCCATTAGTTTACATCCACAAGAAGCAAGTGCTGAGCACCACTGAAGGTGCTGAAGACTGAATAGAAACACCAGCATCTTTGCAGATTAGATAAATACAGTAACGTTTTTCAGCGTGTTTGTAAGATACTGACACTGTTTTCTATTTCAGGTTGTGCTTTAACAAAGGGACGCCACACAGGACTGAAGTGTTTCTGAGTCCACCCACAGTGTCCCTGATTTACTCTGCTGGAACGGCACAGTGAATTAGTCGTGACATTGGCCGGCGCCTCATCCATCTGTCCATCCATCCATCCATCCATCCATCTAAATGAGTGTGAACCATTTAGCCAATATCACTGGAGAGTAAAAGATGATTGGCTTAGACGTGCCTTCCAGAGTGACTGCAGAGCTTCTGTCAGAGCAGAGGGATGAAAAGAAAGATAGAACAAAAAGAGGTGACGGTGATGTTAAGTTACAGATAAACATAAATGGATAAACACTTGACAACTTTAAGCTACATTATGTCAAAGCAGCCACAAAAGTTGTAATATTTCCATATAAAACACTATTTCTGTTATGTTAACTATGTTAACTGATATGACTTTTGTTGATATATTTTATATACATGGAGAATATTTTATCCTTATTTGATATCTTAAACATATGATATTTATAACATGTGTTTCACCCTCTGTTAGCGTCTCTTCCCCCCTTTGTGTGAACGGTATCCTGACTTTTTACTGCAGACTGTCCTCTTTCCACGTCATCATTGTTCGTGCTGCCAGCTTTTAGGAGCACCTGGAAGCTGCTCGACATCTTCTTTGCAAACTGGTTTTACATTTTGTGTTTACCACCGGCCGAAATGGGTCAGCTCATGGGTCACAGCAATGAAAAATATATTTGAGAAATTCAAAAGTAATGAGGCATATGATGAGATAAGTCCTTCAAGGTGGGAGGTCAGAAGAATATCATTCATTCATTCTTGTATTTGTGGTTGCATACCTGATACCTGATGATTAACACAAATTTTATTCGCCGCCACATCACGACAGCGGCGTTGTCTCTGGCCTTCCCGGCTCGTTGATATGTCCTCCCAGTCAGCAGATGACCCCCCCCCCCTCCTCCTCCTCCCTCCTCTTAACCATGATGGCACCATCTGAACCTTAATGTGATCAGTCCAGAGAGAAAGTAGATTACGCAGAAGTCCATGGGAGAAGGAGCTGGTCTAATTGACAGCAGTGATTGGAGACAGATCCCTGCAGGAAGAGGACGCTGATTGAGGAAACATCAGCGTTATTATGTTGATGGAATGTACAGATGAAAACGTTCCTGTAGAAGAGTAACAGGCTGTCTCACCTCTGCACGCAGGACGACACAGAGGAGGACAACAGGAACACAATGTCTTCTTTTTACTTATGGGTACTTTGACTACACCTCATAATACCTCTACTACTACTGAGCCTACTTGTCCTAGGTGATACATCTCATCAGGGCTGGATTGATGATCACCAGGGCAAAAAATACCTTCTAATACCTCATTCCTTCTGACCTCTGAGAGCTGTGATCGTCATTTAATGCAGCACAGTGCTGATGGTGTTACAAACTTACTCTCTGCACTACTCAGTTATTGACGTTTAACATTTGCTAATATCCATTACATCCATGCAATATTACATTTTTTTTGCTGTGCTTTAGTACAAAACACTCTATTTTATCATCCATATCTTACTTATGTGCAATTCAAAGATTTTCCGTTTCAGGGCAATCTTTTAATATCAATGCAACATTATGTTTATACTCTTTTATATAGAATGTACAGTTGATTTTATTTTGTATCTTTTTTATTGTCTAATTGCTCTTTTTCAATTTCTCCCTTTTATTCTTGCTATTATACAACTTTTACAACTTAATTTCCATAGCATGGGATCAAGAAAGTTGTATCTTATCACTCTTATCTTGTGTATTCACATATGTACAGTGCACACAGCGTACACCAGTGTTGGAAAGTTAGAGTACTCAGATTACTTTTTTGTTGTAACGAGCAACATTACACGTTAGTTGTGAAAGTCAAGAAATCAGTTATTTAGTTGCATTTTCAAATAAGTAATCCCTTACTGTTAAAATTTTACTACATGAAGGACAAGAACATCACAGTCAGATGCAAATTACGCCTCTGTCACAGCTGTGAAGAGCTCTACTTTAAGTCTGAAGGAGCGTCTGCTCCACAGCACTCAGTCCTCCGTTTCTGTTTACTTTCATGTGCTTCAACTGCAGCTGAATTACAAAAACATGTATGAACTTGTTAGGCGACATGCATCGAGCCCCAGTGCACTCCTGATTTTATGTTTACGGGTGATCAGACATAATCATTAATAAAGGACCTTCTGTTATTCCTGCTGTTAGCCTGCAGAGTTACAGATTATGGGCTGTAGATGAGGCCATGTGATGACAGCAGAGTCACTGAAAGGCAGACACAGCAGGCTGCACACCCTCCTCTGCCTTCCAGCCTCTTCTACCTGAACCTGAGCCTGAAGCCAGAACCAAACCCGTACCTTTCACCTGCCTCATTCTTGTTCTCTGAGCAAACTTTTTAGCCAGATTGCATTGTGGGTAATGTCGGCACCGGATTCTGACAAGGAGGAAGAATTTATGGACTGAAAAAAGATGATATCTCTTTTTTTTAAACTATCTGTCGTGGCTCCAACAATATTATAGGAGTGCAAAGCTAAATCAGTGGAGTGCTCTTTTAGTCATTAGTATTGTCAGCCAAATGTACTTAAAGTCTCAAAAGTACATGTAATGCAGAATGGCTTTCACAGGGTATCATTATATTACTCTGTTTTCATCACAAACGAATACACGTAAGAGCATCACATGTTGTACAACCATAGTTTTTTATCTAAAAGGTAACTATTAACGTAAGTCTCAGATGAATGTAGTGGAGTAAAAAGTACAGTATTGTGTACTACTGCGTGTACTACCACCAGCCTTACTGCAGTTATTACCACTACTGTTGTACTATTACCGATTCATATTAAGGTCACTAAACACTTTTTTTCTTTTTAAAAGAACTCGTCTGTATTAAAACAAAATACTACAAGGTGAAGATGAGCAGTGGAATCTACTCTTAGGTCCAAATGGTTGATGTCCTCGTAATGAGACACTTTGCATCACGACTCTCCCACCAGCCGGTGTGATGAGGGGAATCCCCTGGCTTGCTGAGTGCCTCCTCTGCACCACATTATCCAATTAGCAAACCATAGAGTGACGACTCTGATGGCAGATTACTGCTGGCAGCCCGACGGGACTCACTGGGGTCTCTCTCTGTCGCTCTGTCTCCCTCTCTCCTGTGTGTGTGTTGTGTGTGGCAGGTGGAGAGGTGGAATAAAGATGCTAGGCTAAGACACTGATAGATAACGGTGAACGAGAGAAACAGAGGCAGAGACAAGACAGCAGAGCGAGGTGAGAAATCTGAATAAAAAAAGACAGAAAATACAAGCAAATTAAAAAAAATCTGGAAATTCTTGTCAGGTCGAGCTTGCAAAAGGCTGCAGTTCCCAAACAAACAGCAATACATGCAAAGAGTGGATGAATAAGTAAAATTCAGACCCTTTACTTAAGTAAAAGTACAAATACCACACTGTGAAAACACTCAACTGAGAGTGAAAGTCCTACATTCAAAATCTTACTTCAGTAACAGTATGTAAGTATCAAAGCAAACAGCTCTTAAAGCACGAGAGGTGAAAGTACTCACTGTGCAGTAAACTGGTCCCTGTCAGTGTTTAACTCATAAATATGATGTTTTTGATTTCTATTACTGCTGCATTGATGTGTATGTTGCATTTTACTGCTGTAGATGTTTAAATTTGAGCTAATTTTTAACTACTTCACATCCTGTTGGCTAGTTTAACCTACAATGCATCATATTCTATAAGCATCAATAGCAATAAGCATGTATATCATCATGTTTGTAGCGTTGCTGTCCTGTGAGAAGCGCATAATTCTAAAAAGCCAACTTCTCATGAGCTCGGAAAAGAAGCCTGTTTTCAGCTTTGAGACAATAACTTTCCAGCTAACAGTTTATTCATCTTAAGAACTCATAAAGAAACACTTCATCGTTCAGTTTATTTACAATCAGTGCATTTGGAGATACATGGTTTTCCCTGGACAGGAAGCGCATGCCTTTAAAATGCATACAGAGAGAACAATAACAATAATATGAGAGTTAAAGCCATGAGTCCAAACTGCACAAGGCCGTCAGTTAGAATGCGTCCAGATAGAAAATACCACTACAGAGGCTGCAAATTTAAGTTATTCTGAGTAAAAAAGGGCTAAAAACACTGCCACCTTTGTGCAAAAAAAGGAATAACAGCGTGAAAAATATGGAAACTTATTGGCACAAAACGACAAAAAATTCTGTACTTCAATCTTAAATGCAACATTATCTTACCTGTAAATTTATGCTGAGAAATACAGTAAAAAGAAGTTTAAGAGACAAATATCAAATACGCATCACTGTGTCGGTGGGAGGAAGTGATCATCATACTAACAGTGTTTGTTTGACAGTATCATGACATCCCTCCACAGACAAATGACAGGCCTTTACACCCATCTGAAATGTCGTCATAGGTGCCGCTGTCAAGCAGGTTTCCATCTCCCATGTGGGAAGACTCCTCTCCTCCTGGCTCACTGCGGACCCAGCTGGATTTGGTGATGGATTGCAGTCCACAACCAGAGGAGATTAGTCTGATAAATTACAGCTCAACTCCCATGATGGCTAAACCTGGTTTACTGCAGCAGGAGACCGGCTGCGTTCAGAGCTGAAAATGGAGACAATAGGTCAACACAGCCGGATGGAATATGGGAAATGAGCAGCGTTAATGCTGTAATGCAAATGACGTGATTACGACACAAATCGTGTGCACAAAACTTCCTCCCCGATGGATTGGATAATAGCGTTTACTGGACATACATGCCAGTTTCGCCATTTTAGCTGCCAAGCAAGTTTTGGCAAGTGATGACTGTGGTTAGGTCGAAGGAACATAAGACTTTGGTAACTTTGTATTCATTAGCTTCGAAAACCAAGTGAAGTCAAAAGAATAAAAGAAGTCAATATTTTGGAAAATATACCCATTCACTTTCTTTTCAAGCTTGAGCTGCGAAGATTGATATCGATCTCACGTCAGGTTAAACATGGAGCAGGATTCAGGCTGCGGTTAGCCTAGCTTAGCATAAAGACTGGAAACAGTGGGAAACAGATAGCGTGGCTCGGTTTAAAGCTCTCTAAAGCTCAGTGACCTTGTGGTCCCACCATAGAAAATGCCTAAATTAGCTTCTTTTGCTATGTTATAGATTTGCTGCATTTAAGTGAAAACAAAAACTCCCTGTAAAATTGAATTTTATTCATATCAACTACCGGCAATGGCCGCTTTGCAGCCGCTTTGCCAGCAGTTTGTCAGATATTCATAATTCATCCAATAGATGAGTGTATTTCCCAAATGTTGAATTATCTCTTTTAAAGTATAACTTGACCAGAAACATACAGTCCTCACAGAAACTCATCCTTACACAAGCAGACAGGTGAGCTTTCCACTATATTTGAATTCACACAAACACAGCAACACACACAAGTAGAGACTCATATCCTTTACTTCCTTACACACACGTACACACACACTCTACACACTCATCAGAGCCCGGGTCCCTGGAGGTCCCTTTAATGGAGGCCATGTTTTGGTGTGCGGCCTCCTGTACAGATCAATTAGGCCACCAGAGCTCTTCATTGCATCCTAAATTAACTAAACACATAAATACATTTGGCCTGGATTCAGCCCCATGGCAGACATTACGTACTGCAATGCCATCCCGAGACTTTAATTAGGGCAGCACACCCTCATACACACACAAGAACACACACACAGTCACATTTCCATCATAGCTCTCATTAACCAGCAAGAACCTACCAATGATGCACTCGGGTCTGACTCTCATGGGGACCAATCAGATTACGTTGCTCTCCGTGTTCGGGAAAACAACGTAATCTGACATGGGGTGATATCTATCTATCTATCTATCTATCTATCTATCTATCTATCTATCTATCTATCTATCTATCTATCTATCTATCTATCTATCTATCTATCTATCTATCTGTGTCTGAGAGCATCACTCGCTCTGAGCATGAGAGATGTGTGACCACAGTAAAATCCAGGCTCACACTCACCTTTTCCCCTGCAGACATTTGAACTCATCAAACAGTAATAATGTAATAATGGCTGCATTCCATTTAGTTGGTGCCCTGCTATTCACCATGCAGGGTCACCTGAAGATGATGGAAGGAGATCTTTTCCTATTTGAATGCAGTCATGGAAATTAACTAAGTACATTTACTCAAGTATTGTCTGCTGTGCAGTTCTGAGGTACTTATACCTATTTTGTTCAACTTCATACTTCCAGTACATTTTATATTATTGTGTATTGTACTTTTTACTGCACTGCATTTATGTGATAACTTTTACTTTATGTACAAGATCTGAATACTTCGTCTACATATTTCCTTTTGCAAATGTAGCTTTTCTTCCTTGCTACTTTTACTCAGTTGTTGTTATTTAGCTTTTTTTTCTATTCTAATTGTACAGTAGAGGGACCAGAACTGCATTTAGTTACTTACAGTAATCCTGGGTTTCGCACTCTGAACCTGAACCTGAAGTCTGAACTGAAGTGCACAGGACTGGACCCACCACAATATAACACAACCACTAATTTCAGACTTAAATCGATCACAGAGTTTAACCAGCTCCTGTCTGATGGAGCAAAATAAGCTTCATCCAGGTAGGACATGTTGACGGGATCTGATGGATTATTTACAGGCTGCATGTTAGTGCAGTGCATTGCAAACGTCCCCATGGGAGCATCGTCTGTGCAGACTCTTCTTTCACTGTCCACTTGGGAAACTGAAGCCATGTCTTTCCAAAGGATGAATGCTGCCACCAGAGTGCGACTCTGTCACCGTCCCTCGCCGGTCGGCTCAGTACGTCACCGCACACGGTTGTTTCTCGTGGATGCTTTAGCAGCCCTGCAGTAATGAAATCCGTGCGCCTGTTATGGCAGGATGACCTCACCTGGAGCAGCCAACCTGCTGCAGCTGAGTGTAATGAGGTGTCTGTCATGGCTGTATGGATCTAAGTTGTTGAGATATAGTACTGTGAAAGTACTGTAAAAGTATATTTTCTTGTCGAAAGGCAGCATGAGGAGGCTCAGGAGGCTGGTGCCTTAACCATTAGGCCAATGGGTCTAACATGATGTTCAATGAAAAAGTCCTCTGTGCAGCAAATACCTAAAGAAGAGCATTTATTTTATGATCTTGTCATGACAAGCTTCTTTTCCTAAAATGACAAGGAAATTATTTTTATGAACACAACAAATAACTACTTAGAATAAGTGACTGAACCACAGGAAAACAATGCTTTTTACTGTATGTTGAGATCAGAAAAATATATAAAAGAGTTCTTCCACCTGCTCCAGCTTAAACTATTTGAATATTTTCTTACATCAATTTGAATTTCAAATAAAAGTTTTCGCCTGAAATCAAGACGTACTGCTGCTCTTCTAAGAGAAGGGCAGCCAGAAACTGGTGTCACCCTCAATCCCCAAATCCATTTTGAAATATCGAGACGTAGAGGGTAGACGGTGGAGAAAAGGTAACAAAGGTGAGTCAGAGGGGGAGTAATGAATGCAATATTGTGGAAAAATAATAACAGTAATGATTTGTTTTGAGCCACACCTGTGAAGACAAACTTTCCCTTTTCGTGTTTTCTGCCTTTTCTCTTTAACGTTTCCCTTTAGATTTAAGAGATAAAGCATTCTCGCTCTCTCTTTATTGATCTGTCTTTCTGTCTGACTCACACTCACCACCCTGGGAGCTCGGCTGGTATCGCCTGGGAGAGTTAACTCAGTCAGATCGTACCGTGCTGCCGTGCGACATCCATCACATCCATCAGCACCCGTACGGCCCAAACTCCTGATTTTCCACTCAGGTATAATTTGTCAAGACCACCTTTTGCTGAATTTGATTTCTTAGATGCAGAAGGAGTTACATGATGCAGCACAGTGTGCCATCTGTCCATTTGTCTGCTGTCAACCACTTTATCCTGTTATACAGGACATGACCCGATGATATTTAGAGGAACCTTGCTGCATTGGATAAATTTAGTAATGGGAGGTTCATGTACATACAATATATTATCTAATTAATTATTGTACATACTAATTAAAGCAATGATGTAAATAGCTCACGGCATTTTTTAAACAAAGCCAGCATTTTTCAAATAACTTAATATTCACATCCTACAAATGAGAAAATAAGCAAATACAATCAAAGAAAAAGATAATCTAGCATACATATAGAATATAAAATAGTTGATAACTGTTGTCTGAGTCTGAATCTTGGTGTGACTTTAAACAGACGCTGGTAATTACTCATCACTTCCTCATATAAATATCAGCTTGTTTATTCTTAATTGGGGTGACAGTGATCCTCTCTGCAACATTTATTCATATCCTCCACATTTAACCGTGTTATCAAGTCTGAAAGTCAAGTTAACTTCGCTGTTTGACATGTGCATCAGACCTGTTGTCAGGAGCCACATCATTTGGTGGTTTATATTCATTTCATCAATATAGTTTATTGAATGTAAGATTACATAATTTAATTTGGCTTACTGTTTTACATGCAGCTACTTAAATTATTGAGAAAAAGTTGTTCACACAAAATCAAATGACTGGGAAAAAAATCTGCTGTAACCAGCAGTAACAGGCTGGAGAAACTGTTGCCACAAGTCTAAAGAATTATAATATGCAGGATGCACATGTTAAGAAAAGAAAGAAAGAAAGAAAGAAAGAAAGAAAGAAAGAAAGAAAGAAAGAAAGAAAGAAAGAAAGAAAGAAAGAATCCAGATTCAGATTCAGATTCCTTTATTGATCCCTGAGGGGAAATTGTTCTTGTCACAGGTGCTCCATACAGGAATGAAATTAGAAAGGAAAGAAAAGAGAAGAAAATACATATAAAAATCAAGTATAAAAACAGGATATCAATACAGCGAATATATATCTATATATATAACCAAATACATAATATATAATATATATAATATAAAATATACAAAGAAAGAAAGAAAGAAAGAAAGAAAGAAAGCTAATNACATAATTTAATTTGGCTTACTGTTTTACATGCAGCTACTTAAATTAGTGAGAAAAACTTGTTCACATAAAATCAAAAAAAATCTGCTGTAACCAGCAGTAACAGGCTGGAGAAACTGTTGCCACAAGTCTAAAGAATTATAATATGCAGGATGCACATGTTAAGAAAAGAAAAGAAAGAAAGAAAGAAAGAATTCAGATTCAGATTCAGATTCAGATTCCTCCGAGGGGAAATTGTTCTTGTTGCAGGTGCTCCATACAGGAATGAAATTAGAAAGGAAAGAAAAGAGAAGAAAATACATATAAAAATCAAGTATAAAAACAGGATATCAATACAGAGAATATATATCTATATATATAACCAAATATATAATATATAATATACAAAGAAAGAAAGAAAGAAAGAAAGAAAGAAAGCTAATCATATTTGTTAATATTGAATTGACCAAGGAATATAAGATAAGATAAGATAAGATAAGATACAACTTTACTGATCCCACACCAGGGAAATTAAGTTGTTACAGCCAGAAAGTATTACAAGGAGCAACAACAATGTCACAGAAGGGTTTAGATGATAAAGTTTGCAGGATAAAATAGAAAATCAGCTGTGTATATGTACATTACTTACAGATTATAAAAATACAATTGCCAATATTCTTATGAGAAAACTACCACTGTCAATGATAATGTAAATGAATGAGGTTTTTCTTTAATCCATAGTAAGACAGCACAGTGTACCCACTGAGTCACTGTGCCAACATCCACTCATGACATTCATATTTTGGTGGCATACACACTGACTGTGTGAGGTGTCTTTCTGTATTCTTTTGCACATCATCAGAAGCAGATGTTTGTTTTGACAGTGTCAGAAACAGTTCTCCTGATCTTCCTCTTAGAGTCCAAACCTCTCCTCACCCCCTGACAGAAGGGGATAGGGAGTGCACAAGGGGTGATTTTTGAGCTTCTGGATGATGCCTTGACGAAGGCATCCTATCAGCTCCGGCCTCCCGGCTTCGCCCCCACTGATTGGCTGACTGGTGAGGAAGAGGATGTCGGGACAGCAAAGATGTCCGCGCTCATTTGAAAACCTGCAGTAGCCAAATCCACAGTTTGGCACCTGATCCGAGTTGTTTTAATGTTGGCACCGTTGACGACGTTGTGCTCGAGCAAGGATCACACAGAGGAAAGAAAAGGACTCCGCGATAAGAGCCGGACTATTCCTTATTATCAGGTTAGCGGCTAAATGTTTCCACGCAAAGTCGAAGCTAGCTGGAGCTAATGTTAGCTAGCGTGCTAATCGAACCAGTGAAAGCAACGGTACTCTACGGGAGTTTAGTTAGCGTGCTAATGCTAAAGACAACTTAATAGCTAGCCTCTCAGTCACAGCTAGGTAGAATGTTTATCTATATAACTTACAGCATCATATTGGCTGTCAAGTACTGAGTTTTGTTTTGGGACAATTTTTTAGTTGAAAACTCCCTGCTAGCTGCTAGCATATAGTATCTCTCTGTCAACAGCATGTCACAGGGGCAATAACATTGAAAATTATCATGTGGTGAACTGTATTTCATGTTGCATGGTGGCTTCTAACAATGTCATGAAAAGCTGTGATGCAGAACGTTACAGCTAGCTAACTTAAAGCCCGGTTTCAGCCTGTTTCATCCCAGCTAACTTAGCTAGTTATATGGACGTTATTCGAAAACCAGGGACGACTATTACATGTCGAATCTGCTCATAATGCTCAGTGGAAATGAATTAATGGCTGTCTTTGTGACATTTGAGTTGGGCTCCTTTTAAGTTTCAGTTTTACCTTCTTGTCTGTGCTACTGTTGGCACAAGATATCTCACTACTTCCCTGTTGTCTTTCAGCCTCTGCCATCCACTCGTGATCATTTGATTATGGATGGAAAGTTTGTCCACTGTCTTACCTACATGTTCAGCAGTAACAGTGTCTGGTATTTTAAACCCATCAAATTGTGCTGTGGCCAGAAAATGCAAAAAATTTCTCCCTCATTTGCAAACATTTTTTCTGTCTTCCTCGCCCCCTTTTTTCCCCCAGAAATAATGCTGATATCTGGAACTCATGTCGGAAGTCGTGTATGAAGAGACAGCCACGATGATCGCCGCAGGGGAATTGCAGTCGTTTGTCCCGTTTGGCCGCGAGCACTGCAGGAACCATCCAAATGCCTTCAACCTGCAGCTCAGAGAGCTCCAGCCCGCCTCCGAGCTATGGTCGTCAGACGGCGCCGCCGGCCTGGTGGGGTCCCTGCAGGAAGTCAGTCTGCAGGAGAGAGAGAGGGTGAGACTGCATGGCATTACATGACTTTCACATAATGGTACTAATATTCCACCTATGTAAGCACTTCTGTTTAAGAAGCGCAAAGCAGCTGTAGTGCACAAGGAGAGAAATATGGAAGTACAGCAAAAGAATATTTTGAAATTTCACTGTGATTTTTTTTCTTTACTAGGTGTGTTATTGCTTTTAACTGTGTCTCTTGGATGACACTGAACAGTGTTGCATCACTTCTTTACTCATATAAGTAACACCTAACGTAACTTTGTACAGTATGTATTTTTGATGAATTCCTTGTCATGGTGGCACAGGTGGTAACACTGTCGCCTCACAGCTAGAAGGTCCCAGTTCGAATCCCACTGTGGGAGCTGGTGGTGTGTCCTCCATGCCTTCAGTGCCTGCTGCTCAAGGAAAAAAAGGGAGCCTTTCTGTGTGGAGTTTGCATTTTCTCCCCATGCTCACCTGGGGTATCCTCCATAAAAATACCCCCACTAAAAACATGCAAGAAGATCACCACCTGACCAATGGTGACAACAGGAACTGGTCCCCGGGCGCCGGTCGGCTGGCAGCCCACCGCTCCTGGTCCGCCACGGAGGAAGGACAGACCAAGGATGGCGGAGAATAAAATTTCACATATGCATGGCGTGTGCAGTTTCCCCTCCTAACTTCGCATGTTGTGTGTAAATGTGACTAATAAAGGGATTTCTTCTTCTTCTTCGTCATGTTCACCGAATGGATGCATCCTGATTGGCAGGAATGCTGGCAGCTTAGGAAAGGCTGCATGGGAGTCAGGGAGGAGGATGTGGAGTTTGAAGAGGAGCTCTACACGGCAGGAACTGTGGTGGTCTGGAGCCAAGGCAGTCGGTCACAAGCCTCCAACGTGTACAAGGCCTTCACTGTTGACAGCCCCGTGCAGCAGGTCGGTGGCTGAATGCTGTTTTTAAACTGTAAGCTACCGTGGGGCCGTTCTCCTTCTTGTGCTTAGATCTGAGAGACCATGTTGATTTCTGTTGGGAAAAGACTCACTGGACATTTTAGATGGTAAATAAAGGTGCCAGTTACATTTCAATCATCTAAAATTAGATTCAGAAGTAGCAGCTTGTGAATGAGGTTCAGGTTTCGTGTCAAGGTGTGTTTTTGTGTGGACCAGTATACAGTGGAAATTCATGTTGATTTATAGTTTTTGTCGAAAACCATTGACCACCATTGACACTGTCTTTCATTCTGTCCGCAGGCCTTATGGTGTAACTTTGCTGTTCCTCAGAACAAGAAAGACGGTACTCGATCAATAAAAGCCTTTTCGTTGTTGAGAAGCAATTCTTGTTTTAAGTTATCCATTTGTTTAAATTACAGTTCAAAGAGAAGTTCATAAGAATGATATGTTTAATGTTTTTGTTGCAGAGGAAGAACTAGAGCAGACGGTGTGCATTGTCCAAAGTAGCTGCATCAACGTTCACACTGTGACCGGGAAGGATTTCATCTCACCGCTACCTTTCCAGGTGAGGGGGAGAGATGCCACTGGTGGGGAGTCTTGTTTACCACAGGAAGTCAAGACTTAAAGAGCTAGCCGATTAACCAGCCTTTGGATTGTTTTCCTCTCTTTTCACTTTGATTCCCTTTGGTGAACAGAAAACTTAGAGTCCCGTTGTATGGCTTCCTGAATTTGTAGGTGTCACATCAGTGCCAGTGTTCAAACTGTCATGCTCAGTGACTTTTATGTTCCTCTGAGTAAAAAGTCCCCAGCTGTTTCTTGTCCTGATGAATGATGGATGTGTCTTGTGTTAATTTGCGTGTGTGTGTGCATGCGTTAGTCATGTTTGTGATATTCTCCAGGGCTGGACTGTTGTCTGGCTAACCAATCATAATGGAAAGTTTGGATCACAACGGGAATGAGCCCCATCAATATCTGTGTGTGCGTGAGGGAGACACATATCCCTGCTTGTGTCTGTGCACATGCTGAACTACAGTGAGTGTGTGTGTTAGTTCATGTGCAGAAATGTTTTTGATAGTGCAAATGTATTTGTGCCTGTGTGAACATGCACGTGTATTTTAGGGTTATTTCTGTGTGTGTGTACTGCTCTCGAGTCTGTTGCACAGCAACAGGATGTAATTTGATTCAGGGATGTGTTTTTACCACTACATGGCAGAAACAGTGTTTGGGGGCTGCTCAGAGGAAAGCATGTTTTCCTCTTGTGTTTCTCTCTCTTGAGGCCTGTAAAGGTGGTGATGAAGTATTGAATATTTACTAGTGGAATTATTTGACATCCACTCTCATTAGATGTTTGATATGATTAAAGAGCTCATTCTAAGGTAATAAAAATAACATTTCTTATTTTCAGGTGATTATACACCATTAAAAACATAACTATGAATATTTTATTTCATTTCTGCCACATTCTGCAAATAAATCCCCTTAAATCTGACGCACTGGTCCTTTAAAAGGTGACACTGTGTTGATGTTGTGATCAGATCTTGTGTCTGCAGCCCCCAGGTGGCTAAAAAAAGTTAAGAACTTCTCCCCCGTCTGTGTCTGTGTCTCCTCCAGGTCTCAAATGTCTGGGCGACCAAGTTTGGACTTTTGTTAGAGCGAAAAAACACAGCGACTGACGCACAAATCAGCGCCCCCGGGTACGCACTAACACCGCACACATGCATGCATGTGCATACACAAGCTCATGGCAACGAGCAAACATCCATCTGAAGTGATGCAGTCACACACATCAAAGCTCAAAAGCTGAACAGTTGTTTCTACAATTGACGGCCTCCACTTCACGCACACTCGTGCACACACGCACACACATGCACACACATGCATACAAACCATTGTTATTTGGCAGGTAACTGAGGCGCTGAGCTCTTTTTCTCTGCAGGGAACCTCTGCCCACAGTGTTCAGCATGCTGCATCCTCTAGACGAGATCGCACCAGTAGTGTGTAAACCTGCAGGTACGACACACACACACACACACACACACGCACACACACTTTCCCTCTCTCTCTGACTCTCTTGTTCTTCTCTGAATATTTGCCGTATTTTGACCTGATTCTCCGCGTGTGTGTTCGAAGGTGTGTTTGAAGGCTCCCATGTGCAGTACGCATCTGACGCCACCATGAAGATAGTGTTCAGCTGCTGTCAGCCCTCTGTAGTTGTCTCCTATGACACCGTAAAGGGAATACACTCCGTCTGGGCCCTGCGCAAGGTCACACCTGATGTGAGTGATCACACAGACACACATACAGACAAACACAGCGAGTCTACCTGTCGCTAACCTCCAGCCTCTTCCTGCTGTCAGGAGCACTCTTCAGTGCTGAGGTGTACGGCAGATCCCGTTGGCACACCTATGGGTCTGATGGCGTCGGGTTTCCTGACCTCTCACCTGCGTAATATCTCCCGCCTGGACTCGCCTGGTGGCAGTGGGGCGGCCGGGCTTGGCCCTGCAACTGGAACAAGGTAATGAAAGAGAAGAATAAGCATACATGTTTTTATGTTGCATAGCGTCGTGTTTCCATGCTGCCCTGCTGTTGTCTGATCGCCTCCTTGTGTTTCTGCTCGTTTGTAGCTGTGCCGTCGGCACCGGCTCTCCTCTCCACTACAGCGTTCTGCACAGCCACCAGAGCAGGATGACGTCCTCTCCAGGTTTACACTCCCGTGTTCATTCCCCAAGTATATCCAACATGGCCGCCCTCAGGTGAGCAAATCCAGGAAACACATCTGAGACAGATGGAAATCAATAAAATACACGATGTTTTCAAAGTCAGAGAGCGATGCCGTTACGTAATTCATCAAGACGCTTCCCTGCAGTGTGACTCGTGGACAAAACCTTTTCTTTTCTCTTCTTCTATCCCAGCCGCGCCCACTCTCCAGGCATGGCCACCCCGTCCTTTTCAGGTGCGGCTCGATTCAACGCGTCTTTCCACAGCGTGTCCCCCAGGGTGCACCACGGCTCGTTACCCTCTCCAAACAGCACGGTCAACGAGACCGTGCTGGTGCCGGAGATGGAGCCCATCGTACCCGACCTCTGCATGGAGCAGCTGTGGAGCGAGACGGTCACAGCTGGCGGTCACAGGTGATTACCAGGACTGTACAGATTAATTAACATCAACGAGCGCTAGTTACTGAGGATGGATTATTGAGTTTATTTTAATTTGATTTCAGCTTTGTCTTCTGATTGATATCCTTTATTCTGGCAAGTTCAGTATTGCAAGGTTACTTAGCTTTCTAGCTCATTTCAGCACCTGAGCTTTAGAGGTGAGGTCATGAATCTTCCCCTTTTTGCAGAGAGATGAGCAGCCAGGCGTCTAAAGTGTTCCTGACCTCCGACCTCTGTGAGAACCGCTACCTCTGTTTCCTGGTGGAATCTCACCAACAGCTCAGGTCAGCAAACATACACAATGGATCTTTGATACAGGCTCCATTAGCACACACATTGTTTATATTATGGAGTCAAGGGGGGCATGAAAAGTCCGGGAATCTGTCAGATGATCTCCACCTGAGGGCTTACAAACAGCCCTTATGGAAACATTGATCACTCATAGAACAGCAGACAAACCACTCAGAAATGGATCAAATGTAACTCCCTCTGCTGCTTTTTATGTCTCTTCATCATCACTTTCCTGACCTGATTGTGCGATGACATCTTTATTTGCAAGTTAAGCATCTTCTTCATCGATTCGACAGGTGTGTCAAGTTCATTGAGAGCAATGATTCGTCTCAGCTCATCTTCGCCTCTGTCACGACCATCCCTGCCAAAGACGCAGAGCCCCTGCAGGTGGGTGACGGCACTTTGGCTTTAAACCTGTAATCATTTCATGCCTTTTCATTAGCGTATTTGCTGCATGAAGAATTAAACGGTGATGTTCAGTTATTCCTGGGTTTGTTTGACATTTCCACCACTGAAAATTGTGATAGCTGGTGGGAAACATCTGTGCAGGTTGCATGTAGAACATTTTCAGACTCCTCTGCTCTCACTGTCCTTGTATTTGTGGTATCAGCATGGATTTCATCTCTGGTCTGTGCTGTAACATCAGCAGCATATTTATTTAACATCAAATTGTTGTGTGGGAAGTGTGAAGTTGTGAACATTGTGTAGGAGGCCTTACTGTATCCTCTTTAATGCATTCAGATGTTTACGCGTTCTGTCTGATATAATTAGGTCTTTGCATGCTCCCATTACTTATAGAAACCAGCGTGCGTATGTTTAGTTGAGCTCAATCTCTGCCCCAGAGGACTTCATTAAACATCACCATCAGACCAGAAATTCATCCAGTCAGCGTGAATGACGGCTCCTCATTGATCAGCTGTACTGTGCAACAGAGTGATTATAGTTTGAAATTTGGTATTTCTTTTTCATTTTGGATGGTGGATTTCAACAAAGTGAAGAGGTTTCAAATGACTTTTTAATTTATCTGGAGAGGATTTGCGTTTGATTAGGTTGTTTTAATTTTATTGAATTGACTTTCGTCTCGCCTTAAAAGCCCACGCACATATTATACATATTGTTTTTTTTATTTGTTTTCCAATTGAATTATGGTTTATTTTCAAGCAAGTCCAATATTAAAAAGACTTGCATGGTGTTTCTAAAGTCCATGAGTCATCATGTTAAATAATCGGGATCTCAATAATGACCAAAATAATGATTTTTGCCGTAATCGAGCAGGCGGAACACACAGTATTGATCCTGAACTGGATAAGAAGACCTGAATAGCAGGTCATATTATGTGTGTGTGTCTAAAATGAACACATCTAACATGTAAGATTTACTCCACAATGTTTTAACCTTGACGGTTAATCACATCTGTGACTGAAGCACCTTGAGGCTAATCACAGATATTAAACTGAATACAAACCATCTTCGTTACAAGCTTCTACTCTCAAAACAAATAAAGTCATGCAACAAAATGGAGAGCAGCGCTAAAAACAGAACAGTCCATAATTACAATTATGATACAGACGGTCTTTGTCTCTGTCGACGCCTGTTGAAGGGATTAAGGCGGTGTGTAGGTTTGTGGGAACTGACCTCGGAGCAGTGAGTCTGAGTGATCAGCTTCCCTTTAATCATGGAGCATTTTACCTGATTGTGTTTTAAAAACACAAATTTAGCAACATAACATCAAAAATCAGGTTGTTACATGGAGATGCAAAGGACAGATGATGAAAAGAAACATGACTTGATGTACAGAAAGTGAATCCACAATACCTCTGATTGTTGATTGATGATGCGTGCATGAAAAGCTCACTAGTTGTAGCTTCNTTTTAAGCCTTCAGCATCGTTACGGTGTGTGTATGACTCTGCCTGCCTTGTGTGTCTCCGCCTTTATATCTCTGCCATGCGTTGCTCCCCATTATTTAGTAATCGATCCTACAGACGAGGCTTTCTCCCTCTAATGAAATGGCATTTATCCACCTCTTCCCTGACCTTTCCCACCCTGGATGTCCAATTAAGATGGCATGGTGATGTTGATTAGGAATCTGATTGGTCGGAGTTGTTAGGAGACACATTAACACTAATTACTGTTGTAATGGTGGTTCTTTTTTCATTTCCTTTTTTGTCTCCTGATGTTAAGGAGAAGAAATTATCGCAGCAGGGTGAGCATCATCAGAGAAAACAATCCAGTATTTGATAAATTACTTACATTATGAAATGAACTTAATGGGAAATCAACTGTAAGATGACTGAAACCAGCGGTGTTACTACATATTGAAGCATCTCAAACCCTCAGGTCAGCGGGGCGCCGCACGCTCGTCCTTTTTAAGATACAAATAAGACATTTTGGACTTTGCTTAACAAAACGCACCAAGCAAAGTTAGATTCTTAACTCTGGTTTATTGCAAAGAAAGGAGAAAAACCTGTCAGAGAAATGTCAATTGAGCCATTTCTCTTCTGCTTTCTTTCAGTGAGGAAATGCCTTCAGGCCATTCGTTTCATCCTGCCCAAAGAAGCTGCCATGAAGGTTTGTCGAAATGATGTTTAATTCTGGACAAAAGTGCTTCACATCAGGCTTCACGGATCCTTCTTTAGACACGTGTGGACAAACAGAGCATGCTGGCATGTGATCATTTATTGGTCTGTAACGACATGCTAACATAGTAATTTTCTAGGTAACCTGTACACACATATAACCAGATGTTCTGTCTTCCATCAGATTAAGCCTGCATCACTATTTTGGTTGATTTGTTTTATTTAAGTTATGCATGTATGTAATGTTTTTTTTTATAGTGGAGAGACAATGTTGTTTTCAACTAGATAAATTCTGTAAAAACTGTTGTCATGCAGGTTTTGGTGAAGTGGTATAACATCTACAACGCCCCCGGTGGTCCCAGTGCTCATGCAGAGTGGAACCTGTTTGTCACCTGTTTCATGACACTGATGGGCTACAACACCGAGCGCCTCACCTGGACACGAAACGTGAGTCAGCCGTGTGTTTTCTCTTCTAAACCGACGAGACCTTATTTTTAACTTTGATGACCGGTTGTCCCGTGTTGACCTTGTCCTCTTTCCCCAGCTGCATTTTGAA
Source organism: Chaetodon trifasciatus (assembly GCA_037975065.1). NCBI lineage: Eukaryota > Metazoa > Chordata > Actinopteri > Chaetodontiformes > Chaetodontidae > Chaetodon > Chaetodon trifasciatus. The sequence goes on from JBBMOE010000038.1 coordinate 3,105,586, forward strand.
GTGCCTCTCTCTCCCGTGATCGCAGCCAAGAAGGCTCGTCCCTCTGATGGAGGCTCTGACGAGGTGTGTGACTAATGTCTGATCTGTTGTGATGTCTTTGATGTCTAGTTTAAGAGAACTTAGAAAAGTAAAGTGTTGGGAGAAGCATTGAGTTTTTAATACTAATTTCTACAGACAGACCAGGAAATGTTCCTAATTCCTTTATTCTTCATTATCTCATCTGTTCTATTCAGATGCTTTTAATATATTCAAAATAATGGAAGTATTTATTATAGCATCAAAGGTAAGTTTTCCAGACTTTGAATTTTGATAGAAAATTGACTTTATCTTTGAAAGTCTTGAGGAAATATTGACGCCAACAACATGTTTTGTGGTTGTTGCAGTTCCCGTAAGGCAGGAAGGAAACCTGAAACATTTAATATGTAATGCTATATTGAAAATATACAGTTTGTACAGACACTGAAACACATGTGGCAGTCCTTTTCTTGTGGGACGAGTCAGAAAAGACGTTTAGTTTTTCTGATTTCCTGAGAGTCAAAAGAAAATGCCGCCCAAACATTTGGAGGAAACACAGGGAAACCTGTTAACGCAGGGGACAGTTTGAATGTATGTCTGAAATAAATGTGTGACATGATGGAGAAAATAGCATACACACACACACACGCACACACACACTCTTTTTAAAAATACTCCAATAATCTGTGCTTGTGTGTGTTTACATCAGAGCAAAACATGACTGTCAAATGTCAATCAGCTTGAGGCTTAGGGTGTGTGCGTGTGTGCATGTGTGTATATATACGTGTGTTTGACCTGAGGAACTGCATGAGGCACATTAAACTGAAGCACGCTGTTGACCCTGTCAGCCTGTGACCTCTGAGCTTCGTGGCTTCCAGATGTTTCACAGCTCAGTCTCGTGCTGCCTGTGCAGACGTGGCGATGCTTTTGCAGCCACAATTAATACACAAAATAGACATGAAATACATTTTAATACGTACATGATTCACTGCAGTGTCTGTTTTTCCATTTTATTGCCCTTAATACATGCTGCCTCTATCCATCTAAACTGCAGTCTTGGACAACACGCTGAGGGTTTTATTTATCTGTCAGTATTCGCTCATGTATCTAAAACACTGGCTGGTGAGAGAACACACCTTTTACTGGCTTTTCTCTATTGTCTCCTCTCTCTGAAGGACTGGGACTACTTGTTGGGATCCCATTACCACCGTCAGATGACTTCCCAGCCTCTCTGTGGTCCAGTGGACTCCAGTGGCTCCAACAATACGCTCATCGCAGAAGCTGAGAGCCTGTCCTCTGTAAGTAACTCACTCTGGCTGTTTACGATGCGCTTCATTTGAATAAGACTTCATGTTGCCTAGATTCAGATGCATCTCGCTGGATGCAAACATTTATTTACAGGATTTAGGAATCAGACCTGCTTTTTAAGAAAAGCTGCATAGAAATAGCCAATCATCTCGCCATTGGTCTCTTTTATTTATGTGGGTCATATAGAGGCATCAGTATTAAACTGAGACTGTTTCATAACCAGTTCTTTGCTTTATTCTAACTTACTTTGTTTTTCCTCTCTGTCCTCCTCTGTCTTAGGTGTCTTCTCCCTCCAGTCCGTCTCTGAAGTTGGACAGTTCCGCTCCCCTCTTCCCTCATATTCCTGCTCTTTTCTACGTCCTCCATCTGCTCTATCAGGAGCTGCAGCTGGACGAGCTGCAGAGAGCAAGAGCGTCATCGCTGGTCTGCCTGCTGCAGCAGCTGGCCAGGTAGCCACTACCTGTGTGCATGTGTGTGTCCGTGTGTGTGGTTTTTCTCTCTCTGGCCAGGTGAGCAGATTGTATTAATAAACTCATACGAGGGCTGATGTTCACGTTGAACCGAATGAACGCGAAACACCAGAAAGAAGCAAGACTTGTTGAAGAGACTTCGCAGCAAAAAAAAAAAAAAACCTGCTCGACTTTTTTACCCAGCTACGTGTAACTCTCACCATGAGAAGAACAACGTGCCATTGTTTTCAGTGAAAGAGCGTGTATAATCAAGGCCTTTAGTGATGTTTACGGAGCAACAAACTTCAACAGGCTGTCAAGTGACGGCTGTGATTGGTGACAGTGACGATCACAATAGGTGGAGTGGGAGAATGAAGTGCTCTTCACAGTAATTGGCCTGTGCTGGTTAGTATGTGGGCTGTTACGAAGTGTGGTGCAAATTTTTACTCTTTCTGCTTCATCAGGATGACTGGTTAAGGCTAAAATGATGATCCCGATTGTTTTCATAAGGCATTTTTTATCTGGTTTTGATCCTCTGCACACATTCTGCATTACCATTTCATGATAACGTATTTAAAGAGCAAGCAGCAAGCAAGTAGAACAAAAAAGTAAATGCGGGGAAAATCAGATTGATGGGGTTTGACCCGCCGATGTCAGGGCTTCAGTTTGTAGACTGTCCTGTCAAAAAAATTTAAATGGATATTCAAGGTAATGAGGGTGTACAGACAGAAGCATGAGATGGTGTGAGACCATTGAAAGCAGAAGGGATAAAGGACTTCAATTGCTATTTCCCAGTGTATAACACACATGCACACATATGCACGCACACAGCTGAAAAGTGTACGAGAGTCGGGTCTCGGTGCTGAGATTAAAAGCTATTGATTATCTGATGGTAAGCAGAATGGTAATGACTCATTGCTGTTACTTATACGTGTTTTAATTAATTAGTTAAATGCCACAGAGGCTCTTTGAGAATGTGGAGCCATTTTTAAGTTGGATTCAATGTCCTGCAGTAACGTGGTGTTGAGCTGAGGAGAAGCTCTTTACTGTGGAGGTGTTAAGTAATGCTAACTGACTGTCTTATGCTGTAGATATCTTCAGCCTGTGATGCGTTCATGTGTATGGAGTCATTCCTGTGCAGTAGTGTTAATTAGTGCTGTCAAAAATATCATGTTATTAACGTGTTAACGCAAATCAGTTTTAACGCTGTCATTTTTTTTATCACGAGATTAACGCTCTTTGTGACCTAGTGAACTTGTAGTTTTTTATAAGCTGTGGCCACTGCTAGTAACAATAGGCACGCCCCACGCACGTGTTTGGTCTTGCCTGCTCGCTAGCTGTAAAAGAGTAGGCTACTGGTTTGTGTGGATGTCAAGCGCAAAACGCCGAAACAAACGCGAACAAGATTCTGAATGGAAAGTTTAGTTTCAAAAAGTTGCCAGATGGGTCGACTGACAAGACCAAAGTTATCTGTGTGTGTTGTTGGTGTGAACTGAGTTATCACCGCAGCACATCCGGTCTGAAATACCACTTGATGGCCAAACACACGGCGAATGCGAATTCTCCGCCGCCTCCTCGTCAAAACCAGGCGACAATGGATGGCTTTCCACAGAGGCATGTGGATACCGCAACTAAGAACAAGCTTACTGCAGCCATAGCCAAGTAATGTTCATTCTTTGTGGAGAGAAATAAGAGGCTGGGTTGATCAGCCTCTGGTGAACAAACAGAAGAGCAGTACAGTCTGACTGCTTGTATGTTCAAAGGAAACTTAAGAAAGGAAAGTTAAAGCCTGGTTTAACTGCACTATAGGCTGAGTCCTAGTTTACAGTGATGTGCACTTTGATGCCTTAGAAAGTGTTGTTGAGGGGGATTTTTTGTAACCAAGTATTTATTTTTTGTCATCTGTTTGTTGACAGTCTTAAATTATGTGAGATTTTGCTTCAAATGTGAATGACTGCTCAAAGTGAGAATGTTAGTGTGAAATAAAACACTACACGTTTTCAATAAAAAAACATTTGCACAAAGCAAGCCTATCCACTTTTCCATGTTGATAAGAGTATTAAAATGATAATTCAAGGGACATTTAGAATAGATAAAAATGTGCGATTAATTTGCGATTAATCGCGAGTTAACTACGACATTCATGAGATTAATCGCGATTGAATATTTTAATCGATTGGCAGCACTACTATTAATGCAATTGTTTTTGTTTGCAGAGACCTCCAGTTGGAAGACTACGTGGATCTCTACTGGAGAGACTACCCTTCATTAATTAGCGGCTTCAACGAGAGCTGCCTCATAGACCAGGGTAAGACCCATTCGACGGTCTAATAATGAGTCCGGAAACAGACAAGACATGTTGTGGTGGGAAAGAGAGGACAGGAAGCTGCTGCTGATAAAGGCCAGTCCTGCAGTCCATAGGGTTCCTTGGTATGTCTGAGGTCTCTTGCAGTAAAACTCTTAAATTGGTGAATATACATGGGACAGTTTGAGTAGAATAACAGGAAATATCTTGTGCCTGTCAGCGTTCATCTTTATTTAAAGCAGTTTTTAGGACGCCTGTCAACAAAAACATTGTGCTTCACTGAGTGGGTACTGCTGGTATTTAGGGTGTTTCTGTTATTTTGTCCACCTTTGTATGTAACTGCTATTCGCCTCGCGTCATTGGTGGTTTGCTGCAGAGGGGTGAAACAACATAAACATGACATGAAATAGGAAATAATTCTGACGTAAATGCACACGTGGACTTTGCTGACTGACCTCTTAAGGTGGTATTTTCTTAATAGTACTAAGGCCTCTGTCTCTGAACACCCTCGATTGCTCCTTCTCCTCCCTCTCTTCCCATCTCCTCTTCTTTTGTCCTTCTCCATCTTTCTCTCCCTCCTCAGCCGTGTTTGGTCAGATGCAGCGTCCGTCATACCTGAGGCCGGAGCCTCCCTGTGTGCTCGGGTGGCTCTGTAGCTGTCTGAGAGGGGAGGAGGTCCCGCCTTTCCCCTACCTGCCGGGCATCTGTCAGAGGACCAGGCTGCTGGTTCTGGTACGGCCAAAGCTTCATGTTTCCCTTTATTTTTTCTTTGTCTTTATAGGTGACAGTAGAGAGTCAGCTGGATGGTGCACATGTTAGATGACAGGGCTTCAAGGGGGCAAAGGTGATGACAAACCAGTCCAGCCTCTTTACAGGGTCGCACCAGCTGCTCCCAAATATAGCTAGTTATTATTTGTGCACATAATAAAAAGACTGAACAGATGATTTTGCAGCTTCAGTTCAGATCTTTAATTTCTGTAGTGGAGAAATTGGAGCAAATGCTAATTAGACAGTCCGTCTTGGCTTCTTTTCCAGGCTTAAATAATCATGATTTGTACAATACAAGAGACTTCACTCATCATACAAAGATCCTGAAACTGGGACCTCACACAGTCGGTATATTTTTATGTTTTGTTCTACATAACAGGGAGGAACTGCCGCTGTAACTGAAATTGTGCAGCTCGACTCTTCATAAGAGCGGATTCAGGAAGCTGTACGGTCTTTAGAGGGTCTTTGTGATGTCTAACGGTGTGTTTTGTGCTCGGCTTTGATGAGGTTCTTTTTAAACTTGATTTTACACCCACTCGCAGGCTTTCTGTTGAGACCGTGAGGGTAAAGAGTTCAGCTTTGACTGAGACACAGTCAGATAATCTATTTGCGTAGCATGTCTGCCTCTCTTTCTAAACATAAGAGCAATCACGCCACGGTACGGCTGGAGATGTGCACATGCATGTGTCATGTGCATGCATCAGACTTAATTGCCATTTCGTTTCGCTTCATTCTATTTAAATAGCTTAACAAGTCGCTGACGTGGGCAGTGATTCAGAGGTCTGCAACCAGGCTGGCTTGAAATGATATGTCACATGCAGACATGACGGAGGGCGCCGACAGAAGCATCTTGTTATTCAATAAAGTAGCTCGACGGTGAAGACAAATATGGTGAAGCTTCTGGTGTCAGAGGTGCTGATTTGGGCAGTTTGTAGCCTTGTTAGCTAAATATTCTGTTGAGTGTCTTTGAGATGTTTTTTGTGACCTCTGTTCCTCTTTTTAAGGGCAGTTTATTAAACCCTTGTTCCGGCGACAGCTGTGGCTGGAGGCATTATGTTTTCGTGTTGTCCATCCGCCCGTCCGTCCCATTCATTCGCTCGGGAACGCCTGGAGGGAATTTCATTACATCTGACACAAACGTCCACTCGGACTCAAGTATGAGCTGATTTGGTGGTCAAAGGTCATAGTGACCTTTTGGCTATAAATCAAAAATTAATTAGCTAATTACGACAAAATTTCACACGAATGTCTCAGAGGATGAACTGATGAAGTGATGGCATTTCATACCCAAAAGGTCAAAGGTCATCTTCACTTCTGGCCATTATTCAACGCGATAACTCCGGAGCAGAAGGGCAGACTGTGACCATATTTCACGTTTGGTCAGATACTGAAGTGGGGACTCTAATCTTGGGCGTCCAGCTTGAAACCGTGCTGACTGTAAAGATCGTCTGTGCCGTCGGCTTGAACGTGTGTGTGTGAAGCGTCCACGTTTTACAGTTTGTGGCCTCTTTGCAGCAGCGTCCATGTTTGAAGCCCTGTTGGACGCTCATTGGTTTGCTGATGTTGAGTTTCATGTGATTGTTGTTGCACCATGTGATGAAGCTCAGTCCTCTGGAAAAATAGTCTCTAAGTGAAGACAGCATGTTTCTCACTGGAATCAATACAGTGATAACTTCCTTTTCGCAAGAAAAACACTTAATTAACTTCCTTAAGTCTTCAGTACTTGTGTTATTTGAGGTGACAGGTGACTGCGCCCTCTGAAATCCTTTCCCCCTGCTCATTACTTACAACATTGTTAGAAAGCCAAACATTATGAGCCACATTTTCCTCTTTTTTTGCTATTTGGTGCTACTCGTCGCTGGTGTCTCTGATCGTTAACATGGAAACATCATCTGGATCTTACTTCAGAGTTAGCTTGGAGATAGGGTGGCTAACTTTTCAGGCATAAAATAAGTCTTTATTCTTTATTCTTGTGAATCTGTCTCACTTGAATTAGTCTAATCGAAGAGAGTGGCCTAACGCTACAGCCCCATAGCTAACTGTTCTGCCTACAGCTCTACCATGAACATCAGATATGTAACTATTTACATTTTTAAGGACCAAAGACTGAATTTAGTCGCTGCAGATGCCGCGCATTAGTATCTCTGCTTCTGCAGTTTTTAGCTGCTGCTGCTGTTCCTTTATGTGCCTAGAGGTGGCGCAGGTCGGCCGGCCACTATCCATGTTCTACAGGCTGACACACAGTGTTTAGTCACTTCTGTGTGTGAACGGGTTCAGTGTGTTCATGCTTTGGTTACCAGCTCCTAAAAATATGCTGGCTTGTTGAGATGGATGTGTTTGCCAGGATCTGCAGTAGGAAGAGTTATTTTATTTTTAATAGAAATGTTTCATCCTGATTAAAATATTTTTTTTTCTCAGCTGGACTCCTCGGTCCCACTCTGTCCGCCAGATGTTTAGTTTTTGGTTGTCAGTTCAAGTGTTAGTGTTTTTTTTTTTAAACTGTACCTGCTTTTCATCATTTCAGCATCTCTAAAAGAAATGGGGTGAACTTTTCTGCATTTAAAAGTGGATATAATGGAAGTTTATAGACTGAAAAATACAAATTTATTCCATTGTCACGCATAAACTGAACACATAAAGGCCTCAGCTGCGGCGACGTTATTCTGAAGTCTTGTTTTCTTTAAAAAATGTAAACATCACAATGGAAATTTTAATGTAACATTATATGTTACAGTTGTATTGATGTAACTCTCTTCAAGGCTTGAACTATGGACAAATGATTTCTGTTCTGTTTGTTGCTTTCTCTGTTTGTGCCTCTTGTTCCTCAGAGTTACGCTCTCTACATCGCTGGAGATGAAAATGCTACTTCCACAGACGCATCAAAGTACCTGGTCAAGCTCTCTGCAGGTGTGTGTGTGTGTGTGTGTGTGTGTGTGTGTGTGTGTGTGTGTGTGTGTGTGTGTGTGTGTGTGTGTGTGTGTGTGTGTGTTTGTGAGCAGCCTTATAGATCATTCCCCTTGTCTTTGATTGCCTGTGTCTGCACCTGAATGAACCCTTTCACTGTTTGTGTACATGTGAGCGTTTATTGACATGCAGCCCTTATTTCCTGCCAGTCCCACAGTTCCCAGTGCCAGAAAGGTGGTTTGCATGTCACCTGATTTCCACTGTTTGTTTTCTCTTCGACAAAAACACAATGCGGCGCTGAGGTGACAGCAGCCGCTATTTGATCAGCTGCTTTTCCTCTGACGCAGAATCGGTCATTGACTGCGTGGGCGATGCGAGAGCGCAGGGTTTTTTTTTTCCAGTTGTATGTTGACATTTTTTACTGACAAAACAAACAAACAACAAAACCAAACAACAGATGTCGTCCCACATAAATGCAGTCCATCAGTCATCAGGAACAAAATGTCACCTTCATTTAACCTGTAATTTAAGTGCCCATTCTTTTAAGTGACATATCGTAGCAGCCAATCAGTGTAGGTTTGGAAATGCTTTCACACAGTCGAGAGTTCTTTCGTTCGGTTGTGAAAACGTGATGAGCGTGATTTGACATCTCACAAACAGGAGAACGGAATGAATCAACCTGTTGACCTCTTCCTCCTCTTCCTCAGGCCAGAAGTCCCGAGCCAGCGAGCAGCACTTCAGAAGGTAATTCAGCTCATATCAACGAGAGGAAGAGCTTCATGATTTTAGGATTTGTTAACTACAATAACACGTTTCTTTTTTTAAATCATTGTAATCGTTCAGCCTTGACTTAATTTGTGTCAGTTTATTGTACAAAATGCAGCCGGCATTAAATTTCCCACACGTGAATACAGACGCCCCTGCAGCGTTTTCAGTTCATGCTAATCAGTTATGTTGACACTCAGTGTTGCTCACCACAAGGCATTGTGTGTCCTTGAGGGCGAACACACAAGTTGGATTTATTGAATTTCTCTTCAAATTTTTGATATTTGCTTAGTTTCTTTTTTTTTTAACCTGTATTGGGGACACCTTCTTCTTACAGTCTTCTTCTTCATTGCCTGTTGTGGCTCATTACTCAGTATCTACCGGTGCATTACTTCAGCTTGCAGATGAGTGGGGTTGTCAGTCGGCAGGAATGTGTATCATGTTGTGCACGTGTGCTGATGAGTGAGACCAGCAAAATTGAGACTCACTCATCAAGAAAGCTCCTCCATAGAGTCACCAGAGGCCAAAAACTCCACAGGGGATTTTTAAATTGGACCAAAAGCACTATTCTCGAGTGGGCGTAGTTAATTTTGAAAGCTAATCACTGATCATATCTATGTGTTTTATTCCAGGCAGAGCAGCGTGAAGGTTCAGCTCTCCACTGGGAGTCTAGCTGAGCAGCTGGTGGTCTGGCTCACCTCAGAAGGTACGGCTTGCAGGGCTTTGTTCAGTTTTCGTCCACACAGAGGAAGGTGTGCTGAAGCCATATCCTCTTTTTCAGCACCGCACTGGTTCACATTAATGGAAATGTACACATTCACACCTGTCCAGCGACACCTCAGACTGCGAACCGGCTCTCACAGCCAGACGACGTGTCTGGAGTGTTAGTAATGTCAGAGTTCGTAGGCAGACTCTGCATGTACTGATTAGCGACAGGTCCAGGTACAACAACAGCAAAAAGTTGAGTTTAACTCACCAATAAAAACACAGAAAGAAGGCTGCAGTGTTTCATGCATTTGTTCTTGAAACACAACTTGCTTTTCTACACGACACGGCTCATTGTTTGACTCTCTGTTCACTGGTTTAGGTTTCACCCTGAAAGACCTGGAGTCAGTCCCCTTCGGCGTGGCGTTGCCCATCAGGGAGGCCATCTACCGCTGCCGGGAGCAGCCGTGTTCTGATTGGTCAGAGGAGGTCTGTCTGCTGATTGGGCGACAGGATCTGATCAAACAAGCCCACAAGATGACCCTGGCTAAGAGCAAAGCTGTGAGTGTGAAATAAGAAGCAGCCAGAGTTTCACCAAAACTGTCTCAAAAACTCACACATGCCATAATATTTTATTTTGACTGAGCTGTGTGTGTGTGCGTGTGTGTGTAGTCTGTAGGTTCAGGTCTTTCCTTGGAGCCTCCTGCAACCACAGAGCCAGATGAGGAGGAAGATGGGATGTCGGACATTATTCAAGAGGTAACACGTGCAGTACACATTATCTCCGTCTTCACTCTAAACACGATCGTTTCTAACCTTCATTGGTTATCTAACGAAGGCCTGGTTTTGGGGTTAAAGTTACAGCAGTTCCTCAGTGAAGATGTTCTCTTCTAGGTCACAGGACTGATCTGGAGTCAGGATCTGAGGGTCCAGGAGGTCAGGAGGCTCCTGCAGAGCTCGCGGCCGGTCCGGGTCAGTGTTGTGCAGTTGCCAGAGGTTTCTGACCACGAGTACATCGAGGAGAAAGAGAACAAGTGAGTATAGAGAGAGAAAGTTTACCTTAGTCTTAGAGATCATGAGTTGAGACACATGACATCTGTTTTGTGGTAGCAGGGAGCTGCCTCAGTCCATTACTGTTCTCACTATACATGCTGCCACCTGATGACATCATTAGAGAGCACAATATGTGTTTCCATAGTTAAGCAGATGATACACAACTTTACATGTGTGCTGGACCAAATGATGCTGCAGCTATAGACTCCGTTACTGACTGTCTTTTGGCAGTAAATGAATAGATGAGCCTTAATTTCTTGAAGTTACACAAGGACAAAACTGAAATCCCCTTAGTCAGAGTCTCTAAAACTAAAAGAGAAATGCTGTTCGATCCTCTGGGGAAATGAAGTCCCTGCATTAAACCTGAGTTCACAGGTCTTGGTCTTATCCTAGACTCAGATCTAAGCTTCAAGTCCCACGTCAACAAGGTGACTCAAACGTCATTTTTCCAGCTTAGAAACAGCTAAAGTACGACCATGTCTGAAACAAAAAGGTGCTGAAAAACTGAGTTATGCCTTTATTTCAAGCTGACTCCATTACTGTATTTTGCTGTAATTAAATTGAAGGACCCATACAGTTTATTTCCTGTGCTGTGGTGCCTTTCTTCTGATTCCTTCCATTGAGATTTTTGTGCTTCTTTTGTACCATTTGGATCAGCCTGTCTGTCTCAGTCGTGTTTTGCTGACTCATGCTTTGTCCCTGTGTACTGTACATCCTTTGTTTGTCTCAAACTCTGTCCCCTCCCTGTCTCTATCTTAGGAGAAATCATTGGGATGCCTGCTGCTGTCAATGGTGGCCTACACCTGCTGTCAATTATATAGATCATTCTGCCTCAGAGTCTGTAATGTTTCCTCAGTTTTAATTCCCTGCTCTCTTTTTGTCCACGTCTTCGTATCTTCCCCAGACTCCTGCAGCTGTGTCAGAGGACCATGGCTCTTCCCGTTGGCCGAGGCCTCTTCACCCTCTTCTCCTATCACCCTGTGCCGACTGAACCTTTACCCGTCCCCAAACTCAACCTGACAGGTACCGTGATGGTGATGAAACTCGCACGCGCTGACCAAATTTTAAATCCTCTGAGCACCTCAGGTTACCTCAGGAAATTGATAACTCAGTTGGAATATAGCACTAAGGTACTTTGTTGGTCATGTATTTTACAATCCATAGCCGACCATGTGCAGTCCAGAAGTCTTCATTGAGAAACTGAGCCCAAAAGCAACTCTATTTTTAGACACTTTTTTGTATTTAATAGTGGATTTGTATCCCTTTTCGTTTTGCATTTTGTCTCTTTATTCTTTATTCTTGCTACTGCTGCTGTCTGTAACAACATAATTTCCCCGGCGTGGGATTAATAATGTTATATCTTATCTTATCTTATCTTATGAAGCACACAGAGGTTGTAATCTCTGCTCTAGAGCAGTGGTTCTCAACTGGTCTGGCCTCAGGATCCACTGTCACCCCTTAATGACGAGCTGCGACAGGAATAGACGGCACTCCGCTTCAAAATAAAAGCACAGGATTTTTTTCTTAACGTTTTTTTTTTTTTTTTGCCCAGGCAAAGGCCCGCGACCCACTTTTGGGTCACGACCCACCAGTTGAGAATCACTGCTCTAGAAGAAACATATACCACACAATCATGAACAAGCTGGGCCCTGTGGAACAGCTGAGCAGTCGCTCAGGCATTCTTTATGTGTACATTCTGTGTACCTATACATGTTTTGACAGAAAAGACTTCGTTCTGTATTTATTTCCAGATTTTACTGCATATGTCTGTGTTTCTACCGCAGGCCGTGCCCCTCCCAGGAACACTATGGTGGATCTGAACAGCGGAAACATTGACGTTCCTCCCAACATGACCAGCTGGCCCAGCTTCCATAACGGAGTGGCTGCTGGACTCAAAATAGCTCCTGCTTCACAGGTCAGCCAGTTGTTCATGTTTGCATCTCCTCTGCAGTCAACAGACATTCCTTATTCTTGACAAATAAACTTTTTTTTTTTCTTTAAGGTGGACTCAGCCTGGATAGCCTACAACAAGCCAAAGAGCCCCGAGCTGGCGAATGAGTATGCCGGCTTCCTCATGGCTCTGGGCCTCAACGGACACCTCACCAAGCTGGCCACGCTCAACATCCACGACTACCTCACCAAGGTGCACACACCTGCACACGTTACTTGTTTCACACTTTGAGTTTCAAACGCACAAATTTCATTTATTTATAACCCTACAAAAGCACAAAAGCAGGCATTTTTTGGGTGTAATGAACGGTTTCTACCTTAATGCTCAGTTTACTGTAGACAGTGCTCTAAATTACTGTTTCTAACTGTGGTACAAACACACACCAACTCACAAAGAATTGCATATGGTTAAATATGCCTTTACTAAAGTATATCCATCTGCTCTCATTTAACTTTCATACACGCACACACACACATACATTCTTCTCTAGATGACTGTAAATGAGAGACGTAGATTCGCATCAGAGCCAGGCAGCCAGTCAAAGCGAAACTTTGCCCTCTGAGAACTTTGAAATGAGACGAGTCCTTCCCACTTTCAGGTGAGAAAAACAACAGGATGCTGCAGGCCCGGTCTTATTTTTGCTTAATTAAAAAGTCAGTGTAAAGATGCGGTTTAAGATAAAGAGTAACCATTGCACCAAATCCACACAGGGAGTAGCCAGACTGGCGTCGAGATGAAGTCATTTTCGGTTCCCATTTTGATTCAGGATGTGAATTGAAGTTAAAGTTCATGAAGATCAGACAGCTCTCCTTGTTAGTCATTTCTCACCAGTGTGTATGAGAACGTTGTTAAATCTCATTTGTAGATTTCAACGTGCTTGAGATTTGGCCCAAGTCCACTTCCTGAAAAGATTTAACTAAAGATATCAATACCCAAACACAGATTCATTCAGAAAGCTCGCTGTTGAAGTGTTTCTTCTTCTTCTCTTGATGGGGCTCGCCTTGTTTTATATAGTTGACCATAAAGCTTTTTGTATGCAGTTGATGTTAAATCAGTGACCAATCAGGACCTGTAATGATCTAATCTCATTTGTTATAAGATCCACCAATAAATGTTTTATGTTTAGTTGAAATTAAATTTTACGCACCATCAAAATCACATGTTTTGATATTGAGAGCTCAGAGTAACACACACTGACTTACAGCCAGGACCCCGCAGAGCTTTACAACAGCTCTAATGTAACACATACAGTTGTGTGTAACTGACGGCCTTCGGCGTGAATGAAAGCTGTGACGGCGGCTGACAGTGAAGCCGGTTTGTAGCTGGTGGTTTTCTGTTGGTTTCTATTCTCGCTGTAAAAGAGAAATTACTCTGACATACTTTGGATCAGTTCATCAGAATTGTGTATGGTTGTGGTTTTAGAGAGAATGTCGAGGTGTGTGTGTGTGAGAGCATGTGTACATGCGTGTGTGTCCCTCATCTTTTAGGCATCCCTGTGTGTTCACTTTGCTGCTGCAGCCTTTTTTTTTGGCAACTTTAAAATTATTTTAGTATTCATGTTCATGTGAAAGAACCGTTTAAGAGTAAAGTCTCTGCTGAAAAAAGGTCAAATTTAGCCTGTTTCTTTAAAATCTGCTGTCAGAGAAGTGACACGAGTCCAATATTTGGACATTCAGTTATTGTTTGGTCTTCTCCTGGATATTTTTCATCATTTATAGGCAGAAAAAGTGATTGATTGAGGCATTAATTAGTAGACTGAGGTTTTGACTGTTCAGCTTTTTGCCGTTTTAATTGATCAACCCGACACTTAGTCAGTCACTTTGTTACAGAGTGGTTCATTTCCAGCTGTCTTCGACAAGATAGTTAACATTAGTCGATCGAGTTGATCAAAAAAAAAAAAAAAAAAAAGAAGAACGTGGTTGTTGGTAACTGGGTCCTTTTAATTTGAATATAAAGCAAAAATGTCCAGTATTCAATTTACACTCAACATATTAAGTCTTTGTGATTATTAAACGCACACACGCACACACATCCACAGGGGTCTAATGAAAACCGTCTGTCGTGGCGAGCATCAGATACCGGCGTCACAGGTAGAGTTGATTACACTGCAGGTAATTTGTTCTGCTGCAGCAGGTATGCAGCGCACGGGGACAGACATCAGCCTGCGTGGTCTGACCAGCCTTTGAAAGAGAAGACAGTCCCTCAGATCTCAGCTTTCGTAATGTTCACTCCCTGTTTTATGCTGTTAAGTCGTGTTTGAAATTTAACCCCCTGTCCCCGTCGCCCGGTCAGGGCCATGAGATGACCAGCATCGGCCTCCTCCTGGGCGTGTCTTCGGCCAAACTCGGCACCATGGACATGTCCATCACCCGCCTGCTTAGTATACACATCCCTGCCCTTCTGCCGCCCACCTCCACTGAGCTGGACGTGCCGCACAACGTCCAGGTAAGACTGAGCGTGCGTCCTGAAATGTCAAGACACGAGAGCTCATCAGTGCAATGAGGGAAAATACTGTGAAATTTCTGTGAGAGTATGAGTAATAATACGGGGGTTGTGTATCTGTGGATTATGTTTTTTACACACACAGAAATTAAACTATTAGACATTCAATTCTCTCTCTGTCTGTTCTGCAGGTTGCTGCTGTAATTGGCATCGGGCTGGTGTACCAGGGAACAGGACACAGACACAATGCTGAAGTCCTGCTCTCTGAGATAGGTGTGTGTGTGTGTGTGTGTGTGTGTGTGTGTGTGTGTGTGTGTGTGTGTGTGTCTGTGTGTGTCTGTGTGTGTGTGTGCAAACCATAGACATATGGCACAAACACACTGTTTAATTATATGTTTAAAACAGGGATACTCAACGTTTTTAATTAAATTCCCACATATTAATTTTCCATGTGCTCAGAGGTGCTGAGCAGTGTGCACCAGAGATCAGTTGATTAATTGATCAGGTGATTGACAGGAATTTATCATCATATAATTTTTCACAATCAGTTAATTGTTTTAGTCACATTTCAAGCAAAAATGCCAGTTTGCAGCCTCTCAAATACAAACATTTTACGTTTTTGTTCACTCTTATACAGCATGACAGTAAACTGAGTATCTGCTGGCTGAATAAAACAAGACATTTAAATATTTCTCATGAAGCTGTGGGAAATATACTGTATAACAAGCATTTTTCACTTTCACGATTAATCGAGAAAATATTTGTAAGATTAATCAATAATGAAAATGATTGTTGGTTGCAGCCTGAATGTAAATGAAAGTCATAAAAAGGTTTTTAACTTGTATTCTCTGCTCTGTTTTTGCACTTTAAAGAGTTTTTGAGCACTCCTGTGAGCACTAATAAGAAAATATATCCTTACTTGGCTGATAAGTAACTCTTGGTCGGGTCCAGATTGACGCCCGAGTTTAAAAGTAATATTGGCCAACATTAAATCACACTGACTTTATTTGTATTCAGGCAGAAGTGGTTCACGCTCTCCAGCTCTTGAACTTGCTTTGAGTTGGTTCCTTGAATTTCCATGTTATGATATTTGGTCTAATTCTGTTTTTTGGCCCCTGTGTGTGTCTTTCAGGTCGACCTCCGGGTCCGGAGATGGAGTACTGTACAGACAGAGAGTCCTATTCACTGGCTGCAGGTCTCGCCCTGGGCATGGTCTGTCTGGGCGTAAGTCACACACACAGAAACGCTGCGCTGGTCAAGTTCATGTTTGCAGAAACATCTTAATGTTGTTTCAACCTGCTGGAAGTTTCAGGTGGGCTGGGTTTGTCCTGTCAGAAGGCGTCAGATGTTTTTAGGGAAACAGCAGGTCACAGATGGTCAGATGGAGCTGAACTAAAAATATTTAGGGGGTTTTTAATTATTAATATATATTTTTGAAGTACTGCTTTCCTCTGGATTTCTGCCTGTACTGTATATTTTCCAATCATTGATGCTGAATAGCAACTCCTGAGAGATCTGATCATAATTATCATCATCGATACTTTAGAGCTCGCTTTCTGCCATTAAACCTCACTGCAGCTGTTCGTTTCTGGCTCGTGTAAAGGTGTCAGTTCTCAAACAATTTCTGTTCATACCCTCTGAGGAAGAGGAAGAACATAAAATCTCATCCTCTCTCCTTCCCTTGCTCATCCTCCCGTCCCCCTCTCTCCTTGCAGCACGGCAGTAACCTGATTGGGATGACAGACCTGAACGTCCCCGAGCAGTTGTATCAGTACATGGTGGGGGGCCACCGCAGAGCCCAAGCCGGGGCCAACAGGGAGAGACACAAGTCCCCCAGCTACCAAATCAAGGTGGAAGGACTTCTCTGCTTCTGTTAGAAAGACTGTCATCTCTAATGTAGTAACAGAATTCCACAGTGTATTAACTTAACATTTCACAAACGTTGAAATTAGATGGAACAACAGGACACTGATCGTTAGCTGCTAACCAAATCTTTTCAATGTTCATTCCAGGAGGGCGACACTATAAACGTAGATGTGACGTGTCCAGGGGCCACACTGGCCCTCGCCATGATCTACCTCAAGACCAACAACAGGTGAGGAGAGGCAAACAACTGACAGACCTTGTCAAGCATGTTGATGCTACTGACCCACTCTCCATTTTATTTTAAGATGCAAAAACAATAAAAATTCAGAGTTATAATATCCAAGTTATCCAAACATGTGGTACCTCAGAGCCAGTATAACGCTGAGCAGAACACCCTAACCCGCCCGATGGAAAGTCTCCTCCGTCAGTGAGCCCAGTCGTCGCGTTACGCCACAGCCGACTCCTCCATCGTCCTCCTTTTTTCTTTTGGTCAAGAGGTTCCTGTCTCCGTCATCTGATGCCGTCTGTCTGTTGGTGGAGAGGGTGTGGAAGGAGGGTATTAACACCTCCTTGTCTCTTCCTGGTTCTGTCCACTAGGTCGATTGCTGATTGGTTGAAACCTCCAGACACTTGGTTCCTGCTGGATTTCATCAAGCCAGAGTTTCTGCTGCTGAGGGTTAGTGTCACAGAGTGAGTGAGTGAGTGAGATCATTGCTGCCACCTTTCCATAATCCGCTGTATGTCTGTCTGTCTCCTTCCTGTCTCCGTCTTTCCTCTGCACCCTCTCAGACTCTTGCTCGCTGTATTATCATGTGGGATGAAATCCTGCCTAATACTGAGTGGGTCAAGAGTAACATACCCCAGGTGAGAAAATTCACACTTCCACACACACCGACATGACTGAGCTGGCAGGTTTCGGGTGATGACGCAGCAGACCGGGCAACAAGTCATTATGACTTGTGAAGAATTGCCAGCTGTGAGATTTGGTTCATTTCTGTGAAAGGAAGCAGGTTCAGCATTTTCATTTCACGTGTTTCGCTGTTACTGTTTTCTATGCTTTTCTCAGATCATGAGGGGGACGTTTGACCCTTCAGAGGACATTAACATGGAGACAATGGCGTGAGTATTTAAGAAAAAAATAAAAACTGGCATTTAATTGTATCATATACATCATTTCTGGGTTAAACCTTGAATATTTTACCCCTCTTAGCCAAGCCCAAGACTACATTACAGCCGGGGCCTGCATGGCACTGGGCCTACGTTTCGCCGGCTCTGCCAACTCCGACGCCTTCGACTGCCTCTATGAGTTTGCCCGCACCTTCATGAAGATCATGTCCTTCGCTGGTACAGCTGCTGTTGTAAGTGTTTATATAAGTTTCTATGTTTATGGCCTTTGTCTGATACAAGAGCGGCCTGGCGAGATTGCCACATCATGACATTCCTGCTTCAACTTAAGACAATGACTTCTTATATTTCTCCTTTCTCTGTCATCATATGTGCTGGCTCTCTTAGCAGACGGGTTATTACAACCTGCAGACCGGTCTGTCCATGATTCTGCTGGCTATGTCCATGGTGATGTCCGGCACCGGCAACCTGAAGGTCCTGCAGCTCTGTCGCTTCTTCCACAAGCGAACCGGCGGCGAGATGAACTACGGCTTCCACATGGCTCATCACATGGCTTTGGGCCTGTTATTCCTGGGAGGGGGCAGGTGAGACCCCAGCACACACACATACACACACTATGTAGGTACTACTGTATGGAGCTGTTTAAACACTGTATTTGGGCACAAAATCATTAAATATGAGGATTTACTGCTTTTTATCTGGTTCTGTGTAATTCTAAATTCAATGTTCGTCTGCTGGTCCTACAAAAAAAAAAGCCAAAAACCACAAAAATGTGCAAATTATTCAAACAGGAAACCGTAATTACTTCTACATCTTTGAAAGGGTATTTCAAAACCAAAAAACAGGTACTTTCAGCAAGCTTTTACAATGGTACCACCCACTCTGATCGCTCCCCAAGATCATGTCGAGTACTGCTGTTTTAAATGAAGGAGTGAAGTGGACACGCTTTTCCGTTTATAAAACCCCCTTTTACTCAGTCACACTGAATCTATCTGCTCATTAAAGTCATATTCTCAACTAAACCAATCTGTCTCTCACCCTGAATGTGACCAGAATGCAGAAGACTGGTGTTAGTCTACATTTGAAGCCTCATGAAAAGACCCAAACTAACACGGGGTTAAAAAAAAAAGGAGTAAATAAAGCATTTTTGGGGACTGTTTCCGCTGATGAATACAAATTTGGTGCTCAAGGGATGCATTTATAGCAGCGGGACGGTGGGCTGACTCAAAATAAACAACAGCATCCGTGTTTATGATAATGAAGGAACGTGTCACCAGTTCCACAGTGTGGTTCACTGGTGTGTTTGTGATAACAGTGAAGGTTTATGGCACAGGGGAAACACGGGCAGTTCCTTGTCAACAGGATCAATTGATGGTTTTGGTCTTTTCATGGGATTTCCTGACATTAAGGAAAATATCCAAAAGGCCCCTGTGAGCACAGCGTCAGGTGGGATGGAGATTTACGTGCACAGAAAATTCTCACATGCGGACGAAGGCGAGCAGGTGAACTTCTTAAGCTGTGAGGAGCCCTTGAGCAAGGCCCTGAGCGTCCAGCTCACCCTGGCTGTGTGGTTTCATCTGAAGCAGTATGTTCCCAAAAAACATCCAAACAACATGCAAATATTGCAGAGAGGAATGAAAAAGAAAATCCAGTCTCACTTACACACAGTACACTCTGGATTTTGGCTCATGATTCTTTGATGAGGACGCAGAGTTTAATTCTATTCTACATGTAGCCTTTCATATGGCACCTGAATTACTGTGCGCCAACACACACACACACACACACACACAAACACACACACTAACCAGATTTGGGACTGTTGTTTCTGGGAAGGACCAGGTACACACACATGGCGTGTGGGTTAGCCACACAAATACACACAGAGTCTGTTATGAGTGCTGCATAATGAATGACATTTATACACACACACAGAGAAAAACCCCCACTCTCTCACTACATGTTGCAAATGTTTCTCCACCTACAGCCGAAATCAGATGAACCTTTTGAATTTATTCACGTGTTTTTTTTGTTTTTTTTTTGGACCTGCTGAAAGCCCACACAGCTGCAGGGACTGAATGTCATGCACCGTAGTGTGTATTATCACCCGTGTGCTCACGTGGGTCTGCAGAGGTTCGTGCCGGTGAGCCGGCTCGTGCCATGTCATTGTTACGTTTCCTTCATTCTCGCCCTCTGCTCGTCTGTCATTCAGCCTCTCAATCATTTGCATTGAAACTTTCTATTCGCATTTGGCTTTCAATGTGTTTCATTATCGCTACATCGCTGTCATTCATTTTTTTCTCATTCCTTTTCTCACCTTTGTTTTTCCTCAATACCGCTAATCTCTCGTGTGGCTTTCTCACCCTTCCTCCCACCCTCGCTCTTTTTGTTCACTCAGATAGTTTCTCTTCCCATGTGTTCGTTTTTTTTTAGCAGGAAACTGAAGTGAAAGTTATGTTTTTCCACACAAAGTCACACATGGCGTTCAAGCTAATGATAGCCGCAGCATGTAGTTGGCCTGTAACAGTTTACAGGGGGCTTTAGATGTGAGTGCTCTGGTTTCCTCCCAGAACAAACATTTGCATGTGAGATATTATGAATACTTTGTCCTTGACCAAAAACACTGGCTTCACTGGTGCCTGGACGCTGCCCACTGCTCCTGGAACAGTTACTGTGGGTCGAATGTAGAAGACGAACATCCCCACAGGGACTAATAAAGCATAAGTTCACACATCTTTTGTGTAGCAGTAAACAATGTAAAACAGCTTGTATTTGTACTTTTTGTTCCACATATTGGAAGGTCATACATGAGAAGTTGAAAATGTTGAGTCCAGCCAGTAAGTGACTCAGACGAACTGGTCGTTGGCCAGCGATCCTCCTTGTAACGGCTCCATCGTCTGTTACTGTAGCAGAAGTGGATCTAACCGTCAGAGCAGGAAGTTTCTGTTTCTAATGTTGCTGTTAGTCAGTTTGAAAGTTGTGAGGTTGCAGATTTCAGTTAATGGTCAAAGACAGTGTGTGTGATGTTGTTGGCTGAAAACAGGAGACTGTGGATGTCTCGCTGTAGAGCTGCGACTAACAGTGATTTTCATTATCCTGTCAATCAGCTGATGATGTTCACATTGAAGTGTTTGTTCTAGAAAATGTGTGCTGAAGCTGTGATGTCCTCACAGTCCTTGTTTGTTGTACTAATCGTCCAAAAAACCCAGAGGTAATCAGTTTATCATCACAAGGCAATGAAAGGCAGCAAATACTCAGAGTTGAGAAGCTGGAGCGAGGTAAGGTTTGACGTCTTCGCTTGAAAAATGACGATTAACTGGTCATCAAAAGAGCTGCCGATTAATTTTCTATCGATCAGCTTTTTGTTTCAGCTC
Organism: Chaetodon trifasciatus; assembly: GCA_037975065.1. Lineage (NCBI taxonomy): Eukaryota > Metazoa > Chordata > Actinopteri > Chaetodontiformes > Chaetodontidae > Chaetodon > Chaetodon trifasciatus. The sequence goes on from JBBMOE010000038.1 coordinate 3,126,616, forward strand.
CACTTCGTGATCCCGTCCTGGGACCCTCAGGTTGGGAACCACTGGAATGAAGGAATTGAAACCTTATTTGCTGATTTACCAGACTTTCAGTCGCACTTTTCCTTCTTCCTAACTGCTCTCTGAAAGTGTAGCAGGATACATTTTTTTCAGTGTGGTATTACTGATTTAGCTTTTTGTGGACATGAAGAAACCACCAAAAGACGGAGATTGTTTGTTTGGAAGGAGGTAAATTCTGTAAAAATATAGATTCTCACTGAACTCCATTTAGCTGCTTTATATCCAAGAGTTTAAAGCTCAATTTGATACTGATACCAGAAATTTTGTCGAGCTTTGTGTCCCATAAACAGTTTTGAAACAAATGTTGATTGAAATCCTCAATTTTTTCAAGCTGTTGGGTACCAGTACATTGTTCACTGGTTAAGTGCGCCTCATTCCCCCATGCTGGTGAATCTGAACCAGATTGTCTCTAAAATATGCCTAAACACACTGTGAGTCTCTATTTTAGGTTGTTTGAATTGTAAACTTGTGGGAAAAGAATGTAATGCTCAGTGTGGCTGAGGCTCTTAAACCTGCCAAATGTGCCCCAAGCAGCCATTTCATTGAAGAGCAACATCCTTTACCTCAGCGCTCTCACAAGTAACCTTCCATGTACAAGCAGCCTTTATTTTCTGACCCAACTTTATTGTAATGACTCCATTAGGCAAAGTACACACTTCACTGCCAGCTATTATGTTTAAGAGTCTCTGAAGTGGCCTGTGATGACGTTAACCAGCACACACCTGGTTTATAAAAAGGTGTTTATTTTGGAGCAGCGCGTCTTTCAGAACTTGTGCAACACTTTCAGTGCATTGTGTTTTGTCATGAGCACTGTAATTTTGTTATTTTTATTCTGCCAAGTATACTTCACATACCCATCACTGCGGGTTGTGTTTTCATTCTGACTGTTGCGACAAGTAGACGCAGAGGATCGTGTTTTCAGCCTTTGTGATGTTGTTGGATGCTGTCTTGTGTTAGGTACACCCTGAGCACCTCCAATTCAGCCATCGCTGCTCTGCTGTGCGCCCTGTACCCGCACTTCCCCGCTCACAGCACTGACAACCGGTGAGCCCAGCACACACACACACACACACACACACACACACACACACACACTATGATAACAAGACCTTGTCTGCAAAACGCCCGGGTTCGTTAAGCTCAAATGCTGACAAGTCTCTTATCAAACATTACATTTCCGGGGGAAGTCCGGGGGTTTTGGGGACTGCAGGCTGATCCCGTACGGGTGGGCGGGGACCTGAGGTATTCCATAAATTTAAAGACCTCCCCTCCTCCTTCACCCTCCCTCCATATTATTATTATTGTTACTCATCGTCTTTATTAATATTGAATATTAATATTATTGATATTATTCTTACTATTATTATTGCAAAAATTATAAGTTTACATTGTGGTATTTCTTATTTCTTTTTTTTTGTTTCCTTCTGTTTAGTAATTTCTGTTATTATTGTTATTCCGTTTGCCTGTCTGACAATTATAATATTTATTATCATTATTATTAATAGTATTATATATACTATATATATATATAATACTGTTTTTCTTACTCTCGTATCAAACAAACACGCACACGCAAAACCACAAATGTTGTTGTTTGTTCACAACTGGTTTGTCTGTCCTGTATTGTCACTGTAATGTCATATTGTACAATTAAAAAAAAAAAAAAAAAAAACATTTCTCCCGACCTTCGTTGAAAACATGCAGGTGTCGTTGAGCCACAGCTGACAGTTAAAACTGACGTCACCGTCACCTGATCGCAGTAAATACAGGAGAGTTCCAGCTTCTGCCTATCAAATCAATATTTTAAGATCCTCATATCCTCATAGTACCTAATCAGGACCTCCATTATTCAGATCAAGCACTTTGTGAAAAAAACTCATATATAAAAGTCAGCATGCAGGGTGATACATCTGGTCTGTTTAATGGCAATTAACAGAAAGCTCATTTGAAGTTAAACCAAATAAACAATAGAAGTAAAATGGTATCCAGCTGTGATTAAATTCTGTGTGCTGATGTTGCTGCAGCTACCACCTGCAGGCCCTGCGGCACCTGGCCGTGCTGGCTGCGGAGCCACGCCTGCTGGTCCCTGTGGACGTGGACTCCCTGAAGCCCTGCTACGCCCTCTTAGAGGTCACCTACAAGGTAAGTTCATGACAGCTGGTCAGGCTGGCACAGGTAGCCACAACCCTGTGAAGGGTTGAGCAAGCCTTGAGCAAGGCATTTGTCCCAACACCGCTTCAGTGTGGATGTTTTGTAGTTTGTCTTTAAAGTGATGTCACAAAGAGGAAACGTCCGTGTTTACCTTTTACACAGCGTCTTATCTTTTTTTCTCTCAGGGTTTTACATGCGAACACATCTATGCAAACATGACGTGTGATGTACAGTATGTACACTTCATTTTGAGGCGCAGGAAAACACGCCTGTTTATCAGACTAATATGTTCTGCTTTCAGTCAGCGTCACTGCTGTCCGCCACACCGCACGCTCGACCTCACAGTTCACACTTGTAATTTGTGCAGCTTGCTCTCACCATTCAAGCAGAGCCAGCTCTCTCCTCCCAACCAGATGAATGAAGCTCCCCTTTATTAGAAGTACTTCAAAAAATGTTAATTATAAACACACACGACTCTCTACCGCTGTAAGAACAGCTACACTGGTTGCATCTCGTTCATATTCGTATACATTTAAAGAGCAGTACTGAAATATTGCTTGTTGCTAATTGTTTAAACATCAAGAGCAACAGTTCTGAAGAAGAGAAGAAGAAGAATCCTCCCATTGTATATGCAGCCTCCAGTTTTTAAAGGCAATCATGCAAAAAGGCCCAGATGCAGCTCTGACTGGTGTCTGTCCACAGTTAAAACCTCCTATTCTGCTTCTTCTCTTCCTTTTTCTCACTTTTTAGTTGCTTTGCGTTACACCCCTATCAGTGACCAAACCACCAACCTTACAGGACATCAGCTGCCTACCTCCAGCTCCATAAAGGCTAAAAGAAATGCTTTATGACATAATTGTAAGTCAGATGGAGCTTTTGACGCACTCGGCGGTGGCGTCGTCGGTGTGGTTCATTCAGCGGCGGCTCAGACGGTGTTTTGTGACCGTGCACAAGACTACAGTGTGTCCATTCAATTCAGCCACAGTTATGTCATTTGGATGATGTGCGCTCATATGAAACAGGAAGCAGACACAGACAGTCAGCTGGTCCCCATGCCCCACTTTTCATTTTTAGAGACACTTTTAAGAAAACAGCCGTCCATTATGATGTTTAACCAGAAAATTCGATGCTTATGTGAGAATAACTTGATGTTTTTCTAGTGCTCCATATTTACTCAGCTATTATCTTCCTCCACTCTGTCTGGAGTGCCTCAGCATTTTCAGCAAACATGAAAATGCGTCCGACAGCCATTGCTGCAGCACTGAAGTTGTGTCTGCAGATGCAGTAAATAGCTCCTGAATTACAGGAGCAGTCATTTCTAAATCTCCCTCCTTGAGGTTTCGTTGCCGCTCTGTATAGATTTGGCCGGTTTAGAAAGTCTTGCTTTTCTCTCCAGTTGTCTGAAGCACTGTGAGGCTGTATTTAGTATTTTGATTTCAGGTCTTACCGATTTAGCAAGGAGTCATTTGAAAGAGGAGTTATGCTTTTCCAGATTCTTCTTCTGTGAAAACCAGGCCATTGTGGCTGCGTGCTAAATATGCAAACTGTGTAGAAAAAGAGTGGAGATGTGCCCATCCAATGGGAGGGTAGGTGGTAGAGGTTTATAGACGTGGGATGGCTTGTGAGTGGAAGTTTGCAAATTTAAATCACCTGGAAAAACCGTGTAGAGGAAAGTTGAGGAGGAGCGCATCAGTTTCCTGCAACAACTAAAGCGCTCAAGCTCTTTAGATTTAAAGCATTAAGGGAAATGCACACAGACTGTGACGCATGTCGTAACACCCACGCCCATTGTTGTCTCTCTGGGCCCAGCACACTGTTGGCGCCTTTACATGTGTCACTATGCGTCATCTCTTCAGGACACACCGCTGTCCTGTACCCCACCGTTAACGCGTGTCAGCTGTGTGGAGAAACAACAACTTTATCACATTTGCTCCCTGCATAGCTTCTGTCCGAATAAGGGTTTGCATTAAATCATGTGACTCTCTGTAATGCAGCTGATGTGTGTCACACTTTACTGAAAGCATCCACAATTCGACAGATAGAAGAGGAATGAGGGGACAGAGATGTGCAGCAGAGCTCCCTTAAACTGAGAGTGGTGATGTTGCAGGGCAGCCCAGCACAGTGGATTTAAGCTGCCAAAATTCTGTATTTCCACACATTAAGGATGATAGAAGGTTATAAATGGAGGACTTTGCCCACTGTGAGGACCACCTCTTACAGCATTCCTCACTTCAATTTAATTCACAGCAGAAAGCTCAGCCCGACGTCGTCAGCGATTAGCCTTAGCCGACTAAGACTCAGAGACCGTTAGCCTCAAAATGAATTTGACTGGATGAATTCTGTCAACCTTTGCGCCGTGTCAGTCTTTGGCATTCTGCTTTTGCCACTTCTCGGTAACATTATGTGTAAATACAGGAAGCTGTTTCATTGCTTAATGAGAAATACCCAGAGTGTTGCTCATATACAGTACAAGTGCAGCATGTAGCAATACTGAGAATGACTACACTTCAGTGCAGCTGTAAGGTGTTGACAGATCTTACAGTTCAAGCTGTGAGAGTATGAAACTGCATATGTGACTCTTTGTTCTCGTGTATGTTGTAATGACGGCGTTTCTTGTTGTTTCAGGAGACCAAGTGGTACGACGAGACGACCGTGGAACTGATGGCTCCCACCATGCTTCCTGAGCTGCACCTTCTCAAGCGGGTAAAGCCTGAGAAAAACACCTCACAGCTTCTGGACTTTGCAGTCCAGTGGAAAGTAGGCCGCTCAGTGTGGTGCCCTCTCTGATGAGGATTAGTAACTGTATCAGCTGACCCTCCTCAGAACGGCAACTGTCCAATCATTGCTTAGCAGCTCTAACTAGGCACCGCCCTGTCAAGCTTTGCATTTCTCTCCATGTTGATGCGTTTTGCATGAGGCTCTAAGAAGAACAAAGCTCGGTCTCAAGACTTTGCAGGGTTCAGTCTTTGACCACAAGAGCAAATGTTAGCATGTCTGGCTAACTAGCTTTGAAACCAAGCTTTATGTCCAATGGCAGTTGGCATGTTATTAGCTTTTTACCTTTAAGGAGGGGTTTAGGCGGGGCGTAGCAGAGGGTCAGTTCCTCATGGCAGCTTTTGTGCATATGTCAAGCACACCCTGATATCTTCAGCCTTTTATTTTTCTAATTTGTATTTATTTATCTATTTATTGCAGGTGAAAGTGAAGGGGCCTCGATACTGGGAACTGTCCGTGGACCTCAGCAAAGAAACACAGCATCTAAAGTAAGAAACGAAGGAAGTCACAGTGAACGTCATCTGTTTAAAACTCAAACAGAAGTTTTACAGGCAATCACTCAAATGACACCACTAAATACAGAGTGTGCATCCACCAGAGTGCCACAGATGGATTAGTGGGATCCAGAGGGAAGCTCTCATCTCAAGTACTGATTTGGTCGACTGATTTTAAAGGACCGTGTGTTTCCCTCAGGTCCATCCTGTCCAGAGATGGCGTGTTGTATGTGAAACTACGGGCCGGCCAGCTGCCCTACAAAGACGACCCGCAAGGCTGGAAGAGCCTGCTGGCCTCCACCGTCAACCACCGCAACTCTGGAGTCAGAGCCTTCAAGGTAAAGACATGGCGATCCCTCACGCCGTCGTTAGTCCATGCAGGTTCTTTGAGCGAACGTACAGGCTGAGCACTTCAAATTTCCACCTTTCTTTATTTGCTATAAATAGACTATAAATAGAGGCGAGTGGAATTGAATTGACCTCCTCCCCTGTGGCTGGTTGTGTCCAGTCTTGGCAGGTTGTCACTGCAGGTTCGGCAGGCAGCTGCGTCGTTGACAGACTATTAGTGGTTCCCTGATGGCCTCAATGTACGCTGTCAATACACCTGCAGGTCCAGAGGGAAAAAAACACAAAACACGTCACCTGACCTCACTGTCCTTCCTCCCCTTTATCTTTTTCTTCTTCCTCCTTCTCTCGACCTCAGTACCCTTTTCTTCCATTCCTCCCACCGACGCTGTTCTGTGACTGCCCTCTGTGGCCTTCCATTGCGTGTCAGTGAGTTCATGTAAATCATTTTAGTTTCCTCGTGTTTCTGCAGCCTGAAGCCATCTCTACGTTCACCTCAGAGCCCGCCCTGGTCTCCTTTGCCGAGTTCTTCTGTAAACCATCCGAAGGAATGAAACACGTGAGTTTAACACGTAGAAACTGACGTGGTTTGACCCTGAGAGCAGTTTTACTGCTTAACTGCATCACCTTGCATCCGTTTGACTGTCCTGAGAGAGGCTGTGGCTGCTTTGACCGGTCAGCAGCGATGTGACTCCACCATTCATCATCCCAGCTCAAAGAATGCTGCCTCAGCGATTTCCAGGCCACTGCTTGAGTTTGAATCAGTACTTATTAACAAAAGAAAACCTAAAGCCCTGAATGCCCTGAACAAAACTGAGTTCTTTGCAACTGCTAGCTAGTTTCAAAGCAATGATTCACAAACTCAGTTGCACCAATGTCTTGGCTCGTGAGGACGTGAGTGATGTGTAAATCAGTTCCTAGGAAACATCTGTCGCTCCGTCCAATCGAAAGCAGTCATCTGTGTAAAGAAGTCACCGTAGCATCACAAGCTATGACATAACTTGCAAATACAACAGCTTTATTTACTGTATGCATGCAAACATGGAGAAATTGTTCTGGAGTTCGTGTGAGAGAGAAACCAAACCAAAAGTTAATGATCATTGAATGTTTTCTTTATTTTGGTCAAATATCAACTATATTGCAATATTTGTTTTTTTACCCTCCAATCTTAATGGGCTATTTGCAAGCTAGTTAGCATTAGCTTTGACAGGTTGCTCTTCTTACGGTTATATCTACTTTGTGTGGTGCTGCTATAACTAAACTCAGTTTGAATCAGCAGCTGGTGCATCCCACTCATTGTTCCTCTCGTTCTGACTTTACTGACAGGAAAACTGAGGGGAGTTTGGTAAATTGTCTCATTTTCTGAGCGTGGCAGTGAATTTAACTGTGTAGATGTCATGTATTTTACAGCCACATTCATGGCATTTTATGATCAGTCCCACTGGAGTGCAAACAAAACTGTTCTCCCCTTTAGAATAACCTCAACAAACCAGGAAGGAGTAAAGTTTTTAGCTCCTGGAGGTGATCTGACTTTAACAATGGAAAGTCATGAAAAGGTCATTGAACATTTTATCAGAGCCACAGTGGAAACTGAGCGCTAATTCAATAACACTTTGCTCAGCATTGGTTTTGAGTTAATGTGTGGTTGATCTGGCTATGGCTGCAGAAACTCTCCGCTCTGTTGAAGCTCAGTTCCTCCCAGCCAGCTCGTCTAACGAGGGAAAAAAGCCAGACATGTTTGTTGATTTTTGTCAAAACCGAAATGAGCATATTTTCATGCACCGTGCATCCTGCCAGTGCTGTTCATCCTGAATCAGGTTTTCTTCAGGATGTTTATGAGCATCCTCATATCCAGGATCGTTTTGAATATCACATTTAGTCAAAAGTCAGGAAACTGTGAGCGCAAACAGCAAAGAAGAGGAGTTGTAGATGATTTAGCTTTCCTGAATAACATTAATATGCATGCAAACACACTGAATATTAATCTGTAATTAATTAAACGCATACTGTAACTAAGGCTTACATTACAGAGCTTCAAACAGCTACTTCATCTTTCAGGGGAGATGAAATAAAAGCAGAAGTATTGACCAGACGTTCTGTCTGTGTTTCTATAGGTCTGCGAAACAGATTATCTGACATGAACTGGCGCCTTGAAACATGTGCCTGGCTTAGCTAATGAGTTTCCACGGTTCAACAACGTGTGAGGTCCTGATAGAGATCTTGTGAGAAACACGTTGAACCATGACTTTGACTCAAAATGCCCAAAACAGATTTGTAAACTAGATTAAAAGTGTAGTCTGATGTGTGAAACGTGACTTAAAATCTCAGGTTTTTCTTAATGAAATTAAAGGGAGACTCCCTTGAGGTGTAATTTACAGTCAGCTAGTCTGCTTCTTGGCCTGTGTGGGCGATGTTTGATCAGATTTGACCGACAGTGGCCCGCCAACATAAGCAAAGAATCCACCATCATCAGACTTTTATTAAGATCAAAATAGCTTAATCCTGATTCGCGGACAGACGGATGCAACATCGCTGAGCCCCCGCCCCTTACAGACCAATGAAAACAGCAATGGGGAAAAAAAAAGAAATCCAGAAATTTCTCAAGTGTCGTATCCAAAACTGGAACTTTGTGTTCATGAAGGATCCCGTCGCTCATAGTGGGAAGCGGATTGAGGAAATAGGATTTCACGGCCTTTAAGTGTAGCACATTAAGAGCAGACACGAGATGTTTCCGTGCAGCTTTTAAGTACAAAACAACTTTATATGTAGAGCACGTCACACACACTTTCCTTTAAAGACTTAAATTGCATTGCATAGATTGTCGTGACTAATGCCCAATCTGCTTGTTAATCACTTGACTCCAATTTTCTGAGTAAAGAGGCTGCTCCATCACTGCTTTGGGTTAATTAGTTGGATTGCACACTGGTTTCAGCCTGTGCAGGGAAATAGAAGATAAATTCATCATTTTGTAGCGTAACCTTGTGTTATTGAATTCAACGACATGGCAAATTTTAGAGTTTCTCTCACGTATAAACCAACCTGTTTGTGTTTTGAACACTCCTTCACTCGCTGTGTTGTGCTTGCAGAGAGAGGACACTCTGGTGTTGTTCTCAGCCATGCTGTATGAATGTGTGACGCAGGAGTGTCCAGAGATGCTGCCCACGTATATCGCTATCGAGCAGGTAACACACACACATGCACACGCACAGAGGTGCGTGCTCATGCTGTTGAATTGCTCCTCCTGACTCACAGCTGTTTCAGTCTTCGCAGTGTATTTAACAAGCAACAGTAATGAAAAATGGCTGAAAACTAAGTGTTCAGTGCTCGCTCTGATTGGTTTCCTGCCTCAAGTTTTAGTCTCCAAATTGATTTTGTGAAATCAACAGCTATCTGTAAGTTTGGAAATCAATTTAAAAACTTATGTGTGTGCAAATTGTAGATAATGGGAGAGAGTTTTTCCCCTGTGAACATTAGTTAGCCAAAGTAGATTGAGTCTGATGGTTTTGGCTGCTGCACTGTTTCAGTACGTACTGATGCATCAGATATCCTCCTGCCTGTGAACATGATGTTTCTGGACTTAGCATTACTGAACTTACTTTCGCAAACACCGAAATATAGGTATTACATGACTAAAGGTGGATTTGTTATGGGTACTTGTGGGTCGCAGAAGACACACACGCAGATCTCAACAATACGTAGTGTAAGTGGTACATGCACTGTATTTATGTAGCACTTTGAGCGGTCATCAGATTAGAAAGATCTGTATTCACCCTTTCACATACATTCATATGATGGTGAGGCCACCTGCTCAGTACAAGCTTTTAACCATTCACTCTTGCAAGGGCAAGGGCTTCAGTATCTTGCTCAAGGATACTTCGACATGTAGGCTGCCGAGTCCCAGCCGCCCCAGCCGTGCAGACCTGCACGCCGGGCGAGCTATTTGTTGGGAAGTTTAACCATAGAGATCATCCTCTAGTTCCTCTCCAGAGGCAGAAATCTCAGATCTAAAATCATCCCCAAGTCATCATCGAATCAACTTTTCCTTTGCCGAAGGCCAGTCTGACATGAAAATGTAATGGAAAACTGAAGTCACTGGCAGATAAAAACCCACTCTGCCCATGTGGAGGTATTTTAACCCGTGTCGTCTCCGCCGTCCCTCAGGCGGTTGGTGCTCTGCGTCGGGGCGACTTGCAGCAGACCTTCCCTCTGTGGCAGATGCGTCTGGTGGTGGAGCTGTGGGACAGCAGGGGGCTGCAGGGTCCCGCTAACCATCACAACGCCCTGCTCACCTCCGAGTTTCTGATCGTCATGAAGAACATGGTGGACGTAGCACTGGACGGCTGGCTCAAAGGTGAGGATGGATGGATGGATGGACGGAGGAGTGTGTGAGCGAATTAAGAAGGCTTGGATACATGCATAGAGCTTTAATAACTCAAACAGTGGAAGAGAATTATTTATTTGTACACAAAACAGCAAATGAAATTGAATAGACACTGTAGAGAAAATACTTAAATCACACATGATACACCTGTTAAATGTCACGTGGTGATATCAAAGGGTCAAATCTGACACTCGACTGTAAATCAGAACCTGCCCCGACACGTATCTACAGCTGGACTCCCTTTAGCCCCGTTCACCAGACTTAAATCCAGCTTAAAGACGGTGTTGTGAGTCATCTGGGAAACAGAATTAACAGCACATCATATGACCCTGAACCAGCGAGGTCAGCTCATATTTCCTGCTGTCTGTCCGATGCCTGCATGAGAAACAAGCCTGACATTAAGCCGCTCAGTTATTCCAGCGTAGCCTCTCGTTTAATGATGAATCCTAAATCTGATGGAGAGATAGCAGCTGTTTACGTGTGCACCGTGTTTACACAGAGGACGACATGAGGCTGAACATGTTAAAGACGCATCTCTCATGTGACAAAAAGTTCATTTTGCTCTGTTCAGCAGCCGTGTGAGAGGTTGACTGTCACATACACTGGATGTGTTTCAGCTTGTTCTTCAGTCAGCCCGGCTGTGTGTACACAAACACACATTCCACCACCGCACACACTCACACAGTTACTGTAATACACTGAGAGGCGTGGGAACCAGGTGAAGTGGTTGGACGACACAGATCACGTAAACAGTCCAAACATGCCTTCATCTTCATGTTACATGAAGCTGTTTGGCTCTGGCAGACGTTTCAAAGGAAAACCAAACTAGCCTGACTTCAAGCGTCAGGAATGTTGCTTTTCTGTTGAACTCACCCATGAATGAAATGTGTGTCGAGACCTTTCCTTTTTTATGTCATGATTCGTGTTTCTGCTCCTCGCTCTCTTTATGTAACTAAACATGTACCTGAAGTTAGAAACATTTGCCAGTGATGAGGGAATTCATGAAATGCTGACAGTATGTTAGGGGAACGTTATCGAATGGAAAGGTCACATTACAGAGACGCAGCAGCCTCTGTTGCATGTGTGTAACGTGGTTCAACACAGTCATTGTATATCAGGCGGTGTTCACTCTGTGAGCAGGTTTCATGCCCAAAATAATGAGAAATATGGATACTAGGATACACCTGCTAACAAAGTGTCATCGGAGCAGAGACGCACTGTGCCAGAGATGAAGAAGGGCAGGTGTGACGTGATGCTAGATGCTAAAAATGTCTTTCTATTGCGAAGAAGGAGCATATGAGAGGCGAGCAAGGGGACGTAAGAGTCATGGAGAGAGCAGGTGACAAGCACTGATGATGATGGTGATGATGTGGTGAACAGAATATTCATTTCGCATCAAGTGGACGTGTCTCATCAGAATGAATCTGTTCGTGCGACTGGCTCTTGCATTGCTCCTCAAATCATCAAGCCTTGTGATTAAGATGAACATCTGCAGCTGTTTATGCAGCAGCAGACAAGTTTGATCAAATGTTTTGCTTACAGCCAGTCAGCACTTTCCTGTCTGCTCTCTGATTCAGTCGGAAAGAAGCCGGCCAGCTTTGTGTCCTGAATTTCGTTAAGATTTTGTTTTGTATGCGGGTAAATTGCCAGGTAAAAGTAATACATCTATTTAAAAGGCAGCTGCAGGCACACCTGTGATACAACAAAAAACAAGTGCTTTTTGTGTATTTTCTCTCATAGACAACAGCTCAGTGTTGAGGTCCTACATGAGGGGCGAGGCCCTCCCTAAGGACGCCCAGTCCACTGTGTTGGCCTGCTTCCTGGTGTACCGCTCCATCCCCTGCCTGAGGAACACACACACACACCTGGAGGGTAAAACAAACACCTGTTCTCACTGGACCGGATGGCTTCACCTGTGTAAACTAATATTTGCATGTAAACACTCAGTATACTGCTCAAACACACAGCAGCAGGAACATAATGCAGCTTTATACCTCTACTTCATCACACTTCAGATGGTGCTGCTTGTGTTTATATGTCCACTACAGTTGCTAGTTCCTTTTCAGATGAAGACTTTGTATTAAAAACACATTTTGCATTCTTGAGGATGGGCGTGTAGGAAGCGCTCCCCGTCTCAGGCGTCAGATGTCTGTGAGCTGTAAACACTTCCAACAAAGACGTTTGCTCTCTAAACTTCTCACATGGTTTCCTGTGAAAACTATTTGAAGCTCACAGATAAAATGTTTCACAAAAACAGCAAAGATTAGAGAAACATCCCAAATGAATGATCTTGTTTCCTACACCACTCACTGCCTCATGACCCCTCACATTTATCTTGTGACTGTCATAGCGACCTAGCTGTAGTCAAAAGCTGCTCCACCTCGAGCAGCTACAACAGGAAGAAGCTATTTACACAGTGTTGTCATAGTTTTGGTGCAGGGGACGTTTTACTGCAAAGCAAGAAGTTCCATGTTTGACACTTCAGGCACATTTTGTAATGGAGTAGTTTTACATTTGATGCACTGGCACTTTAACTTAAGCAAAGGATTTGAGTAGTTCTTCCCTCACTGGAGTCCTTTCATCAGATTACATAAGTGGGTGTCCTTTAGAGAAGCCCCGTCCACACGTCCTGAAGCTCTCTCCTCGCTCCCCGCAGGCTGCAGCTCACTCGGGGATCTGCTGTCGCGCAGCAGCCGGCTGGGCATCCCTCTCAGAGACCTGCTGAGGCTGGTACCCCTCCTGCTGGGCTCTGCATCCGGACCACAGACATTGCAGGGCTTCCCTCTGCAACCATTTTGATCCTGATACTTGTCAAGTGGCGAGTAACCTCTGACAGACGCAGTTCATAGCCTTACGTTCTCACTGCGAGCACAGGTAGGACAGATGACTGACTTCTACCTGTGACACCTGTGGGTGTGTGCAGCAGGTGGGACATGGTCTGTGTGCACCAGAGCTGCCCTGCCCATGAGAAGAACTGTTTGGAAAATACAGACTTTGTTTCCTTCTCAGCCACTAGACAATGGAATGACTAATATTATACCTTTGTAATATAATGTTTCTATTTAGATTGTTTTTGTTTACAGCATAAAGAGAGTTTGGCTGCAGTAACGATGCAGTACACGTGCCAATTTTGTGGTGCGACAAATTCATAATTTCGATGGACGCCACTTGCTCAAAAGTCCTGATGCAGATGAAGTTTCGACCAGATACGAAGACAAAGAGAAGAAATAAATGGAAAAGTACCTGCACGCTTCATGAATACTGTGGTTTATGCTGTCTCGATTTTTCCCCCGTGAGGCTCCTCAGCTCTTATGGTGCTCAACATGTCAGCTGCCTTTATCGTTTCCTCTTTTGTTTTTGATGTCTGAAAAGCTTTCAGAAGGCATCTGCATTTCTGAGGCCAGCAAGACCGGCTGAGGTCCTGCTGCTCATCAGACCGTGAAGAGAACAGAGCTCGATTTTCAGTTTTTCTGCAGTCTCTCATTAACTGAAACGGGTCAGCCCTCTTACGCCGCTGTCCGCCATGTCTACAGATCTACGCTGCATCGCTTTGGTCAAGGCTTTTTTGAAGTGAGTCAAGGATCAAAACAAGCTGGAGTTTTTTTTTTTGTTTTTTTTTTTCCAGGTGGTTCCCCTCATGAATGGAGTCCCCTAATCCTCCAGTGGTGTTTTTGTAGTAGAACAATGCCCTCCACAGATAATACTGAATTTACTCATCTTTTGCACTTAGTTGGCTTTCAGTTTTGCTTGTGTTTTTGTCTCTTTACGCTTCAATAAACCAAATAATGCCTTCAAATTGCTCTGTGAATCTCTGGAGAGCTGTGATCATGTGACACGGCCTGTGATCAAGGCTTCTGCCCATTGATTCCTGATCAAGTTCAGTCAAGCTGGCTGTAGCCTGAGAGCCAGCTGTAGCAACATCTGTTGTCATCTAAAATGGAAGAAATGATGGAATATTTGTTGGTTTACTTAGTCAAAGAAAAAAATCTGCTGAGCCTGCCTGCATGCTGCTAATGTTATTATAACACAGGATATTTACCCTCGCCAACAGGTGTGCTGGGAAGCAGAGGCACTTGGCATTCCTGGAAGGAAGGTGTGTCAGCATATTGCTGGTGTTTCCACTCTTACTTGAAATGATCATTTTACAGATATTACAACTCGCACTGTTGTCCTCTTTGTGAAATGAAGCCACGCTTTGGATCATTTCTTCCTCTCTGAGTCCTTCATGCACGTTTCCAGCAGCATGGATGGAAGCATGCGATTCTGATGGACCGGACCGTTTGGAGCCAGCTCTTCTGGTTCTTGATTTGCATCCCTAACCTTTTGCAAGGAGACATTAAAATTCATTCAAAGAAATACAAGGAACCATTTGTTTGAGATTAAAAACAGAATTTCTAATTAGATTTTGCAAAGAAGTGATCTATATTTTAAAAGCTAAAAACTTTAACAGGCACTTCCTTTTTTCTTGATGAAGGAAACAACCTGGCTGGACACTTTACGACAGGGCAGCAATAAGTTTTACTGATATTGTGCAGGTGTTTGAACAAGAGTGCTAATCTGACCATTCGCCACCAGACAAAGTAAAGAAAGTAAAAGTCGTAGAAACACTGAGCAGCTGTGCGCACCAGCACACCGCTAACAGCAACATGTCCACAGTCGCTGAGGAAATCCGATGTCGTCCACACACACAGCTGTGTGCTGCTGCTGCTTTTTCTCATTTCGCATGTCAACATTGTGTTTAGGCAACAACATAGAAACCCAGGACTGTGGGACTTTCCTGCCAAATGCCACTCCTATCTGATGGTGGAAATCCCAGATCGCCACCAGAATCGAATCGACCACTTGTTGTGCTGATGTTTATCCGTCGCACCAAATTTTGAAGAGTCAAACCTGTAGAACTTCGCTAGGTGAGGTGACAGGGACAGGTGGCGGTCTGTGAGCAACAGGAAGTTAACTCATTATTGTAGTTTGTCCTCCTTATCACTGCGCAGATGGGCTGTGACACAGCTAGTGGAAACAAATAAGGCAGCTACATTAAAACCTCAGTTGTTAGGATTTTGACTGAGGGGGGTCCCACAGTGTCACCATTGGAAACGCCTGCCTCAGCTTTTAAAATTGTCTTTCATTCCCGACTGTGTCTGGAAACCCTCATGCGATGTAGCTGGTGTGTGGGTGGCTGCTCGGCTCAGAGTCTCACATCATTTCTAACCAACGGCTCCGAGAACATTCCAAAGCAAATGGAAAACATCCGAACAAACAAGTGGTCCACACCCTCCTCACAGAGCTGCGGCACGCAGAGCAGCTCCTCACACTCAGGTCAAACCCTGCAGATGCTAAAGTGAGCTTGTTGTACCATGACGTTAGATGAATGTTGTCTCAGTTCATTCCTGCGCATCATAGCCAAAGCCAACATTTCTGCCAACAAATACTATTTGTCATCGCCTGTCAGACTTAAACTCTGCATGAAGCAAGTTATAATGATGGATCAGCATGTCTTTTCTATCTCCTGTAAGTCTACTCTTCCTCATACCGAGGCTAATTCCCCTGGTCTGTGTGGACAGAACACAGGATTTGACACATCTGTTGAGCTCTGACTTCGCCGGTCCACCCACATTAAAACGCCACTCCACTTCCTGTTGAACAAAGTATTCAACAAACCTTGACAAGGCCTAAAACACCCGAACCTTGAAAAGGCCCAAAAATAGCATCCAGACGTGACTCACACACACACTGCGTTTGGTTTGAAAGAAACGTTTAGACTTGGAGTTTGATTTTGCCACAAGAAGACATTCTGTGGTTATTTCTGTTATGTCTTTTGACTTCCTGGCTTTTATCTGCACTCAGGGTTGTTTTGGGTGGATTCTTGACACGATTCTTGTGTTCACCTACAGTGAACAAACTACAGGTCTGGTAAATAATGATAAATGTAATAAATCTATCTCTAAACTAGGGCTGTAACTAATGATTATCTTCATCAGTCTGCTGGTGCTTTTCATGATTAATCGTTAACTCTATGAAATGTCAAAAGAGCCCAAAGAGATGTCTTCAGATTGTCCAACCATCAGCCCCAAACCCAGAGATTTTCCATCTCCTGTCATAGCAAAGAAAAGCAGCAAATCATCACATTTAACCCAAAAGATCCCACGGTGACACAGGTGGCACAAGTCCTTTAAATGTCCTGGAAAGTTCCTCGTACAGCTTTATCCTTGGCTTTAACTCATGAAGTCCCTAAGTGACACATACTCAACATCCTGATTGGTCACGTGACAGGTCATGTGATTTTGTGTTCCCATAGCAACATTTCCAAGAGGTCTGTGTGCCAGGTTAACACATGTGACCGAACTAGCTAAATTTAAAAAGCTTGTTTTTTGTTGCTAAAGGTAAGATTCAAGCCATTTAAGGATTCTAATGCTTACATAACATGTCCTTTATTACATTTAACCTGCTGTGAACACGTTTCTTGAACAAATTGATATAAAACAAATCAGATTAATATCGTTGTGACATATATGTCACATCGGGCCTTTAACCTTAAAAGTGTCACGGAAAACCCGATGTGACATATATGTAACATTACAGATCTTTGACACTAGGGGGGCGCTGTTTTGACAAAAATGTGAGACATGTGTTCTATGTGGTGGGTTCTTACGGGTTAAGGACCTGGAACCAGCAGACCAGCGATCATCAAGATACTTCATTAGAACAGCTGAGGATTAGCTTAAATCAGCTCATCCGGGCCTCTGCCACCTTCACTGACCTTCACTTCCTCTCTGTGCCACCGTGCCGCCCATGTGGTGTCGTGTTCGACGCTGCATGCAGCACCACACGGTGTCATCTGTAAGAGCACCAGGCCTTCAGAAACGTCTGTGTGTGTTTAGCTAGCTGATAATGTGTGTGTGGTTTCCTGGAAACACGAGGTGTCTCAGTCAACATATCCTCACAAACATTCCAGAGAAACGTCACATGGCATTAACCAGCAAACGGAAAGTCCGGGGCCAACAGGAACTGGGACAGCCGTGCCTGTCTATGGTGTGTCTTTAAGATCATCAAAGTCTGGTGGTTTTAACAGTCCTGAAGGCCTTTTAAAGGACTCTTCGTATTTCCTGAACTTGTATAATCAACTTGTGTCGCTGCTTTTGCGATGCCGCAGGTTACAGTGTGTTCTAAGTAAAGTAAAAAGCTAAAACTGGGAAAGGCAGAAAAAGAAGAATCACAGATTTTACAAGTTAAGTAATGTCTCATGCTGACAAGGAGACACTTAGTCTGAAGCAGTTTAGTGACTTCAGCTCACTATAAGATGCAGGTTGTTTGTGGATACACGTGCATGTTCATGAAATATGTGTTTAGGTCTTATCAAGTTGCATCTGTCTGTTTTGACCTGGTGGAAACTACGGATGGAGATCAAAGAGGAGTCAAAGAGGGACAAAAGATAAAAGACTGAAAGTGAAACTAAACTGAAGGAGACTTTATCGGGGCTTTGTTTCACTGCGGTTGCTTTCTAAATTGGAAATATGGCAGATAACACCCAACAACATTCAGATAGAAAACTTGTGGCAGCAGAGAGATGAAGCCCCGTCAAACGTGTCAAAAGCCATCTCGATCCTAACTTGAGCCAGTCTTGAATATACAGGAAAACCTGGACGGACGTTAAGACTTGAACCCTTCAGGATATATATCTATATCAAAGAAGCCCCAGGCACATGATTTATGGTTTGTTTCGTCCTTTCATCCGTCTCCTAGGTCGCTTTGCTCAGTGGACTAAGTTCAAAGTCCAATGTTTTGAGGGAGTTTGAACTTTGAAGTCCAATCTCAAAAGAAAGGGAGGATGCAGTTCACTCACTTTGCAGTTGGGATGACACTAATTAGTCTGTTCATTTTCATTTATATTCGTTATTAGTTTTGTGTAGATCTGCGAGATCACGGCACTGGTACCAAAGGGCTTCCAAGATAACGCTGCTCTGATAGGAGACGGCCTTGGATGTTGACTAACCTGTAACCTTGAGGGCTGGCCTGCTGGCTAGGGCTAGCTTACCCCGCTAGTAGGCCCTTGGAGCTCCAAAAAAGTTGGAGCAAATGTTTAAAAAAGCATGAAGTCTTCCTCATATTTGATATTTAAGTGGTTATTTTCTTTCTTAACAGTCACAGTGCAAAAGCTTATAGTCGCTGTGGTATGTTCATGTATGTATGATGCATGCTGGGTAACTTTAGGACCATGCTCGGCTAAATGTGGACTCTGAATTAGTTCAGAGAAGAACGCACGTTGAGAAAGAATCAACGAACTTTATTTCCTGTCAACGTCTGCTGCGCCTTGAGCTGTTTGTTTTGTGCTGTTAAACACAGTTTTTTGCTGGGAGCTCAGCAGACTTTCTGACTGCTGGCTTAACAAGCAAATAACGTCATGCACACCACATCTGATCTTTGCCTGTCCTGCTGCAGCAGCAAACCTTTGTCAGGTCTCGCTGTGGACAAGGACAGCAAACTACAAAGCGGGACCTCCACTCTTGCCAAAAGGTGAAAAGCTTTGTAAGCATGCTAGCTGTCATGGTGAGGCCTTTTTGTGCGGGTGGTCTGCCTCTAAATCAATCATTACTGGTGATTGTTGAGCCTTTCTATTGTTGGATTCATCGTAAGTCACTCTGGATCAGATTGAAATGCCTTACAGAATGTCAGATTGTGTAATAGTGTGGGAGTTGTTTTGTCCCAGACTACACTGAGGCATGTGTTGGGAAACCTTGACTGAGTCCAGTGTTTGTAAGGACTGTCTGTCTGCGTTGAGCCTGTGGGAAAAAGAGCGCTGCCTCCAGGAAAAAATCCTGTTGTGTTTGTTTCCACAATAAGCCAATCTAAGTGCGTCGCAGCGAGCACACCCTCAAACCCTGTGGCTTTTCTCACGTGTAACTTTACACAGGAGCATGAAGCGCATTTTGTTTTAACCCTTAAACAATCCAATCCACAGCCTGACTGTGGACCACCAGGGAGAAAAAAGTGCAAGATGATTTTTTTCAACTTCTTTGAAATCGTTTCATCATCGGAGCTGAGAGTCTCAGCAGCTCCACTCATTCAGTCAACTGGTTGAAGTCCAGTATGAGTTACTGATACGACAGAGAAATTATCACCTCAACAGGAAATACATGAACTGATGCAGTATATTTAAAAAAAATAATGTCAATATTTGTCTCCACTCGGGTAAATCTGATCATTTGTCTTGATTTGATGAGTTTCTGAACACTCCTCGTCTTGTCACGTGTCTTTGGTGTCGTCACATCTTCTTTCTGTACCAAAGCCAAAATGTAAAATTGATAATTTGTGGTTTTACGTGTACTGTACGTGTTTCTTGGCTGAAATTTAAATATTGTCAAGCTAGCTGTTGCTCCCTGTTGTCAGTGTGTATGTTAAGCTAAGCTAAGGTAAGCTAAGCTAAGCTACTTGCTTGCTTGCTTTTGCCTCATATTTAACACACAGTATGAGAGTTGTTTCAATCTTCTTGGCAGTAAAACCCTTAAACGTGTTTTAGAAAATGTCAAACTCTTCCTTTAAAACCTAGCAGT
This sequence comes from Chaetodon trifasciatus, assembly GCA_037975065.1. Classification (NCBI taxonomy): domain Eukaryota; kingdom Metazoa; phylum Chordata; class Actinopteri; order Chaetodontiformes; family Chaetodontidae; genus Chaetodon; species Chaetodon trifasciatus. Next base: position 3,146,367 of record JBBMOE010000038.1, read on the forward strand.
GGTTTGCTTGCGTGACCGATTGCATATGTTTACCGACTGCTACCAATTCAGCTTGAACAAATGAAATCCACTAGAAAATGTTATTAAAATCAGAGGAAAAGTGCACATCATTTCATGTAACAAATATGTTTTTCTGCTTTTTTACCCATCTCACAACACATTTATTATCCTGGAACTCCATGTGTGGGACCCAACCCACTAATCATAGTAACATTAGCTGGTATCACAGCCTTACTCTCATAATTTACTACATTTCAGTCCAATACTCAAAAAACAATACCATCTGTTCGGCAGAAGTATCCACAGAAATTCAGCAGATGACATTTGGGTCATGTGTGGGACAAAATGATTGAAACATCTGTCCTGGGAGGAGTCCATAATCCCCACATGACAACTCATCTCGACTTCCCTCTCCTCCAACGTCCACTTTTATTCACCGGGTCAGCAGTACATGCTGCAGTGTTTGCACTTAAAGAGAAATTATGTAAATCTAAACAGGAAATTTCTCACCCAGCAGTTATGCAGAAACTGGGCTGGATCTCTGTTTGTTAAATACAAAAGTGTGTCCACATGAGGAAGTCATCATGTCCATCTCCATTGAGACTTGAGTGAGAGCAGTTAGGTTGACACTTCCAAACATTCAGAACGATGAAAAAGACGCTGTCTCCCCTCCACTAATGACCCATGTCTACTTTTGAGCAAGGCATCAAAAGCTAAACGAAACAAGCTGCAGGGAAGTCACCCCAGCTTTTGCCACAACTTCTGCTTTTAATTCCTGTGTGTGTTCATGAAAATGCGCTGAATTCCCCAGCCTCTGTGCATGCCAGCTTTTAATATATCTGCATAATGTTCTCGATCATCGGTATGTGAATCATGACAATAAAAGGAGGATGACGGATTTTCCCTGCATGTGGACGATGTGGATCATCTCACTGATACAAGAACTAATTTTAATTTTAGCTTTTATGATATTTGACTGGTTCTTTTATCGTGTTAGTGTTTTATTGTGAAATATAGTGCTGTGTTGTTTTAATCTATGATTTGAGGTATTATTAGCGCACAGTATGTTCAAGAATCAGAATTCCTGTGATTTTTGGATGCATAAGCTGATGTTTGAAGCTTGTTGCTCATTGGAAGAGCAGACCTCTACATCTTCAATTTTTTGGCACATGACTACCTTCTTACAAATAGTTTGATTTACACTGCTTTGACTCCCAGGTGGGTGGAGACAAGAACTTACAGGTCAATTGTACTGAAAACACCAGCGAGGTAAGTTCCCACACACTTAACGATGCCATAGAAAACTGATTTCAGACACTTTTAGCCATGCTAATGATGTATCTCTAAAGATGGCGGTAGTCGTCAGAGATCCACTTTGGCCCAGACTGAAGTCTCAACAACTATATAGTCATGAAATTACGTGCATTTCCCCAGAGGGTGAATCCTAATGACTTTGGTGATCCCCTGACTTTTCCTCTACCTCCACCATGCGGTTCACTTTTGTTGTTTTTAGTGAAATATCTGAAAGCTAGTGGCTGGGTTGCCATGAAATTTGGTACACATAGTCAGGCTTCCCTCAGGATGAGCTGAAATAACTCTGACGATCCTCTAATGTTTCCTCTAACACCATCAGGTCAAACTTTGACCTTTTCCGGTACTTTGGTTTATGATTACGAACCTTTAGAACTAATGAAACTCCCATCAGCCTCAGCTGTCTTTTGTTTTCAGTGTTAGCAAGCAAACACGCTAAGCTAAGACGGTTAACATGTTAAACATTCCTGTTAAACAGTCAATGCTAATATTAGCATTTAGTTCAAAGCACTGGTGTGTACAGTCTCACACAGCTGCTAGCATGGCTGCAGACTCTGTTTCTTGGTTAAATATAGTTCTCAGCTTAGTCTTGTTTTGATAAAGAAATTGAACTTCGAAGCTTGTTGGGCTGTGTGAAAACAGGCCTCTTCATTATCCTCTTTTAGGACTCATACCACCATGGAAAGTTTTGGACTTTTCTTGTGTTATCTTTGACATTTTTGTAGATGTGTATCACACCCTGCCTTCCTGCTAGTAATGCTAAATAAACTAAATACATTATTAGCTTCTTAAAAAAACAATTAGGTTTCATTTACACTGCTTGGACTTCCAGAGGGGTGGAAACATGGGGGCCACCATAATGAAAACATCCAGCAGGTGAGTTATCACCTACAGAAAACTGATCTTTAGACACTTTAGCTATATTTTGTGTTTGCTAAACTTCCCTTAATGTGTGTATTTTGCAGGAGAAGCAGCCTGAGAGTGATCTTTAACACGATTCTCAGGATGTGAGTTCACTCCAATGTTCAAAGGTGAGTGATAGGTGTGTTTGCACCTTTGACCATTGTTAAATAAATGAATGCCTGTCTATGTACTTTACAGCATGCCTCTGTGTCTGTGTGTGTGTGTGATCTAGTTCAACACTGATGACAAACAGAGCTCCATTCATGATGAGGCTTCCTCTGGTGCAGCAGAGAGGGAAGGACTGACAGGAGGTGGGTGTGACCAAAAATACAAAAATGTATTACACTGCAAGTCTCGCAGCTCCCTCAGTATTGAATGGTGGAGCTGCAGTGGACAATTGGTGAGGCAATTAAGAAAGTTAGTGCGGAGAGACAGAGAAAGAGAGGGGGGGAAAAAAACGCGCACATGGCTCGCGCTGCGTTCAGGAAGATTTTTACTCCGCAACGCAAAAGTCTGAAAGTGAAAGAAAATGTGCCAGGTTAGATATTGGTACAGGTGCACGGCCCGCAAATGTTGGCAGAGTTTAAAAAAGAGCAAGGAAAGACGTGCAAAGTTTGCGCCTGACCGCCGGTGATGTGAGGTAAGTCTGGCAGATCCTTTTCTTTGATGAATTAAACGCGTAAAACTCAGATAAGTTTTTATCACTCCACAGCTGCGCTCCCTTCAAGGTCCAAACGAGGAAGCAGGTTGTGACTTTGATAAAACTCTACACTCACTGAGGTTGGATTTGTGCAATTGCACACCGGTATTTCATGACTTTATTTGCACAGAATTTGACATTGCAGAACTGTCAACTGCTCTCATGCGTAATGGGCGGTTTGCGCAAAGATAAAAGGAAGTGTGCGGTGGCAGTCAGAGATAGTAACCCGGTCTTCCTCTTCCTTTTTTTTTTTTTTTTTTTTTTAAACTTTTAAAAAAGTTATTGAATGACTCGTTCTGAAACGCGTCCCTTTGACTTGGTTGCACCTTTTTCCCTCAGTTCGCTGTGGATGTGGACGCACAGCAAGCGTCAGCGGAGCGGCGACCGGTTATTAAACATTCTTGTGACTTGTGTGAACTTCACTGATCTTTTTATAGTCAGATGATCCTTATCAGTATGTGAAGTTTGCCTGCTGAGCGTCACCTCCTGGAAAGAGTCTTAGCAGAATGCAGTGGGCGTCACTTCAATACCTCATGAGCTATGTAGTCAGGGAAGTGACTGGGAGATGCTGCGTTCAGGTGCTGTCGGAGGCGGCCTCAATGTGCCAACGCATGCAGAATGAAGATTTTTAAAACTCAATTAATTGTGTTTTTGTAAACAGTTACGACAAACTGACAAATGATGATAGCTGTTTAGACATGACATAATTTGTGCCGCAGCACCAGAATAATGAAAATACAATTGAGTGTTTAACAGGAAAGAAACTAAAATTTGTTGCAGTTAAACATTAAACAGAAATTTAGATAACACATATTACTCCTCTGCCTTATCAAATTAAGCTTTTTTGCAATTGCACAGGACAAGTACTAATTACTCGATGACACAGTCTCAGCTCAAGGTCCGTTTAGTAGCTGTTCCGGAGCTTTTGGTTGCATCACACCATCTTCCTCATCAGCTTGGAGTCTGTCTAGTTGTCGTGGAAGTGTAGATATTTTTATTCCCATTTCTCTGGGCACTTTGAGGACTTCTCATCCATGATGGCAGGGTATCCTTAGTGCTCAGAAAAACTGGCTCACACGTTTTTTCCAGAGGCTTTGGCCATAAACCCTACAATTAATGGCTGAGCTGAGCTACAGCTGCCTTAATACAACAAGAAGACTGTTGAAGCTGCCTGCCCAAGTGCAAATAAAGTAACATGCAAGGAATATGACCAGTGACGCACAAACTATTAAACTGCTCAGACGAGGGATTTGGTGGCTTTTGGTCTCTTCTGCTGCCATCTTGGATGTCAGTTCTTAAATGGGAGGGCATTTTGCCCACTAGTTGAATTTCAAGCATCAAAGTTCAGCCATGACTTTGGAAATAATAGTTTGACCAAAAAGACTGAAATCAACCTATACTTGGTAGATTTTTCCAGAGCCTTCAGGTGCAACTCGCAGTCTTTATTAATGAACGACAGCTAAGCAGCTCTATCCACCGAGGATGACCTTGAGGTATGACTGAAAGCTCAGAGAAAAGTTAGTAAGCAGACTTTGAGTTTAGATTGTTTTGTCACACTTTGTCTAATTTCCTCATGCACAATATATTTCTCATTACATAATTAGTCTCTTTGGCTACAATCATGATCCAAACTTAAGTGTTGCACCTTTTGCTGTGGGGTTTAATATTTCCAACAGTATTTGAACTCATCGCCACACTGGAGAGAATATTTCTTCTCCTTTTTTTTTCTTATGACACAACCTGCTGCTAATGCTCCACTTTTCTCTTATTTTCACTTTTTACGAAATGTCCTACTTGTGTTTCCTCCGATGCTGAACGTCAACATTCAGACACAAAGCTTGAGAGAGTATTGCTCAACTTTCTAATAACTTTCTTCTACATATTTCCGTTTGCCCATTGTCACGTCACGGCCTCATGTCTCCGCTGTTTGGACTCATTAAAAGCAAAGATGTAGATGAATTCTGCATGCTGGTGTGTGTGAGTTTCATAATGAGTGACAAGGGGTTTCCCTGCGCCCTGTTTCCTCCATTCATGTGGCTGGGAGACTGAGAAGCATAGAGCTGTCAACCCGGATATGACCTGAATATTGAGTGTGTTTGAGGGAGAGAGAGAGGAAGAGAGACAGTACATGTGTGACAGTGAGCGGGAGTGTGTGTGTGTGACAGGGGAAGCAGAAAGTGTGTGTGTGTGTGAAAGAGACAATGGGAGGTGTGTTTGCATGTTTTATTTATACAACCTTTATTTTAAGAGGCTTGCTGTTTGAGGTCATGTATTGTATTCCCTGTGTGTGTGTGTGTGTGTGTGTGTGTGTGTGTGAGGGAGAGAGAGAGATATATATATAAAGCCAGCAGCTCAGTCATTTCCTCATTGTGTTTCCTAGTGACCTCAGCAGCAAGCTTCCTCTTGTCACTTGCAACATTTTGCATCCCCAGCAGTTCAATATGATATGCTGAGCAGGATGTTAATCCATGTCATCATGTCGTATGTGTGTTTGGCATCAACACACGTAAAATACCAGTAAATCAGAAGGACATGTCCCAGCCTTGCTGATAAGCCAGCAAGGCACAAAGCAGGTTAAGGAGCTTTAGGTAATCTGTGACTCTTATTATGTTCTTTCAGTCTGTTCTTCACACAAAATATCTGTTAAAGATGTGTTTTATAATTATTCTGCTTTACTGAAAAATCACAATCCTGCGTTTTAAACTGAAATTTCCAGCCAGTCGTAGCGTTGTCGTCTTTTGCTGAGGTGCTGTGAAGTGCCACTAGGGGGCAGTGTTACTCCAACATAGCCTGTGGCCTAAAATAAATTTTGAAATCCAAAAATCTGAGCAGCTAATTGATTGATTGGCAGTCATCATCGTCCCCCACAGGCACGTTACAGTGATCGATATGCTATCGGAAAGCCCTGGTTTACCTGCACAAAGCACCGTCTCTCTTATTTTAGCCAATCAGACGTCTTCTCAGGTGTGTGTGTGGGAGTTCAGACCGCGTGATTGACATCTGTAGGCCTTTCTCAAAGCAGACATTTTGACTTGTCATAGCAGGAACAGTTCAGGTGTTATTAATAACACAACAATGTCTCTGTTCTGTTCAATAGTGAGCCAACGTGCACAATGCCAGGACTCTGAAAGCGGAGCAGCTAAATGGAACTGTGACACAATGTCCCCAGTACACAAAGGCCTATTAAAGTCGGGTCACCTTGTACTACTGGTGCAACACAGTAGGTCCACCCAACCGGAGCAGCGTGCTTACCTCCTGCGTGGGTGTGCAGGACCTTTAAGCGACTCTTTTTGAAATACTGTTGATTCCAGTAGTCATACCTGGAGATTCACATCCGTCTCTCGCTCTGACTCGGAGTCATTTGTTGTCTTACTTGTTGGTCTCATACAGAGTTTTTATATTGACTCGTGCAGCTCTTTGTGACCTTCTGGCTTATATAAATTAACTTTCTTAATTACTACTTGCTTTTCCCTGCTATGTCAGCTTGCTGGCATAGAGCTGAAACAATTACTTGGTTAAAAATGCATCTGCAACTGTACTGATTATCGATTAATCCTTTTTCAAGCCGATATGTCAAACGCTCTCTGGGTGCCAGTGTTGTAGTCAAGTCACTATGCCTCGAGTCCAAGTCCAGGTTCAAGTCTCCAGTGTTCAAGTCTGAGTCAAGTCAAAGTCATTAAAAAAATTTCCAAGTCAAGTCTGAGTCGAGTCCACTACTCATCCGAGTCAAGTCCGAGTCCAAGTCCAGCACTAAAGTAAGCATACATGTTGTTAAACTTCAAAAAAACATAACTGTGGTCCCACAGCTCATAGGCGTGTCCTAATGCCGGGCGTTATGAACTTTCATATGCATTTTACCGTTTAACTCACTCTAGTGCTCATAACTACACTCCTGTCCTCTTAACAATAACACTCACAAAAATGCAACTGTAATGTGCTTTATTTGCACATACGTAACCATGTATTTTATCATGAATAGCTTATTTACAAAAAGGCTTGCAGCACCAATGTTAGGCATAGATGTTGTTGAACTTGAAAAACATACTCACAGAAATGCAAAACTGTAATCTGCTTTATTACATGTGCTTCTAACACAAATACAGCGGGAAAATAAGTATTGAATTTAACTCCTCAGTAAATCTTATTATTTTGGGGCTGCTGACATGAAATTTTCACCAGATAACAATATAAAATTGATAAAATCCATAGAGTTCATAGAAAAGGCCGCTTGAACCTTCAAGGTTTCAAAACAGGAAGAATGGGCCAAAATCACATCTGAGAAATGCATCCAACTAGTCCATCCATGTAGAAGTTGTCATTACCAACAAAGGCTTTTCTGCTAAATAGTAAAACAAGAATATAACAAATAAACAGAACTCATTTTCTGGACTTATTTGTTTTGATTAGGCTACACAGACATGTTGCATTTCAAATACATCAGCTCAGACATCATGGCGCTACCCAACCCTGCCCGATGAGGTCTCATCAAAATACCACCTTGACTCAGGCAAATTATAGCTTAATGACATAGTACCAAAAAAAAGTATAGAGTCCTTTCGAGTCATCACAAGTCCGAATGCACGAGTCCAAGTTCAAGTCACGAGTCTCTAAATTCAGTTCACGAGTCAGACTCGAGTCCGATTCCCGGGCTCGAGTACTACAACACTGCTGGGTGCAGCTTTGCAAATAATAGGATTTGCTGCTTTGGTCCATTTCTTATGATTGTAAACTTGATATCTTGATTTTTGAACATTGCACATCAGCATGGCCCCATTTAAATCCTTTTCCGCCTTGTTTTCCTGGTGTTGTTTGATAAGTTAGATGTGGTCCTGTCTGCAGGACAAAGCCATGAGCCCTCTAGCAATATATTCACCATGTTGAAGTCCCACCTGCTCCATCTAACCATGATCACAGTAAAGAATGAGCTCTGCAGCATATCTGTGATATTCAGCCGTTGTGTTGTGAGTCGGTGAGCATGGAAATCAATTCAAAGCAGCAACCGGCTGATTATAGGTTGCTCTGTGTGCTTTGCCTCAGTATAGACAAATTAGGGGAAATGTACATGAGAGATGTTGCTATGGAGATGCAGAAGCAGAGAAAGGTGTGAGGTTCATGTCGAGTTCAGCTTGAAGCAAGTCAGCCAGGTGAGATCCAGGTTCAAGTGACACTCAGTTTGATTTTATCGTCAGGTCATGTGCGAAGTGTCAGCCACAGCAGAGAGTGAAAACATGTCGAAAGTATGTCCAACACAGAGTCATGTAACCAAAGTTTATGTTGCTAGGCCACGGCTCCTTCCTGTCATGCTCAGAGAGGTCTGGGGGAATTCAAAGAAAAGCATACAGCTCACTGTTGAGCTGAGAGAGTAGATAAAAAAAAGGGCCGAGATGCCACAGTTCAAACCACTGTCGCGCTACAGATGCTTTTTCAGTGACATAAGAAACTCTGCTTACGAGAAATTGAACTCTAACCAGCATCAGCTGATCATTTTGGCCACTTGGGTTCAGCAGAAACGAGCTGTAAACACAAAGACATGTCACCCTTTTTAAGCTGAGGCGGCAAACTTGTTAGCTAACAGTTGCTTATTTGCACACCAACAGATACAGAGCAACACTATCATTCATTTGTGGTTGTGTTTGTGTCCACCTGATGAATTTTAGTCCAACAGCCACTCTCCTTCTAGCTCAGGTTTGTTCTCCACCAACCCCTGAGGGGAGCATTTGCCTGCTAAATGCTGCTAAATGTTAGCTAGTTGCTAACTTTTTCTGTGTCCTGTCAAGTGATGGTGGGCAGCTGCCTGTTGTGGCTTGAAACGACACTGATGAGAGCTGTGAAAGTAAACAAGAAGAGCAAAGCCGTGAAGCCAAAACAATGAGCTGAAAGACGCTAAAACGCTCTGTAGAGCTGAGGGGACCCGCAGAGTCAGGGGATAAGTTATTTTTTGCAATCGTTAATATAAATATTTATTATAGCGGCTTTAAGTTGCTCACCTCCACCAACCTCAGACCATCAGAGCCTGAAGCAACAGCTCTTCTGTTGGCCAAGCTGCTCCCAACAAGAGGACTCCGCGTTCATTTACCGCCCAGTCAATTACAGAAGAGGTTCGACCGTTGCCTCCCCGGCCTGTACCGCAGCAGTGGGGCTGTTCGGCTTTCCTGAGCATGCAGTCAGCAGATGAGCAGATGTTTTTTTTTTTTTTTTTTTTTTGGAGGCTACTTCTGCTCTTTATGCTGCAGAGAGAGATGCAAACCACAGATAGCTCATTCAAATGAAAGTAACCCCTGTGTCTATTTGTGCAGTGACAAAACCAAATGAGTAGGCAGCTTTTACATCACACACAAACTGAAATTAGCTCAAGTCATCTCACCGTCACGTTTGTCATCCCTGTCGGCTCCCATTCAGCCCGAATCGTGGCGTCTCATTGGTGAGATGAGAAATGAATTAGAGCTGCCGCTAAGCAGAGATGATATTGACTTTTAGCTGTACTGAGACAACAGACATGTGATTCAGTGTGATTGATTAGATCATTTAAAACATAAAACATGTTGTCTATGGGAACCTGAAAAGATTTAATCCTTCAATAAATCAGCGCTGAAAAGCAAACTTATGCAGCTGCGCCTCCATTCCTATGTTCTCACTTCAGCTGAAGGAGTACCTTGTTCCTCTGTGTGTTCCTCCTCTTTTACCACCTGTGGTCTTATGAAACCACAGTGGATAAAGTCACAGATGCAAAGTTTTTTTTCTTGACACTTTTCAACACTGGGCAGCCGCTATGTTTCATTTCCAACGGTAGTAGTTTCGGTGGAGAGTTGCAGGGTCTCATTATGACCTCAAAGGAATAGTTTGACATTTTGGATTTCTTTGCTTTCTGGGGGAGAGTTAGATTTAAAAGACAGATACTGCTCTCATGTGTGAGTCTATTCGTCAGGATATAGTTACAGTTACACACCCCCACCCCCCAAAACCGCAATTACCTTTTTCTTTTTGTATGAAAAAAAAAAAAGAAGAGCAAAAAGAAGCAGTATGGTTATTAGTAAGCTTCAGAGCTGCTGGTAGGTGTATTTTTGAAGTTTGATGCGAGCCAGGCTAGCAGTTTCCCTCCACTTCCACTCTTTATGCTAAGCTAAGCTAATCCTCTGATGCGACTTTCATATTTAATGGACAAATGTGAGAGCAGTACTGATCTTTTCATCAAATTCTTGGCAATTAAACACTTTTACATAAATGCCAGTAATTCCTTTAATGATCTGGGATGCTTTTCCACCCTGACAAGAAGAATATTTAAAGGGGAAATACAGAATTCAAGCAGCATGTGACTTGAAAGTGCAGTACAGGCGAAAAATAAGAAAGAAGGATGACCTGTACATGGTGGAAATGTCATTAAGGAAAGTAAACGGAGCTGTGATTTAAGTGTGCAGGTACACTTTGGCTCTCCTATCGAGCATCTATCCTGCTGACGTTTTGGGGATGTGCACACGAAAATTGCCAGGTTGTAAATTGTAACCGCAGTAAATGTACAGTACGTGCATGTTAACACAAACGCATGCGTCACTCGCAGCACACAGACAGTAGCTCTTCCTCATCTGTCACTGTCAAGCCTATGCTTTGACACAATACATCTGTCAGGCAACAATAACCTCTTATCTCCAACATCTCAACTTTTCAGGAACTAATAGCTGCAGCCTTGTTTGTAGCTCGAAGGGTGTACTTTAGATCCACCAGTGGGGATTTGGACATTTTCTGAAAGCCTGAGAGCGGGTGAAAAACAAGATCCTTCTCCTGAGGGCAAAACACAAAAACCACAAAATTTGTTTCATGCAAAATCCTCATTGAGCTGAGCCAACACTCTCACCATGTGAAAAAGGTGTCAAGGAGTGTAGAAGAACATGTGACTCGAGAATGAGTGTTCAGGTTTGTGTGTGAATTTTATGAGGATGTTTGTGCACACTGTATGAGTGTGTGTGCATACCCGCTGCTCCTGTGGCCAGCTGGGACCTCTGATCCTTTCATTTTGGAGCCAAAGTGAAAGTACAGTGAGCAGCCTGAGCATTCCTGTCTTATCACGCTGTGTTTTTCACTGTTCTTATTCTTATCAGTTGATAACTTTCAGATCATGTCATGCACTTGGGTGGCTTTCTTATCTGCGCCTTTGCTAAAGAGGGTGGGACGAGGCTGATGTTTTCATTCCTGTCTGCTGCTTAGAAATGTTCAGATTTGGCTGCACAGAGAGCCTTCAGTGCATCAAATGAGCTCATGTGATTTTTGTCATGATTTCCAACATTACTTATCTTTACTGGCCCATCCCAGTGGAAAGAACTAGGAATATAAGTTGCGGTGTTCCCTTCAGCAGAGTCGTTCTATGTCTGTGAAGGTTTGGACTCTGCAGTGAGACCTCAGGAACTGGTCTCACTCTGTTTTCAGCTCAGTGAGAGAAGCTGAAGTGTGTTCAGCAGCTGTAACTGCATTCATTTTCATACCTTAATAGGAAACACTCCCATGTGTATAATCAGAGCCTGAACTTTGAAACAAATCCTCTTCCTGAACCGACGGTTCAATCACACCCATAATACACTTTTTGTGGGCAGGTTCTGTAGGGTGACCACGCTGGTTTACAGTTAAACCTACTGGTTTCCAGTAAGATGCTGCTGTAGGGTGCAACTGGGTGGATGGAGGATGTGTGACAGTTCTTATGTAGACACCACTCAGGGGTTAACTGTCTCACACTGTGCAACTTACATGTAACTAACGGCTGCCACAAGTGCACCATACTCTACTACTGTGGGGTTTTTAGTCAGAGCTACTGGTTTCCAGTAAAGACCTGCACCCAGTGGCTTCACAGCAGAGGAAGTGGTGGTGGTGCAGTCTGAAACTTCAGAAAAAGAAAAAGTGTTCATGCGTCGATTGCTTATCTTTTCATGCAAATTGTTTTTTCTGCGTCACATGCATTTATGTATCTGCTTTTTATTTCATTGAGCTGATGCTGCAGCTACTTCCTGTGAGCACATTGTGAAAGAAAAGGTCAAAGGCTACAGTGAACAGAGCAAATGTGCCTGTTTTATGCATCTGGATATGTTATATTTTATGCATCACTTCATCATGCAGTTCTAACATAACATGCATAAAAACATAAAAGCTGACATAATGTTTTTAAGCCACAAACAAAGAGTTTGAGTGTAAAGTTCAGAGTTTCCGACAGTTGATCAGTCAGGTAAGGTTGAAGATTTGCAAAGACAGAAAAGGCGAAAAAATCCTAATATAATCTCCTTTTTATTCTGTACTATATTTAAAACATTTTACTTTGTGAATCAGGACTAGCTAAAGTCACAACCCTGTGCTGTACATGAGCTTATATCGCCACTTAGTGGAGAAGCAGAGACATTACATTTAGTGTTCAGCTCCACAGCCACTTAACTAAACACTGTAGTTCTCTTGTTTTTCCTCTAAACTTAATCTGCAAGTAATTAAAGACTCAATGAATCATTTGTTATTTATCAAGCAAACATCTTAAACAATCCTCAGTCTCAGTGAGCATTTCCTGCATGTTTTCTGTGATGATTAACTGAATATCTTTTAGTTTTGGACTGTGTTATATGTAATATGAAGGTATCAGCTCACACCCTATTTTACAGATTAATTAAAGAAATCATGCAGAGATTAATCAAGCATGAAAGCAGTCGTTTGTTGCAGCCCTGCACTCCACAGTCAGGTGAGCCAACCTTTCAGCCTCAGACCTGCAGCATCGCTCTGCCTCCACCTGCTGTTTGACTGTGAAAACTGCTGAATTTAAAAACCACTCATACCTCAAAGTGGCCTTTTATTCATGTTAACCACATTTTTTCCTCCAGCTATTTTATTTTATTTCACATATGTTCATTAATTGCAGGATTTTACATGTGTCATTGTTCATCTTTGCAGTCTTGTAAGATTTAAATCTTGATGAACATTGAGGGCCTTTGAACCTTGAAACAAGAGGTCCAAATATTATAATATAAAATAACAAATATGTCTATATTGATACGCCTAGAAGCATTAAGTACAATTATCCTTGAGCAAGACTCATTTGCTGATCTCTGATCTCTGTAAAAGCTGCACAGAAGATGCTTTTTAAGCCACAGAAAGTTAATGTCTCAGTCAGGTTTAGGAAATATCTGAAGGCTCTATTTTATTCTGAACATCCCTCTGACTACTAACAAGCTTAAAGTAGATAAAATACTCTAGATGTGGCCCTGTTCTCTGTAGTGTGAACCCTGCTGTTACCAGAAGAGGGCAGCGTTTTCCACATCATCCCCATCAGATGAGCGACTGTGTGCTGGAATCAAGGCCCAGTGTGTTTGTGCCCTCCAGCACACAATCAGTGGATTCTTTTAACCGCTGTCATTTCCAGAGGGTAAATGTTTGAAGCCCCGCCCCCTGAGGAATGTGTGGTATTGATTGGTTGGTGGGTGCCAGCTGGTGGTATTGATTGGCGTACTTAAAGGCAACAATGGAGGAGAGCAGTGAGAAGCCGTCGGGTTTGGTTTCACACAGTAGATCAGCTCAGTGGAGGCAGAGACAGCTGTGGCAATGCATTAGGCTAATTTTGTGAGTGTGTGTGTGTGTGTGTGTATCCCCTTATAGTGAGCATTGATTGAGCTGCAGTCAAAGTCTTCCAGTGTTGGTGGGACACAGGGCCAGCTGCACCTGTTCGGAGCCTAATTAAAGACGAATAACCCTCAAAGGAATATTCCACTGAAAATCGACACTATCGATGTTTGTTGTTCGTTACGATCGGTCGTCAACTTCAGTTCATTAGAAGTGATTTCCAACAAAAATCCAGTTTCCACAGAGAAAATGACACTAAGAGGTGACAGCAGAAGCCACACACAGAGGTGCTTTCAGCTAAATGCTAACATTAGCATGCTAACATGCTCAAAGTGTGTGACGTTCACCATCTTAATTTAGAGTGTTAGCATGCTAATGTTGGCTAATTAGCACTTAACATGTGCAGCTGAGGCTGATGAGTGTTATTAGATGGGCCAGAGAGGAAAAGTTGGAGGATGCTGTGTCAGATTTGTGGTGATCCATCCAATGATTGTTGAGATATTTCAGTCTGAAACAAAGAGGCGGACTGACCAATTGACTGACACGTCTCATACCGAGAGTCATGCTGCTCACGTGGCTAAAAAGTGTCAAAATGTCTTAAACCAACCCTGCAAGTAATCCAACCAGCCTCCATTGTTGCTTATTCTGGTCAAAATACAGTCGTTTGGATCGCACTGGATTAACCTGCAGAAGTTTTTGAGAGATTTATTTTGGGTGTTTTGATGCTTTTCTGTCACTTTGAAACTGGGCCATCATTGAAATTAATGGTAACCAACATGCATTCAAACGGACCAGAGCTGCTGATGCTAACCTTTTCACAGCAGCTTCCTCTGAAGTCTACGAAGGCTGAGCATTCGACACTTTAATCTGAGAGACCTGGCAGGAAATTTATGGGTTTTGAGGCATAATTGGGAATTACATACAACAAAATCAGATGGTATATCTTTGACTATTGTTGTAAACATTTCACGTTGTTCAAATTTCAGGTTCAGCTTTGCAGTAATTTTGTACCCAGTGTTGTGCAGACACAGTGACTTCAGCCTGACAGTTCCTCATCTCCTACACTGTTTCACGTCACTGTAGAGGATTTTATTGCCCTTATCATGTGTGAGATAGTTGCTGTTGTTTCTTCATCTTAGTTGTTTTTTACTCCCAGTAAGAAAGATGACTGCTTATTTAAAAAGCAGCTTCAATTCCCAGTTAATTTTCCACACTAATTGAAAGTTTAATCACAAAAAAGGCAAAAAAAAAAGAAAAGAAAAATGTTAAAGTTTCCAGTCAAAGTGAAAATCAGACACCTCCTCTGGTCTCATCCAGTTTGTTGGATGAAACTTGATGAAACTTTTCCGCGTGGAAAATGCAAAAGCGTAGAGCAGAAAGGAAACTTCAGCTGCAATGATTAATCAATTAGTTGTGAACTATTAAATTCATCCACCAGTGGCTATTTTGATAATTCTTTGGCTTGTGGACAAAACAAGATTATTTCTTTGATTAACTGACTTGAAGACAAGTAAATGACTTAGTTTGAGAACGTGGAAGGATGTAATGTTTGATGTTCTTGCTTCATAAAATGACTTAAGAGGTTCATCGCTTATTAATGTAGTATTTTTCTGTCCACTAATTGATTGATCGACGAATCATTTATGTGACGGCGGTGACTGAGACCACAGTTTTGAATGTGTTTTAGTCATCTGGTGTTACTTTAATTAAATTAAGATTTTCAGAGAGGCTGAGTCACTGCTGGACCCTCGGTGGAGACAAAGACATCCCACCTGCAGCAGCAGCTCTGGTGGTCTCACTCAGGCATTAATCATCGTGGAAACCCGTCCACGTCCTCTCTCTTTCTGTCCCGTGTACTCAGCCCACAGGACCACACACACAAAGCTGGGAATACACAGAAATACCTCCCACACTGATACACAAACTCCTCAGATCAGGCTCCCAAACCGACGACAAAGTTTTTCTGAGGGTGAAGCGCCTCACTCCTCTCCCCCCTCCCCGCCGTCTGCGTCTCGGCGGGCTAATCAGAAACACAATAGCGTCTCAGTGTACCACCTGGAAACTAATAGTGTTTAGACTCAAGAGGAGGTGAGTCAGATCCTCTGCTCCCTCTGACTCATGACCCAGACCGGACTCTCCCAGACTGGATGGAGAAAGCAAACGTTGGTGGGGAGCAGAGATGAGGGAGGTGAGGCAGAGGATTCATTTGCGGGGGCGGACGAAACAGGATAAACACCACGATGCAAAATATGCAATGATAACGTTTGTTGAGACTGTGTTAATGGTCGCATTGGAGGCTGTAGCTGGTCTTCAGTAAATATCCTGTTGAATTTAAATGTTGAATTACATTACTGTTACAGAGCAACCGCTGTTCCGCTTTGATTATATAGTTTTCCAACAGTATGTTTGATGACACCTTTATTTTAGAGACTTCTGCAGTCACATTTTTGCAGAATGTGCAGCTGATCAGCCAATCAGGTGGCAACTGTTCAACCTTTGCGTTGCTCTGTTTGGCTAATTTTTTAAACTCTCATATGAAAATGATGACTTTAGATTTTGACTAAAGCTGACACACACTGCCCATTTAGCTTCGCATGACTCACCTGTGTCGGTGTCCTTGTAACCGTCATTTACAGTAGCTGCTGCCTGATCTGTGGGTGTTTCAGCAACAGGTGTATCGGTATCAGGGAAGCTGTGGCTCAGGAGGTAGAGTAGACGGTTGGTGGTTCGATCCCTGGCCTCGGCACTCTACATGTAGAAGTATCCTTGGCCTTGCCACCATCTTTTGAATGTATGTGAATCGGTGAATACAGTGACGTCCACTGGCAGTGCCAAAGCAAGAAGTGGTGTTCCCCATATGTGCTTGTCTGCTGAAGGAAAAGCACCTTTTCAAGCCCGCTCCACACAATGATTGATGAGGTGTGTGAAGGTGAGACGGTTTGCAGAGCTTGAACTTCATTCTCCAGCTCAACTTCTTCACACAACCGCTTCCGGTGCTTTTGGGCAAAATTTGTCTAAGCACAAGTGCAACAGCATGCATGCCTCGAAGGAGAGACTGTCCAAAAGTATATGTTGTCTTAACCTCATATGTACAATTCCTTGCGTCACGTGGCATCAGACACGTCACACCAACTAGTTTGCTTCAAGCGTATCCTGGCATTAAGAACATGGAGGATGGAGGGGCGGATCAGTGTGTCTGACATTCAGTTTTTCTTAACTATAACCACCATTCCTCAACCATAACCAGGTGTTATACCCATGCCTTATCGATAGTTTGCTTGCCGAGCCCAATCACATCTCTATTTCCTGCAGCACTACTGTACTGCGCTGATGGCTGCTTCTGTTATTTTGTCCACCCCTGTACATGTGATGATGACACAGTAAATGTGTGTGTGGGTGCTGGTTCATTCCAACTCATTGTGAAATCTCTGAGTCCTCCTGCCCAACAGTGTTTCCATGGTAAGACATCACCAGAAAAATAGTTCCACTTTATGTCAACAGCAGCGAGCAGTGATGGTAAATTCATAGTTTAGAGGACAGAGGTGGAAATGTTGCTTTGAGGAGACGAGGGCACATGGTTTCTGTGTTATCCCAGAGGAAATTCATAAATGTTATATTATATACGTGGGACATGATGTGTGATGCTACAACTGGACAGACAAAGTCCTGAGCTATAGTCAGACTTAGGCATTTATTAAGCTATACATTGGAGTACATCTTTCACACCAAATGCTGTACAAGAAACAATATTGAGCCACAAATCTGGATTGGATCTCAGTTGTTATCTGACTAACAACATTACATTAACACTACGTCTGGGAAAACCCTTTGAGCATTGTCAGATCTTGTTAAATGAAGGAAAGCGGCCGTTTAAAGAAGTGACACAGCCCACTCTTGACTCTTTCCATTGGCAAGGACCCTGGAGTGAGGTCAGCAGTTGGACCCCTCTCACCTGCTGACTCACCTTCCACGTCTTCACCCCTGCAGGGCAGTTGGACGCCCTGCAGGGGTGAAGATGTGGAAGAAATTGCTGGTTATTCAGCACAGACACATGAGAGTGCCTAAATGAGTCAGTGCTAATGTGGCAGGGTAGACTGTTGCAGCTTCCATCGTTCAGCGACTGCACGGGAGCGCAGAGCTGAAGTCAGTAATTATTATATGCCATCTTGGATTTTACCTGGTTTGAATTGACTTTGCTTGTCCAGTTATAACTTAGCAACCGTAAGTAGGCAAGACTTTAACAGTAAGAGCGATACTCTGCCTCTGAAGAGTTGGAGGTCTTTTTTTAGAACCAAAAGCACAAGAGCGTTGCTTCAAAGCTAACATAACATTAGCTTAATCTGCCAGAGACATTCAGTCATTTCATGATATCTGGCTCTGAATTATAACAATAATATAAAAAACGTTATTTGTATTGCACTTTTTAAAGGCAGAGTTAAAGTGATTTACAAGATAAAACCAGTCATAATCAAACATAAAACAAGATAAAGCACAAAGTAAGAATGATGAAGGAAAAACTAAGCAGAATTTAATTAATTGCGACTGATGAAAGACAGTGTTGAGATGTAGGAAGTAACAAAGAATTTTAGCATGAAGTGGTGGACCCAAACTGGACCTTCAACACAAATGAACACTGGCATACAGAGGTACAGCACAAAGCTCTGGACCCTGTGTAGGCTTTCTCTATGGCCTGCTCCCTGCATCCATCGCTTTTTATTCTGCTCTCTCTGTGGGGCTCTGAGCACTCAGTTCCCCTGAGTCCCATGCCCCCCGCTGGCTCACACTTGTTGAATATCCAAAATAAAGAGATGCTGTGATGGCCTGTGTTTGCTGTATGTGCAAGCAAAGTAAGTCTTGCTGAAGTAACTCAGCAACCATAACAACTGGAATTTACTGTTTCAAAGAGTCATGCTCTGCGGTACCGGACTGAGACGCCTACAGGCTCATCCAACCACTGCCCAGTGAAAGATCAAATGTCCTCAACATCCAGAAATAATACAACAGCAGTAATACAGACAGAAGGCAGGGTCTCTGCAGACAGAGACGCCGACAGACGGCGTACCAGCCATAAGTAATGACTTTGTAGGAAAAGTAATTATATGGCATGTTACGAAGGAAAATCCTGTTCTGCCCTTGAAAGACTCAGTGTTTCTATATAAAGAACAGTTTTATTCTTGTCCTTTTTAAATACCATCATAAGATTTTTAATGTTCACACAAGCCAGACATGTTTTTATGTGTTTAGCAGCTGTTTCAGTTGTAAGAAAACAGGGCTACTGAGCAGTTGTTCTCAAGTTTATTGCCTTTAGTTGAAAATTTAGTTTCAAAGAATGACTAAAAAGGTGTAAAATACCATTCAATTGCCTGCTGTTCAGATTAGTTTTCTGTAACTGTGGTCATTTAGGGGCCGCCACCATACTGCTGTTCATAGGCAGTCGTGCTCTTCATCTTATTTAAAAAACAAAAACAAAAACAAATAAACAAAAACATTAATAGAACTTAATTCATACGTTCGCACGTGCATGTACGTTGTATCTTCGGCACCAAACAGGTATAAAAACAGCCTTTTTTACTATGAATTACAGTTAAATAGTACTAGTACTTCTATAAAAACACATCACCTTACATCACATACAATACTTATGTTCAAATAAATGTACAACACAGTCTTATCTTAAAGAAGTACAACCAGTATGTCTTCAGAGTGTGGTTGTTATGTAGGCATGGGCACGTAACCCGTAGCAATGACTGTGTGAGGGTTTGATTCCCACATGGATACTAAAGATAGACCCCTGTGCATTCATTCTGATATTATGTGTAATGGGTTCTCCTTGACTCATATGTAGACTCAATCTCCCACAATCCTCCCACAATGAGCACTTTGCTGAGGCAGCACTTCTCAAAGTCTTACTTTCTCTTTTTCTCCTCATGCGGAGAGTCTGTGCAGCTGCAAGTCAGTGACGTAAACAAGTAAGAAAACAGTCTAAGAACATTTATTTTCATTTTCATTACCTCCCAATGGGTGGCTTTATACTGATCAACTGTGTGTTCATTTATTTACTGTGGGCTGCAGCTACATATGGGACACTGTTACAAGGTACAGGTCCATGGCTTTCCCTATGGCCTCTGTGCTGCTGAAACTTTTATTTTTCATATTAACTAACATTCAGTAGCTTCTTTATGTAATGTAGATATATTTAGTAACGATAGCAGTGTGGCTCTGTGGATGGCAATGTTAGCCTGCCTCGGTTGGTTCCCCTCGCTGAGCTATCTGACATTCATGGCCCTCAGAGGATTCGTCCTACTGACTTGCTGATACCCTGCTTTAGCATGTAGCTCCACCTTTAATTTGTCCAAAACTGTTTTTGGCAGAACACCTGAAAACGAATGGTTTTTTTTTTCCGTTTTAGCATGCTAACATGCTAAGCAAAAACGATGAGCTTGGCAAGCAATTTAACATTGTTGTTGTAGCATGTTAGCATTTAGCTCAAGGCCGCACTGTGCTTGAGTACAGCCTCAAAAAAGAACTTCTGATAGCATTAACATTGAAATAATGTGATTGTGGTCTTGTTTCTGTGGGTGTCATTCGAGGGGGCTACTGTTCACATGAGACTGTGGTAATGCCTTTTAGCTGGATGGTGTTTTACCAGAAACTGGTACACACAATCTGCAGTGCTGCAGTAAAACTGCAGAGCTGTCATATCCTGTTCATCAGTAATATACAGTATATATACTTAACCAGGCAGAAGAACAGTTGCATCCGGTACAAGGGTCTGTGTGTTCCCTATTTCTGTCACTACCAGTTTGACTACACATAACATGCATGAGACATATGCACTTGCCTGTGTGTCTATATGAGGGTTTGTGTGCATGTGTGTGCTGTGAAAAGCATGGGAACTGCAGAGGAGGATGTGTATTTATGAAGCTGGCTCTGAGTTCCCATGATTTCCCCCGGATAGGAGGCTGCGCTGGACATTATCCCCAGAGGCGGGCTGATTTATACTGTGAATATAGACAACAGAACAGTGGCCAAGTCCAGGATTCACACTTTTTGGCACTGTGGGTGATTTCAGGTTGGTTGCCTCTAGTAGTGCTAAAACTTGTCCTGAAACATTGCACACTGTATCGGAGTGAGTTGTTCTGAGGTTTCATCTGACTGTAAAAGCAGGATGGTACATTCACAGGATGATACAGTAATGTTGTTTTCACTTTGTCTGTCTCATTACCGCTATGTCAGCATGCGTAACGCCCCGCAAGATGACAAATCTCTAAATGTCACACAGTGCTGGTCAGGCTGAGATGTTTCAAGAGCTCTGATTTACTCAAACCTAGATGAAGACAATGACATAAAATGAAAACTTTTCTGTTTGCGTTCAAGTAAATTTAAGGAAATTAAAGCCCTCAATGACCTAAACTCACCTGTACAGCTGGACCCAGTGTAGCCACAATCAGACTAAGACCTAAAGACATACATACTTATTTCCAGTTTTGCTTTCAGGGCTCTACTGGGTGAGCTTCACTGTTGCCATCCCGTGTGGCTTTGACAGTGCTGCTGCACTGTGCCCCCACACGAGGATCATTTTCGTTTTATTCGCGCTTTGTAGGATTTCAGTAGAAGCAGTTTGGAGGCAAAGTATGTCCGTCTCAAACAAAGA
Source organism: Chaetodon trifasciatus (assembly GCA_037975065.1). NCBI lineage: Eukaryota > Metazoa > Chordata > Actinopteri > Chaetodontiformes > Chaetodontidae > Chaetodon > Chaetodon trifasciatus. The sequence goes on from JBBMOE010000038.1 coordinate 3,167,513, forward strand.
GCTCAGGTGCGCGGTAACATGGCGGAACAGTTAAATGTTTTGGGAAATGTTCTTGTCTGCTTTTCTTCTGAGAGTGAGAAGCTGCAGTCAGGATGTGGTTAGCTTAGCTTAGCATCAAGACTTATGGCTAGCGGGGCTTTGTCCAAAGTGTGAAAAATATTCTTACACGTCCACAAATATGTTGTCCTCGATGGTTTAATAAGAACATCAAAACTGTGGTTTCAGTGTGAAGTCTGTATGCAGCATCCTGAAGTGTCGCTGCCAAAATCAAAACTGAAAGCTGTGCTGTATTGGCGTCTTTGCTAAATAGCGGCTAGTGTAGCCACAGATGACAATGGCAGAATAAAAGTAAATGCTAAATTGTTGTGCTTAACAGTAGCGCAAGTACATAAGTAAGAAAAAAGTAGTGAAGTCGGGGATCTCAGTTACGTAGCAGTAGCTACTGCATGTCATGCTAGCTAACGTTAGCTAATATAAGCTAACATGACATGCCAAAACAAACCTAAGTACTGCTGCAGCAGCAAACCCCTGACTTACTGTTTAGAGCAAGAGTGCGTTTTATTTTTTTATGAAGTCAACAGTCTGTTTGTGAAAGAAATAATGTGTTTTTCTTTCAAAGGTTACAGGGTCTCACTTTAACGCGCAAACATGAGGTTGATATCAATCTGCTGATTTCGCTTTCGGAAGACAGCAAACCGCCATTTCCCCCAAAATGATGAACTATTCCTTGAAGCAAGACATTTAGTCTGATTTCTTCAGTGATGTGCAGTACGGATGTGAGATCAGGAACACTTCCCTGGATGCTGGGAAGGGTTACTGGTACCTCTGGGAATTCTGGGAAAAGCTGTTTATTTCTGAATTCAGCAGCCGATTGTGCCGTTTCTCATGACACACACAGTGAGGTCAGTTCATGGGTCGACTTCTCAGGCTTTCTCTTACACACCCACCCACCCACACACACACACACACACACACACACACACACACACACGCACGCACACACACACATCCCATATCTGCTTAAGGGAAAATAGTGTGAGCAGCTTGAAGCTGAAAGAGGAAGAGCAACTGCAGCTTAAGTAGGAGATTCTTGTGTATTTTCTGTGCGTGTATGTGTGTGTGTGTGTTTGTGCCTGCCTCAGAAAGTTGGCCACTCATTAGTAGAGAGCTCTTGGAGGAAGTGGTGGTTACCGATGACTCAGCCAAGCCATGCATTTCATTCTTTCTCTCTCTGGTGTCTCTCTCTCTCTCTCTCTCTGCGCTCTCCTCCCTCTGTCATCTGCTTTTCTTTCTACATTCTATTCATTCCTCTTTTCTGTTCTGGCTCTTTACTTTCTGTCCTGTCATTCTCCCACTCTCTGAATCTCTGTCCCCCTTTTCTGTTCTCTCTCTTCCTGATTCATCTTGACCTTTGGAGGTGTCTCAGTGTGTGTGTGTGTGTGTGTGTGTCTTTGTGAGTAGGACACTCAGCAATGTGTGTGGGAAGATAACTGGCTTCCTTCAGAGTGATTAAAACATTCCTTCTCTCTCTTTTTCCTCTCTCCTCTCTCTTTCTCTGCCCTTCTCAGTTGTCAGTGAAGACTTTCTGATGAAGAGGAGGATGAAGGCTGACAAACTGGTGAGTGAAAGCAACTGGCCATCAGTTTTTTTTTTTAACACTGGCTGGTATTTATGAAGCTTAGAAGGAATGCAGGTCTAGGAAACCCTTTTCTTTCAGATTTTAGTGTATGGACTGGTCGAGGATAATTGTTTTGCCAGTCTAGATCAGCATTTCTGCTTGAAGAGGGTTGATAAAACAAACCAAAATAAAGAAAATCCACGTTTTCGGTTGTGTTGTAAGACTGGAGAAAACAGAAGGCAAAAGAGCAGGAAGGGTTGAAGATAGACGGAAAATATTACAAACGTTTTCCGAGTTTTGGATTGGACTGAAAGCTATTTGATGTTACTTTGAGTGCAATTTCTGTCTCTTAAGTCTTCAAAAAGCAGTTGAAGAATCCCCTTTTTTGTAATTAGATCATAGTGATTTTTTTTTTTGTTTTCTTTCAATAAATAGCACAGCATGAAAAAGCGGCATCTCGTCCGGCAGCAATGGGTTAAAAAATAAGAGATGTGACAGTGGATAATCAAAGACGGCGGATAGCTCTGTGAAGACAAATGTGTGCAGTTCGTTGGCAGCCGGTCAGGTTGCGGCAAATATCGGCTATATTTGGCGCTTGGCTATATGCCCGCTTCTCCAGCCTTAGTCATGTAATCATGGTGTGACGCATTGACCGCACCTGCGAGGGGCTGAAGTGAAAGTGCTCTGTATATCCTGGTGATATTAGAGCAGCTGTCTTCAGATGGAACAAGGTGATCAAAGAGCTCCAGTTCAGGAGCACTTTGATCACCTTGATCAATCTGTGTACAGAATGAGTCTGTTTCTGACGTTAGTGAGAGTTTCACATTCTGCACTGACGCACGTTATACAACATAAGCAAGCGGCATGTTATTTCAGCATACATATGAGGAGATCAAAAACACACGTACTGTACTGCACATTCACATTTTGGCTTCCTCGAGTCAGCTAGCTATGAGTGACGGCTGTATTTCTGCACATTTTTTGCGCTCTTATGTAGTTTTATTGGACATGCAGTGATGCATAGAACTCTTATTTTTTGTGTATTTTGTAAATCCTCACTTTGAAGGTGAAGGTGTGTGTGTTTGTTTACTTATATGGCAAATTACTTAACTGTTTGTCCAGTAATAATTGCAATGACAGAAGCATTCGACATATGTAGACGCCACATATCACATTGTCTTTTTATCCAGCCGAACTCAGAATATCTGACTGTATCAGCTCTACTTCGCATTAAGACATCATTCTGCACCCTCTGGCAGCCATATTGGAAGTCAGCTCTTCGGTGTGCAGTAGCTGGAAAGATCTTGATAGCGCAAACTTGCTGTCTCAGCAAGCAACAGGCATGATAACGATGTGGCTGATTGGGTAGTGATAATTTCACTGATGCATCTGTTTGACTTTGACTAATTCTCAGATAGCTGTTACTATTATGAAACCATCACTTCTTTGGCTCTATTAAGAGAATTGGTAACCATGTTACAAGATGGTGCCGCAGTCATTTCAATGAAATCTGCGCACCAGATGCATAAACCCAAGAAGTTGTTTTGACGTACAGTAATAGCTTAAATGTTGACAACTCAAAGCGGAACTTCACAGTGATGGCCTTAGAAATGAAGTCATGGTTTTAAAGCCTTTTTATGACTGTATATGGAAAAAATTATTAGCTGTCATGACTTGTATTTCTGACTGCATCCACATATACTTGGGCTGTAGTCAGAATGGCCTAATGCATACTACCAATGAATGCCGTGTGCACCAACACACTGTATGCTAACATTGCAGTATGAAATCAATTTATTTGGCAGTAGCTGCATAGTTTCAATAAAATAAGACTTTATTTATCCCACAATGGGGAAATTAAGTTGTTACAGGCAGCAAGTATTACAAAAAGCAATAACAGTGGCACAGAAGGGTCAAGATAAAAAAAGGGTATTGGACTATGGAAGAGAAAATCAACAATGCATATACGTGCATTATGCAAAGATTATAAAAATACTAAATGCCATAAAAATACTACTGCCCAAAAAAAATTCTATTGGCAAAATTCTTATGAGAAAATACATGAACAATTGAATGTAATGACAGAATAGCAGCGGTACGACAATTAAAATGTCTTTCACTTGTGGGCTTCGTCTGCCTCTGTTGCTGAAGTCGGCTGGTCAACTTTCATAATCGACATGATTGATTTTCTCCTAAAAAAAAATGCCAAAAGTGAATTTAGTGATCAAATAGAGTACAAAAATTGTAAGCTTCCTGTTTTTGGCCCGGCTGGTTGTTGTGACGCCTGCAGCGCTTTGCATAGTGGGACACAGTAAGCTTGACAGACTGGTCTGATTCTTGACGAATCAGTACAGCATCTGGCTATTTTTGGCATACTGCAGATTTCTCATTACATGCTACATTTTGGCCAAATCAGTACGCGCTGCTAGTACAGTAGGCGGTTTTCAATACAGCCAAAATCTGTTCCTGGGTGATGGATCACTGCCCACTAGCTAACATAGAAGTTAGCCTTAGTGCTAACAGTTGCAACTTACAATAGCTGCTTTGTTTTTTTTAGCCTACTGACTACTTAGCATGCTAAACGTGTGTTGTGTGAAGGTTTCAGACAGAGCGCAAAGAAAATTTTTGTGCCGACGGTGACTGTGTTTGTTTGCCCCAAACACCTTACTGTTCAGACATTAGCTGGAAGCTAACGAGCAAACGCGTGTGTTTGTGTTCGGCTCAGCATTTGAATGTTCCCAAACGTCACTAGGAGCTCCAGTTTCTATTATTTTCTTCTTATTTCTGTATGTGTATGAAGTAGATTCATAAAGCCCTGGGATTCACACAAAATTCTGCTCAAATTTAAACACATTTTCGCTAAACTTCAAGCCGCCTGTTGACTGTAAGGGTATTGCAAAGGTATCCCATGTACAAAAAAAAAAACATTCTCATACAAAGAGAAGTACAGCTGCTTTGTACCAGATTTACTAGCTACTTTCTGGCCTACAAAACACAACCATCACTGGACTAGTTTCCACACAATGTCATAATCTAAAAATACTTTAACTGTGGATTTGCCACAGCGAACCTTCAGTGGGAGGGATAACACTGCATGAGAAGTAACGTTATCATCACACCTCTGAGATCTGGTTAAGAAAATCACCCTCTGCTCACTGATTTTGAGTCGACATTCATATTGTGAATCACCGCCAGTCAGTTCACAATATTAATATTAAGAATGAACCATGTTTTGTAGTAGTTAAGGCCCTGAATAAACCCCAAAACCGACATGAGCAGCCGTGCAGACAGTGGCTGCACATGCTGGTACATACTGCACTGGTTTTATTCATATATAGATGCAGATGTTAAGACGCCGCACATGCAGATGACAAATTTGATGTCACTCAAATGCTCGTGGCTGCTCGTGGCTAAGATGATGTGGAAAGTATAATTTGGGCTCCCAGCTGCACAACAGAAGAAGTCACAAACGTGTCATTCTTGAGCGCAGATACAACAGGATTGTTCATTCGATCTGGAAAGAAAAGGCTCAGAAAGGGCAGTGGTTGTGGTTATATTTTAGCCTTCCAAATGAGGCACACATTAAAGACCATTCTTCAACAAGCGTGTTGATTTGTTATCTGTCGAGAGCTGTCCATCCAGAAACACTCATCTTATTTGAATTTTAAATATAACCGCACCTGTACATCTCATTTGACTTGTCTGCTATCAGATGCATTTTTCATGATACATTTTGACCTTGAGTGCAGATTTGGTCAGCAGGACGCTCTTCTCGTGGTTTTTGTTTCTGTAATATCTCTTTCACTCTCTTTTTCGCTCCCTGCTCTTTTTCCTCACTCCTTTCATTCAACACACTCTTCATAATGATCTATAAGTGGTATCAGTTTCCGTCGATTGTCAGAAAAAGGCTCACAAACACACACGTACACACTCACACCCACCTATGCCAGCCCTGTTCCGTCAAGGCTCCCCCCGTTTACGGTAAATGTGTGTTTTTGTCATCTGTGGGCCTGGATCAAGTGATGCAGTTAGTTTTGGTATCATGTCCGTGGCCGTGCGTCTCCACCACTGAGAGAGACCGAGAGCAATGCAGCGTGGGTAGGCGTGGGAGGGCTGCGACAGAGATGACTCAGCGCTCTGTTACCGGGTAGAGGAGCACCAGACGCTCTCCCACCCCCATACATTAAAAACTACAGTATCTGATGTAGCTGATCTGATGCTTCAGCCTTGGGTAAACACTTATCTAAACTGGTCATGGATAATATTTGCATTTCCCAGCAAGCATTTTCTGCTGAAGATGGATTAATAAATAGCAATGGAAAAGATTGCTGTGGTGGGGCTGATGTCAGAGGAGTCCACTGGCCGACGTGTTCAACTAACCTGAATGAACAGTTTGCCGTTAGCTTTGTTAGCCAGCGAGCGAGACAAGCAACCAGTGTTAACATGACTAGCCACTTCTAAAGCTAGCGTCTGCTACATTTAGGCATCCACTGAAAATCAAACCAAAAACCTCAAAGCAGCACTGAGCAGATAGTGTACTGCAAGTGGTCTGCAGGATCGCAGAGTCTGAACACGTCAGTCAGCCAAGAGGTGTCAGTGATTCAGCTGAGATATAATAAATATTTAACTATCCCAACCGTCTCCCAGAAATCCTGTTTACATACAAACGTGTCTGTGTGTGTATACACCAGTAAAATGTTAATTAAGAACATACTTCATTTAGTTTTTGACAAACCTTGCAATATTTGTGATGACAGCTTTTCTGTGGGTATGTTTAGGCACGGGCAAAAGGTTGCAGTTTGGTTAAATAAAGGAAAAGTCAGCAGTGAATTATAATATATAATATATACACATATTTTTAACAGGTGGGGCTGCTTTTTCCTGACTAACCACTGCTTTAAACCTGCTGCGAAACCTCAGATTGCTGTGCTTTTTCTCTTTAATTGGAGTGTAATTACCACCGCTGCACACGGCGGAAGTGTCAGTCATGTCACCCCCGTGCTTGAGGCATTCATATGTGTACTTTACGCAAATAAGCCATCATCAAAACATTGCTATGCAGTGGCTTAAGTCTAATGGTGTCCCTGTGTAATGTGTGTGCACATACTGTAGATAAATGTGGAGATATTCAGACATCTTTAAGCTGATTTTTTTAAATATCAAACAGCAGAAAATAATTCAACAGATTTGTTGTCAGTTTCCTGGTTTCAGTGTTTAATTTGAACACACATCTTATTGTTATATATATATTTTTTTTATTTAAACCACTAAAATCATTCTGAGGAATCTGGCTCATGGTGGCTTGATGTAATTATTATTTTTGGCTGTGGGCCACATGGTTGATAAACTCCACGAGGACTCCTGGGAGTCCCCTGACATGACTTTGAATACCACTGTAAAAAAAAAAAAAAAAAAAACAGGTGGGGGAGTGTACCAGAAGTAAAGGACACCTGTATCTGTCTGGGCTTATATTAACTATTCATGTGCTGTTAAGGTTGATGCTGAAAGGTGGATTTTATAGTATTACATAGTCCCAACAGTCCCTCGGTGGTCTCATCAAGCTAAAGTTTGCAGAGTTGGCTGATACAAGCAGGAAATGCTAATCAGTGTAGCTTAAATTGCACTAATGGCAAATATTAAAGCTTCTTGTTGATTCATGCTGACTGAACAGATGAATCAAATGAAAGTGATCAACCCTCAAATTCAGCAGCGCTCAGCAGACACACGAAATGAGCTAATTTTCCACCTCCAGATGGACGCAGCAGCGTTTAGAACATGTAGAGCTGCTTTTCTTTTTCCACTGGGCTGCCAGGAACGTAGTTTTATATTTGGAGGTTTGGGGATTGGGCAGATGAGAGCAGCGACTCAAGAAGTGAGAACTCGCTATGTGTCATCCAGAAGACTGAAGCAGAACCGAGAGATTAGAAAATGACTTAGTAGCACAACTCCCTCGAGGTACACGAACAATGATCAGCCCTGATCCTTCAGGCTGAGGATAAACTGTACATTTTTACATTTTTACGACCATATTCCACCTGGAATATAACAAATGAACACATACACAAGTGATAGCTAACTTATTTGCTTTAAAATGAATTTGTCTCGAGGTGATATTCTCTTAATGCACACTAAGATAAACCAATATTGAAAAATTCACTTTCCTCCCTTTAATCAAAGACACACTTACAGACCAGTCTCACCACAAAATCCATTTAGTGGCTGTTCTGCAGGAGGAGAATACAGAAAACACACTCTTTAATTCCCTAACAGCTACTCAATGGACCTTGTGTAGAGATACTTTCATCAGCAGCTGTTTCCAAAGTCAAGAATGAGCTTTCACTCTACATTTGTGGAATTTGGCATTAAAACCAAACATATTTTTATTGGAATAAATTGTTAATGATTCCACAGATGTTGGGCTGAAAACAGAATCATTTGCAAACAAACAAATGGTCTTACGCAGTTGAGCTCATGTATTAATCTCCTCCATCCAATCATGTGTTCACAAAGTGGTGAACCTCGCTCCATCCTCGCTTGTGAGTGACTGAGCCTTTCATACCCAATCATGATACCATCACCTGTCACCAATCGACCTGTTTACCTGTGGAATGTTCCAAACAGGTGTTTTTGGAGCGTTCCACATCTTTCCCAGTCTTTAGCTGCTTCTGTACCGACTTCTTTGCATCAAATTCAGAATAAGCAGATATCTACAAAAACCAATGAAGCTGATGGGGTCAAACATTAAATATATTGGCTTTTTGAATGTTATCACATTCTCTTTTAGTTACGTTTTACAGTGTCCTGACTTTGTTGGGGTCCTCTTTCCTAACATTGACTGACACTCCTGTTGTAAATTAACTTCCGGTTGTCTCACTGTTGTAAAAAGTCTAAATGCGTTAACTGTGTGTCCTCTGCCTCAGTGTGTGCTGCTTAAAGGACCAGTTTAAGGGTGTGAGCGCCTCTTAAAAGAGCCAAAGCTGCAGTACAAACACTCAAATTAAAGGAATTTAGACTCAAGCAGCCAGCTGAAGCGTATTTCTGTCCTGTCAGTGCTTTACAGTAAATGAACCCCAAAAACAAGCCGCAATAAAAACGAAGGCGAACAGTGCAAAAGCCAGAACGTGCAGAGTGGGGCCTGAATTGCTTTTGTTTGCGCGTGCGTGCGTGTGTGTGTGTGTGTGTGAGCTTGGTACTGCTTTGAATCAAACTGGTTTTGGTTTGTCTGAGCGTGAAGACATTGTCCTGAAAAAGCCTCCTCACTGTAGAAATTCATGAGTCAGTGAAGTTTCTCCACCAGGAGCTCCAGCCACACGTGGTGGTTGGAAATATGTTGTTTTTCTGCATTTTAATTCAATTTAAATCCAGTTAAGATAGAAAATAATGTCACATTATTGGAAGTGAGCTCCTCTAATGGTCTCAAAAATAGAACAGAAAACAATAAAGTGTGTTTCTCTGTGTGTGTGTGTTCTCATGAGTCAGATGTCAGGTTCCAGATCAATAAATGTCAAAGCTGAATATCCCGTCAAGGTGAAAACAGTAGTAGGTCACTAGTCCGTGGGCGTGTGTGGGTGTGTGTGCTCTGTTGCACCTTTACTCATCACGCATTACGCTTCGAGATACAGTAAATGACTAAAAACGCCACAAACATCACTCGGCTCATTACTCAGGGGTTGTAAGAGAAGTCACAAATGACAAAGACGTTTTCAGGAGCTCATATTCTACAGTTAGTGTTCTCGTTTGTTCTCTCTAACTCGTTTGACTCCCGTAGAAAAATGACTAATCTCAGGGACCTCGTTCTTCCTCTGACTGCGCTGCGTGAAATAAGGAGGTTACTGAGTTCAACCCGCTGCGTATTGTTTGAAATATGTGCACCGAAAGTGTTCAGTTACTTGAAACAAGAGTCCACCATTGAGAGTACTATCAGCCTCTAGTGGCCTCTGTGATGCATTTAGTGTCCTCGTGGCATCACAGTTAAAAGCTGTTTGTTTTTTCAGTGTTTTCATTCATTCAGATGAACTTATTGATCGCGCACAGCAGCAGTACAAGAGCAGATGCACGGTTTCAGAACCTTAAAAAGAAACTGTATCTTGCGTGAGCATCTGCTGCTTGCAGATGGAGCACGACAAAGATTAAAAGATTAAAGGTAGCAAACACTAGAAGTGCAAGAATCAGCTGATTTATTTAATAGCAGATCAACAGGAAATTCATCGACAGCTATTTTGATAACTGATTAATTGTTTTAGTCAAAATCAAGAGGTCAAAGTCGACCTTATTGTGCGTTACGCCGTATGTGCAGGACATACAGAGGGATCGAAATGATGTGTCTCACAGTGTGTGCAGAAATATAAAGGTAAAAACAACATTAAATACAGTAATACAGATTAAAAGGATAATAAGTACACAGTTACAAAACTACTAAAGAGTACAAAATTTGTACTCTTTAGTAGTTTTGAGTCCAAAGTGCAAGCACAGAAGCAGCAAGTTGTATTTTATGGTCTCTATTTTAATGCATTTTAAAGCAAAAATGCCAAATCCTCCAGTCAGACCCTCTCAAATGTGAGGATTTAAATGGAATATCTTTGGATTATTGGTAGAATAAAACAAGCAGTTTGAAAGCATCTCTTTGGTCTGTGGGAATTTTTACAGACTGAACTGTTAGTTGATTGACCAAGAAAAGAATCGGCACATTAATAAATGATGAAAACAACCCTTAATTACAGTTAATGACAGCGAGAGAGCTGCAATAAAAGCTTTAAATGCAGCAGCTGGGGATTTCTTCTGTCTGCAGACATGAGAGTAAGCAGCTTATCCTACAGTTGTTGTTAGCAGTGTTTCAAGTTTGTGTCTTTTAATGGAAGATGGTGCTAAAAAAGGTCATGTTTGCAGCGTGATTGCACATCAGCTCGTTTGTCCTGACTTTGCAAATATAACCTGAATTAGTAACAGAGTAAACACACTTTATTGGCAGCAGTTTATAGAAATAGGGTAGAGATACACAACGCTGGTGTCATGCAAGGTATTTTCCTTGGTGGAACAAAAACATAGTAACGCTAATAAGTCGGCCTTTCACGTTGATGTTTCTTGTAAATCCCTTGAGAAAATTGAATTTTCCGCAGAGATTCTTGGTACCGAACAGCCGAAATAATAACTTTACAGCCTCAAAGCCTCGCCATCCTCTGCCTCTCAATTCTAACCACACGGTTTCACCCTCATGCCGGGTCGCCGGGTCTAAACGTGAGGTGACTCTTAGCGCCTCTTTCCATCCTTCTTCTTAATCTTCAAAACAAACAGAGCGATGCGAGGGGAGGGCGTGCAGAGAAACCAGCTGGGCTTAAGGGAAAGTACAGTAAGTCTCGTTCTGGGAATTATTAGCAGATGTCAGTCATCTCCACCGTGGAATCATTTGGTTATGAAAACTGTATTGAAGGAACCGGCTTTGACAAAAACGCATTGAGGTGTGACATGTTTCTGATTTCTTCTGAGCTCAGAGGGTCGAGGATGTTCAGTCTGTCTGCGTTAAGATGGCTGAATTTAAAAACGCACCTGCACATAAAACCAGTATTTCTCCTCTCAGCTTTTCCAAAATGACCCCCAGAGTGAACAGTGGTGGAGGGCGTGCTCATTACCGAGACAACTGTGCACAAATACTCCACCACAAGTGAAAGATCTGCATTGGAAATCCGACTTAAATATAAGTATTATCAACAAAATGTCCTTAAAGTATCAAGACTAAAGGTGTTTGTTCTGCAGAGAAATGTCCCTTTGATGCATCAGTGTGTACAGTACGCAGCATTTTTCTGTCGTAGCGGCTCGAGGTGAAGCTGCTTTTAATTACTTTATGTACAGTAATGAAAGTTCAGTACTGTGCTTCCTAACCTGAGGGTCCGGCCCTCCAGAGGGGCCACAAAGTGAAGCTGAGGGGTCATGTGATGATTAATGGGACAGGAAATAAGAAAAAAAAAGCAATGTTTATATGTTTTTGGACTTTTCTTTAATCAAATGTCAGATAATCTGTCCTCTTTTCCCTCAAACAGTTGTTTAACCAAAACCAGCTGAGAAGTTTAGAGGGGAAGTGTCTCATAGACATCTGAAACGTGATAAGTGGCTCCAACTAGACGCCGCTTTTTGGTGAGGGGCCACAAGACAGAACGCTTAAAAGCCACTGATACTGCAAATGTGGTGCAGTAAGGTACAATATTTCCCTTTGAAACACAGTGGAGTAGAAGTTTCAGAAAGCAGAAAATGGAAATACGCAACTATAGTACAAGTGATCTGTTAGTATAGAAAGAAAAATACTGTGCATTCATCTGATTGGATGACAGATGTCAATCAAATGAAGGTAGAAGTGCTTAAAGGGAAACAAGAAGATTTTTTTTCTTTTTTTTAATTATTGGTAGTGTTTGCCTCATTATGCTGTGATGACCTACTTACTCTTTACTTCACTTTAATGACCAGAGTTGGTTAAAAGCAGTCGGTACACAAAGCCAGCACACATTATGACATGATTATCACAACACAGCGTTGACACCTGTTAACATTACTGAAAAAACTACCAAATGTCCTTTCATTAAAGATTATTATTGTGCCCCAAAGTTCCCAAAGATCCCCTCTCCTCACTTGTTTATCTGCCGCTTTAGAGCCAGCAGTGAGGCCCCTTCAAAGTCTGTGAAATAGTACTAAAAGAAGAAAAAACTCCATTATGAGCACAGTATTAGAGAGAGAAGCAATGCATGCTGGGAGCTCCTCCAGCCCACCTGAGCCGGGTAAGCAGGGGAGAAAATGCGTGGACGGATGTGTGAACGTGTGGAGCAGAAACCGCATTTGAACTAAGAGCAGGTGAGGCGTTTGTACCGGAGTGAAGCGAGCTGCTTTCTGAAAACAGTGGCAGACTTTGAGGGTGTTTCCACTTCATCGCGTCAGTAACTCACACCTGGAGTGTTTACCTGAGTGGGAGCACAAGTCATTTTATGAGTGTGAGAAACTGAAAGCAGGCGAGGTGACTGGCAGTAGCATGAGGTCATGATACTGGGTAAATGTCACTGTTGAGTAAAGACTGAGGGGCAAAGCGACAGACGTGTAGTTCAGTATTCTCTCCACTAGAGGGCGACTCCTCCCCACAGAAAGCAGCCTGTTCACTCCAGCTGGATTTCTCAGCTAAATCCTCCAACTTACCTGCGTCTGAAACACCTCTTCTATGAACTTTAAACATTATTTTCGACGCTTTTCTGCTTAATTTCGATCTAACACGATCACAAACCACAAGCAGCCACAGTTTTACATTATCAAACACAGTCTGTGTCACAGGAGCAATATTATCTTTTCAGTCTAATGGTTCACACAGCGGCTGTCGGCCATAAATAACACTTTTCATCACAATAATCAGGATAATATACCAATAATATTACTTTAGGTTGTGATGGTGCAGCTGTGGCGTTTAGTCCTGAGTTTGAACTTATTTTATTCTGCTTTATGGTCCGTGTGTTCCCTCAGATGAACCCTCAAAGCATCGCTAATATTCCTACAAACTGAATGAAGCTGCTGTTTTTTGACACACACGTTATGATCTGTTTAATGTCGTTGATTAAAAGCCGCATTAAATGCACGACGTGCTCTTTGAAATCTCTGCTTTTGCTGTGAAATCACTCGCTCCAGCCCTCCTCTTGTCGATCACGTCCATTAGAAACTGCGGTGCTTTTGTCACTTTCTCACTTTTCTGAGCAGAATTTGAAAACAGCCACAAATTAAATGTGATTTTTACCAAAACGAAAAAAAAAAAGTCCTAAAAGTCCTCCCTCATGTGCTCATGAAGGGATTTTACCTGCATGTTACAGACCTGAGAAATACATCACCACCAATAACTGAAATAAAATGTATTTCTGTGTGTTTTGCGCATGATTTGACGCAGTCTGACGCGCGGTGCGCTGTGGATGCGCTGCACAGAGAAATGCTTTGTCTCTACAGGTGATTTTTACCTGCAGCCAACACGTATGAGCCGTGAAGACCAAGCACGCCGCCACTTTGGGAGATTTTTTATAAAAATCAGAAGCAGAAAATAAAACTTTTCTTTCATATTTAATTGCAGCGTAAAGTTTCTATTTTTAATTTTCGTCTGCTGCTGGAAATTAAATTTAAATCGGCTGCAGCTGCAGGAAAAGACTCAATATTAGGCGAGAAATAATACTTGTTATTGGTCAGGGTGGTGATTAATTAGGCTGCAATGACAGACTGTGTGTTTGTGTGCGTGCGTGTGTGTTAATGTACGTGTGCGTTAATGGTGACAGATCACACTCGGAGCCTGTTGACGCGCAGACGCGACGGCCTGCAAACCCACAACCTCGGAGGTTTCACACGCAAAACAACCGAAAACAAAAGAAAAAATAAGAAAAAGGTCTGAAATCCAAACGTGAGCCCTGTTTTTACCTTTTTCCACTACTGAAATCCACTTTAATTCCTTCCCCGGATCGAGGCGTCATGCGGGATTTTGCGCCCCGTCTGTGCGCTTTCAAGGCATTTTTTTAATTAATATTATTTTGCGGTTTTTCATGCATTTATTAATCTTGTTATCACTCTGCAGCCGCTTTGCTTTATTGTTTAATATATCCTCAAATAGGAGCATATTATTAAACGAGGAATATAAAGAATTAAAGTCGGCAGAAGTTCGTTTTATTCATCTATTAAAATATACCAGCGATTAACCAGATAAAAAAAGACCTAATTAAAAGCGCAAAGAGGATATTTTCATAACTAAAAGCGGTGTAGTTCTTGGGGAGAAAAAAAAAATGATTTGATTAGAAAAAAAAATCGAATAACAACATGTGAACTTCCTGTGCTCTACATGGAAATCTGTGTGTTTATTAGTGTGTAAACACAAAAACAACAAGAAGACAGCGCTGAAATGTCACAGCCTGATAAGCTTCCTGTGTGATGAGACGGCAGACATTTGACATTTTAGCTTTGTTTTCTCCCTCTCACACTGTGTCAGACAGAGAAAAGTCACAGGAGCAGGAATCCACGATGAAGGTGTGTTTTTAAAAAAGATGCGCAAAGGCATGAAGGTGGACGCTGGTACACGCTTTTAATTGATTTTAGGGCGTAAAGTGTGTGTTTTCTTTTAGAAATGGCAGAATGATTAAAGCTGGCACTGCACAGGTTAAAGTAGCAGCACTCTTATTTAAGTAAATGATCAATAATCAGTGTTTGATTGTGGAATTATCAGGTAAATTCACCGTCACGTACGCCCTCCTGTCGGCCACGCGCTGTGCAGAACGGGCCTAAAATAATTAAAGCAGACAACAACTCAATCCCTCTTCTTCAGGATCTGAGTCATCCTTCTCCACGGCGACGCACAAATACGGCAGTAAAATCCCAAAACAGGTTTGAACAAGCTCAAACAGACGGCGAGCTGTGAAATCAGCTTCAGCGTTTGAATTTCATTTTCTTTGAACTTTGAATATATAAAGTTTCACATCTTTATTCTCATGTGAGTCACCTGCGGTTGTGAGGGAGATAATGTTCACCCCGCTGGTGTGTCTCGCTTTAAGTCAGCACATGGTGGATATTAGAAGAGAGGCGCTGGAGGTCGGCTGCGTCAGGACGGTGCGCGGCCGCCGAGGAGGCTGCTGGAGAATAAACGGTGCTGCTGCTGCTGCTTTTACTTAACTTTTCCCCCATTAAAAAGATCTTAAAGATGCTAAATCTTTGTGCTGTTATAAAATCATGTATAGTATACATTTACTGTGCGAAGATTATTGTTTACCTCCACGAAATCCCTTCATGAAAAATCAATTTAAATCATAATTAAAACAGTTAAAAAAACACTTCATGTTTCAGTCTGTGGAAAAACTAATTCTTGCAGGTTTTTACTGCATGTGTGGAATTTTAACATCAGTAAATCATAAGCTCTTAATTGCATGAACACTGTATGAAGCTGCACTCAGTTGCCAGTTTATTAGGTACACCTAGCTGCCTGATAAAACCATGATTTCAAAAAAAAAAAAAAAAGTCGTAAATCATAATTAAAACATGCATTAAAACAAACATTTAACATACACTCATTTGAAAACAGCACAAAGACAACACATTTAATGTTTTACTTCATCAATTTCATTTATTTTTTGTAAATATTTTCTTAACATTATGGGACAGGAGCAGCTAAAGACTGGGAAAGATGTGGAACGCTCCAAAAACACCTGTTTGGATCGTTCCACAGGTAAACAGGTCGATTGGTAACAGGTGATAGCATCATGATTGGGTATAAAAGGGGCATCCTGGAAAGGCTCAGTCATTCACAAGCGAGGATGGAGCGAGGTTCACCACTTTGTGAACACATGATTGTATAAAGGAGATTAATAAATGGGCTTAATTCTGTTTTTATTTGTTTCACACAACCTTTCTGGGATCAGGACTATACAGTGGTCCTGCAGTAAATCCCTCATGGAGGCTATAACACAGTTTATGGTGCTGTTTTTGTATTGCATTATGCAGGCAGGTGCTTCTGTTTTTCAGCCTCAATGATGTAAACGGGTTGGACAAAATAATATAAACATCTGTCAGTATAAAGCTGCACAGTTCAGCAGCAGCACAAACTGCGGCCTCCAGCATGATCGTACGCTCGAATCAACAAAACTGAGCGTTGTAACCTGCGTGAAGGGAGGATTTACTGCAGGACCGTTGTCTTCGAGTGCATTAGTCATTGTCAACTGGGTTAAAGCCACAGGGCACGCAGCATTAGATCATGTATTTAGGGTGTTAGCGACTCTCATTTTCTGCTCCTTTCAGGGGAGGGAGGACACATCTTAGGCAGGGTTTCGTCCTCCTGGAAACACTTAATTTTCTTGGATTCTGATGAAGTTTAATGCACCAATTCTGCATCAGTCTGTGGTGGAAATGTTTTTATTGATGCAAAGTAAAAGACACAACTCAGCCTCCAGGTGACACTTCAGGATATAACAGCACAGTTCAACGTTCCCACAGATCAGCTTTGCTCATTTAATGTCACAGCTGCCCAGTCAACACACATGAAGGCATAATCTACTCCTCCGTCCTCATTTGTGTCGTTTGTTTGGGGAAGTAACCTCCTTAAATGTGCATGTGGCACCTACTCACCTCCATGATTAATCAGGTCATTTTAAGAGGTTTACATTTTATTTAACGCCTATTTAACATTTCTGCACAAGTTCAAAACTTCCTGCGTGTTCAACGAGTTTGTTTTGGAAAAAGATTTTTAGGAATCATGTTGATGTTGTACGTGCTCTACAGTAAATACTGAGGGGGACGTGTCCTCTGGCCCCCCCCCCCCCCCCCCCTACACCTGTGGGTGGTTGTGAGGCCTCAGTAAATCGTTACTTAGAAAAGCTTTAACCTGCATTCAAAATAATCTAGTATCATCATTTGTGTGTATTATTTTGGTCATAGAAAACAAAGCTTGGTGTGAGAGCTCTGAACAACATCCGAGTAAAACAACATCATCATCTGTTTTTTTTTTGTTTTTTTTTTAATTAATCCTGAAGCAACTGTTAATGAATCTGTTGGTGGTGCTGAGCGGAATAATTTCTCTTGTTCCACTTCACACTCGTCTGATTTCAGAGAAACATGTAGTGAAACTGTACAATAAATGCGATAGTTTCATTCAAACCGTGATCATCTTATCGGGGGATAAAGTGACACCTGCTTCTACACGAGGCACCGTGGGCATCAAAGCAGCGCCTGTTATATTGTTGTGGTTACGAGTCGTCTTAATGACGATTCAGATGTTGATTCTTCCCTTTCAGACACATGATGTCCAACACTGACTTTAACACTGACTGTGTTTCCTTACTTAGCATTTGCAGTATTAGTTATGGAGCGTAGTCCACAGACATTATAACAGCAGCTCTAATCCAGAGGCTGCAAGGTTGAATTGTTCGAAGGCGTTTGCATCCATATTAAATGAACAGCGTGAGACTCGTAGCCTTTTGTAGCTCTAGGGCTACAGTATGTGTTAATGGGTATAAAAAAGGCTGCAGTTTAAACACGCTTCATCGCGTGTGAATACAAACAGCCTGAAATTAAAGTTGAACGTCAGCACTTTGACCTTGGTTCACTTGAGAATGAACGTGCGTGCCGTGCAGACTGCTTTATTCTCACTGCTGTTGTTCCTTTTGTAGTTTTTGGGTTTAGAAATTGAAACTCCAGCAGCTGTTTCACTAAGCTCCTCTGGTGTCGATAAGCAAATAAAAGTCCCTTTTTACTCCGCAGATCAAAAACTCAATGTCTGATTGAACTGTTGGTGAAAAAAGTCATGACTCATAATTTGTTTTCTGTTGTATAATGCAGTATTTCTACTGCGCGGTATTTTTTTCTGAAAACCGTATTTTGAGCTTTGTGTTACAGAGAGCAGCTCTGACTGAGCTCCTGCTGGTCACTATCTGAGCCTGGCTTCTCTGCAGTCATCGAACAACATGTTTGGACACTTAAAACGAATTCAAACAAACTGCCATCATGCTCCTGCCTCTGAACGCGTCTGTTCGCTCTGATGATGCAGCAAACAGAAGGCAGAGAGGTACAAAACTACAGATTAGGCAGCTTTTTTTTGTTCACTTTTTCGAAACTCTTCTCGTCTTTACGCTCCATTTTGCACATGTTTGCATCCCTTATTGTAAAAACTGTTAAATTTACATTCAAAAACACAAAACTGCTGTGAATTAGGCTGAAATTTGCCACATTCTGCTCCACTTTAGGACACTGAGCTTGTATTTCTGGTCCTTGACGACCTCTTTGAAAGGCTTGTGCCGGGCGAGGAAAGAGGACAAGCGAGACAGAAACCAGATCGTTTTGTTATTGTACGGGACGACGTGGCGTTTCACCGTCTCTTGCAGTCACAGAGTGGCTCACAGCTCATCCCGGGAGGGTGTCACTTTTCCCTCACAGAGGAAGTCCTTCCCTCACG
Organism: Chaetodon trifasciatus; assembly: GCA_037975065.1. NCBI lineage: Eukaryota > Metazoa > Chordata > Actinopteri > Chaetodontiformes > Chaetodontidae > Chaetodon > Chaetodon trifasciatus. Next base: position 3,186,058 of record JBBMOE010000038.1, read on the forward strand.
GAGGGTTGCGACACAATGGATGTGTGCACTTATGGATGAATCAGGCATGTGAAAAGATGATTCCCCAGGTGGATTACAAGAGAGGACGCAAGGTGTGATGTGGATGAGAAACTGTGCCTGAATACAGAAGACGAGGCTGGCTTGCACTGTAGTGTTTCTGTAGCTATCCTGCACAAATGTGTAGTTTTATATTGGAGTGAGCTTCATTTTGCTTAAAACCTGATTAAAGCAGCTCAATTCATGTCTGTGACACCTCATGGAAAGTAGTAGAATCCATGCATATCTGGGTTTATGATAAATAAAGATAGCTCAAAGACAGTAGTGACACATACTGAAATGCTGCCTGCTGTTAGCGTCTCTTCAGGCTGTTGTGTAATGAGTGACAAAGTGTGACTGTTGGCAGACACATGCTGTCGGTGCTGCGGCACAAGTTGAACCCGTGATGTGTATGAAATGTTGCATTAGCCCATTTTGGACGTGAGATCGACTGCGCGTCGGTAAAGAGAACTGTGTGAAGGGTTTTGAAACAGCCAAGTCAATATTGAGAAACGTGTGTGACGAACTGCATAAAAATTATGTTAACTCTGCAAGACTGAGCATGAGGAAATGTGCATGAAATGATGCCGAAAACATCAATAACACTTGACGAGTAAAAGCTTTGCGTTTAGCGTTTCAATATGAGCGCCGTGCAGCTTCAAAGATGTGCAGGACTCCAACGATCTGCCTGTTGTGCATGCTGACACACTTTCATACGGCGGGTTGTGAAAGGCCTCCGTGCGAGATGATGTTAAATCAATAACAGCATTAGAAACACGTCACCGTCCCACTGTTTACATCTGACAGAGATGTAGTTGTCCTAGAATAGCTCTGCCGCTCAGCACGGCTGAGTCTCAGAGGCCTTGTTTTGCAGCGGAGGTCTAATTTAAAGCAGAGTGTAATTAAATTTAAGCTCGGATCATATTAGAGGAGGAGGTTTCAGCGTGGACTGAAACCTGATGTTTGTGTCAACTCGCTGCTGTTGTGAAGCTTCATAAGGAAATCAGGGAAGGATCGTGCCGTGAAGCATGCCGGCTATGGAAATGAGAGATTGTTATCATTAAGTCACGCTGTCCCACTTGCAGCTCAGACACACACACACACACGCCTGCTAACACCCTCATCCGTGTGACGCAGGTAAACACTCAGACACCCACATACTCGCTTCATCTCAGCACGCACTTCTATGTACATCTTCTAATCACATTCAGTCGTGTCACCTTGGCAGGTATAAATCTGCTGCGTGGGCTTTGTTTTTCTGTTTTTGCCCCGTGCTGTGATTTTTTTTTTTTTTTTTTGTTTGTATGACTTTTTGTGACTGACTGTCACTTTCCCCTCCTGTGTCATAAAGTTTGCCTGGAAGGAAAAGCGCTCAGACATTAAAATGCAAATTAAAATGTTTAAAAAGAGACATTTTGGAGACAATAATATGAATTAAATACACTACATGTATTAATACTGCTGTTATTAGTATTACTGTGACTTACTATGACTGGTGTAGATTTCCTGTCACCATTACTATGATCACAAGTAATATTCATTCAAGAAAAGCACAACTACTATTGTGGCTACTACATATACTGCTCTTACTAATACCATTACTGCTACTGTTGCTACTTCTGTTACGAATAGTGATACTACTGTAATGATTTAAATAACTTTTCTTTTTCACCATTGCTAATGTTACAACTACTCCTATGACTGATAGTACTACTACTAGTGCTCGTAACATTAACAAAAGTACAAATACTATTACAGCATCTACTACAGTAACTACTGCAATAAAAATACTGCTATTGTTCCTACTTCTATTATAGTTTCTGATAAGAATATTACAATTACTACTACTACAGCCACTGATCCTACAATCTTTGCACTGTTACCACTGTTAAATATACTATTAATACATTTGCCATTAGCACAATTACTGCTATTACAGCAGCTACTAGAACAATTACTCCATTTATTATTACAATTAATACAAGTATTAATTTAAAACCTTGTGTTTCCTTTAAACTGACACGACAGATGAATACAGGTTACAGTACATGTTTACATACGAGGTGTTTTACTCAGTTTTTGATGATGATGTACTACACTATGTTTTTATACACGTGCATACAGTTTGTAGTCTTTTTGGTGCCTCTGTACGTTGTGCACAGTCAGCAGTGTTTTGTGTGTTTGCCTCCTTTGGGTGTTGTTGCGGTAACCTGCTGTAGCTCTGCAGTAGAGGACAGAATTGTCTGCAGTAACTCAAACAGCTCATCATGGCTGCTGCTCCTTTAGTTACATGAAGAGCTGAATGCGATTCAGGAGAGAAGATGCAGAGATGCACGCAGTTCTGTTTCAGATTTTAGTTTGTTGCTAGTAAAACTGGTGACGAAGAAAGGCCGGACTCAGCCAGCTGTTTGACGAATGGCTCAGGGAGGCCGCACCAGCTTGACCCCGGTGTGTGATGGTCATGCCCCGACCACAATTACTGGTTTAGGTGGTCACTAGTTCCGGATAATACAGTATTCTGAGCATGTTCGTCGTGTGTGGTCAACCAGCATTTACCTCATTCACCATGTAACTCGCATCACTCAGTTCCTGACCAACAGGCGCCCAGCTGCACATCCGCTTTGTTTCCAGGACTGAGGTCAGGACCTCAGTGTGTTTAACAGGCTGATTTCTGTGTTTTTAAACCCAACATGTTTATGACACATGAGATGTAATAATAAAAAAATGAATAAAGGATTTTTATTTCCAGAAGCACGAAGGAGGCTTTGAACCAGTGACCTTCATCACTATAACACTTTATTTTACAGTTGTGTAATTTCCTATTAATTTCCAAAAGCACTGGAAAAAACAATGTAATTTGGTACTAATTACAGGGAAATTATAGACAAAGATCTGACAGAAATTTGAGTTAATTTAGTTGTTCATTTTAAGAGATATTTCAGTCAATAAAGTATGAAAAAATGTGACATAATTTAGCTCTCACATGTTGGTTCCCATGAGAAATGAGCTCAGATCACTGACACAGCAGCAGCAGCAGCTAACTTTAGGCTGCGTGTTTTCAGCAGATGTATGCCTGAAGGAGGATTTGTACAGTTGCAGCCACATGCTGTACAGCGGCATGAGCGGCAGCGTGACTTCTTTACCGATCACTACGGTAAATGGAGTGAAATATTAACCACCTGGCTCGCCTCCTCTGCGAGAAATGTCACTTTCCTCTCTGCAGTTTGGTGCATTTCCTGATGTTCCACGAGTTGTGAGCATGGCATTTAGAGCAGATGAGCATGACCTTTGAACGTTAACATTAAGAGTAAAACTAATTTGAATCTTGCACACAGCTGTAAATAGCAGGTACATCTCCCTGTTACTGCCAGAGTCTAAAAATATGCAGTTTTGCAAAAAGGAGTGTGTGACTCCCACTTAACAGAAAAACAGAGAGGCAGTGAGTGTGTAATGAGGCGAACTCTGCACAAGGCGTGTGCTCTGTTGACTTCACCGTGTGATAACAACTGATGCCATCTTCGAGCTCTCAGCTGAACATGTAACAGAGGGATGACTGAAGCCATTTGCTTTGGCCTCCACCCCACACACAAATATATCAAATGTTTTAGCTGTGAAAGTGAAAATTGTGCATGATGTGCAGATGTAGAAAATTTGTCTGCAGGTAAAGGAGCCGGCTGCTACTGTCTGCTGTTTTCTATTAGATCATATTAATTGACTTGGGAGCTACTCAGACATGTTAACAAGACAAGATGGGAACTAAAGGTATCACAATCAGCAAAGAAATGATCAGTTCCCAATCAAACTGCTCATAAATAAATGTCTGTCTAACTCTGCGGAAATTACTCAGTTGACTTTATTTTCATTAGTTAATTAACTATTGCATTTATTAATGGATTGTTTGTTCTATAAAATGTTGAAAATATTGTGAAATGTCCAAAGTGACGTCTTTAAATTGCTTGTTTTTTGGTCTAAAATCCAAGTATACTCAATTTATCATCAAAGAAGACAAAGAAAACGGTCAAATATTCACATTTGACGCAGAAAAGAAGCTTAAACCAGTGAATTTTGCACAAATTACATTCATGATTGATTGGCTTTGAAAATAATTTCCTGTGGACGGACTGATCGCTGAATTGTTTCAGCTCTTTGAAATATTGTTGTCAAGACAGGAGAAACCTCCGCATGGCAACTACACCACTGAAAATGAAAGCAGAAAACATTAAGTGTTGTGAGTTCAGGTGAGAGGAGTGTGTGTGGGCTTTATTTGTGTGGCTCTGCAGATGGCACACACACCAAACGTTAAATGTCAGCATGCAGCAATACGGTTGCCTCCTGTCAAACTCATCTCCTTGAATAGTAAAGCCACAAACCTTTTCTCAGTTTTGTTTTTCAGAAGTTGACAAGAAAAAAAAAGCTGTTGTTTCACCTCGAAGCTGACTAAATATGGTATGATCTGAGGCGAGATATTCGTATTCCTGGAACACGCACAGTATCCCGGCCACTCATCACCTGTTTGTTTATCCGAAGCCGTCGGTTTCTGATGGATTCCCCCATCGCGGGCCGTCTCTCACACCGCGCTGTGCGAGGAAACGATCTGCCAGTTTGAGGTAGAGAGATCATGTGCTGAGCGATCACAGGCGACCTGTTTACCGCCTGCCTCTTATCTGATCCTCCTCTCGCTCATCTGTGTCATTATCAAAGCAGAACTCTGACATGAACTGGACTTTCCCTGCTGCGTTTCTCTCATATTCATCAGTTCTGACCAAAATCTCTCAGCTGCAGACTCACGTCTCACCTGCCTGAGTCCAGCTCCACAGCAAGGCCTCAAAACAGCATCTTTATAATGTGTTTCCAGTATTTTACTTATTTCAGTCTCTTGTTTTTCAGAAAAAAGGTCTTTGGACTGGAGCCAGACAGATAAATTGTCTTGGCTGATATATTGGTCGATGTGAAGAAATGCCAAATATACTGTAACTCTACTCACTCTACATGGTCTTAGTCAGATTTAATAAAAAAAAAGATTGTTACAGATAAATACCAATATCAGAAATGATCCTTTAAGGTGGTCACACCGGATTTTGTCTGGCAAAACAGGCTCACATGGTACGGCCGAAAGCTGGAGGGCTAATGTTGCGATCAGCAGCAGCAGTACACAAAGTTGTAAATTCTACAGTGTTTTATCGAATTTCATTCTATATTCATTACCATCTATTAATTTCTCTGTACGTCCCTCACCCTCTGCTGCCTTTATTATTTTGCTGTGTAGTCATAAAAACAACTGATCCTGCTCCAATAAGGTCAATTCTGGATGTGGAAGAGCCTCATGACTCGGTTGCATGGGGTCAATTCATGGAAATGAATGGGCTGTGAAATCCGGGGCGACTGCAAAATTTAGGCTCTGTAGTACTGTATATCTATTTGACTATTACAGAGTTGGTTTAAATGGATTAGCAGCACTCTCCAGCAGCCATTGATATGTTTTTGTCAGGGGAAAACAGACACAGTGAAAACTGAAAATGAATTTAAGTTGATGTTGCAGCGAGAACTCCGTCCTCAGGTGTGTATCTGAGTGTTTTGGTGAAGCCCTCCTCTCTCCTGTAACCAATTTCCCCCAAGCTGACGCTCTAAATAACAAAACTATTTCTGGAGATTTGCCTCACTGATAGAAATGGGGTGGACAAAGTAATAGAAACTCCAGAGTTCTGCATAGTCCTCAGCTAATGCCTCCAAAATGACCATAACACCTCTCGAAAACTGGATGTGAAAACCTTCATGCAGGGAGGATTTATTGATTTGTATTAAACTGCATTCATTCATCCAGGTGTATCTAGAAAAAATGTGTTTAATGTGCCGCAGCTGATTCGCTGATGAACTGTCTAATCCAGCCTGCGCGCTGATCTCAGCCGATGTTTGTCGACGAGGGAAGAGTTAGCTAGAAAGCTAATGTGGATTGTTGTTCAAAGTGGCTTTTGAGTTGTGTCTTGCTGTCGTAGCCGGCTAATGGCGGACTGCTTTATGCAAATACGGTCCTGTTCTGTCTTTCTCATAGACAATCAGATTTGATTTTACGACTTAGAAAGCAGATCTGTATGCTGTGGCAGAACAAGAAAACCATGCGGTTCAATTCAGTTGGACCTGCCATCTTGATTTATTGTTGCCCTGCTTTGAATTGCAGAGAAAGCTGCCAGCTGGCAAATGCAAAACAAAGCAGAGCTGAAGCAGTGACTAAGATGGCATCTACAATCCGAGAAAAGTTTGACTTTGGATCATTTTTATTACTTTTACGGTCATGAGTCACCCCTGCGTTGGAAAAGATACGCTGAGGGTTGCGACCTGGCAGGAAAGATGTGGCCTCCACAGTAAAGCAGTGTTTTATCTTTGTAAGCTCACTTGTTTAAAAATGTGCGCTCAGATAATTGGCCTATTGTCGATGTCTGAAAACTCACCACAAAGCCACCGCTGTTTGGGTTTTCATGTTTTCATTTCAAGTGAAGGATGGATTGAGAAAAGTCTGCGGCCTTCGAGGCTCAATAAAACTCTTTCAGGAACCCACTGCTTAAACTCGAACCTGCTCGGTGGTCAACAGCTCGGTCAGAATCGATCATTATGGTGGAAAAAGCTGGTTCGGGATAATTATACTTTCAAGTAAAGGAGTCTGACATCATGTAAACAGACATCGGTCTGAATTAGCTCATTGACCTAGAAGCATCAGTGAAGAGCACTTTGTGAAGTTGTCTGAGGCACAGTGAGGCGACGGAGGAGGTGAAAGTGAAAGTTTTTATCGTGAGGAAAATCGGATCCAAAACCCTCATCAGCATTTAACGTCATCCGCTTTCGCCCTGATCATGATTGCACGTTGCAGAATTACATATGTAAACAACAAGTTTACATGTATAATTGCTGGTCAGAAAACGGTAAAGGAGTGCGGTGAGACGACTCCGAGCTGCGTTTCACAGTAGGTGAGGAGGACATGGAAAAACGACTCCTCATGAGTCGACAGATCTGCGCTTTACCAACTGTTTTCACCGTGCTTTGATTCCCTGAGAGCCATCAAAGCTCCACCAAGCCTCACAGGCGTCAGTCGCACCTGTGAAAATATTCAATGATTCATATTCTTTCCCTAAATTTCCCTCAACATCTGACGTAATAGTGGTTCTTCCCCAGGGGCTGCAAATATTGGACATATTGGATTTTAGTTGGAAATTCATCAGTTACCACAACAAAAGAAAGCCGGCGCAAAGTCAAACATTTCTGTCGTTCACTGTTCCTGTTGTGACTGCTGAGCGGCTGAACTGGGTTACACGGTGACTTGCAGATATTTCATAACGGTTAGTTAAGCTCAGAGTTACCAAATCGCTTGGGCGTACCCTGAGTTCATCACGTGGGAAAACACATAACGCTTCTTTTAAAATATCACAAAATTATGCAATTGGTGCGACAATGAATGTTGCCATTGTGAGGGAAAATTTAGAAAATGGTGCCTTCAATTCAGCCCTTTAATCCCACATCTGTGTCTCTTTCACACTTTTCATCACTTTGTGTCCAGGTGTGTGCTAGAAGTGCTCAGGCGTTGCTTTACAGTAGCTTCGCTGCTGAGACACATGCTGTTAAAGTCAGGTAACACACACGCAGCACTGGCACATTTTTGACTAAAATTCTGTTTTCTATCACCCTGAAAGCAGCACGAGTATCGGCTCCGGTGCACGGCAGACTTTTCCGATATCTGCAAATGTTTGAGAACAGTTGTCTCACTTCAGGTTCGATGCTGGGCGGCGTTACCCAACCTCGCTGTCACGTGTATCACCACTGCAGCGACAGGAGACACTCGGTTTTAAAACCTTTATTTACTCTGGGTTTGTTGTCAGCTTTTTGTTTGTTCTCAGACGGAGTTGCCATTAAGGCGTACCGCATAGGAAAATATAATAAGATTATTTTGGGTGCTTGCATCGCAGCTGCATCTCTCACCTCACCACCGTCGTGCTCCAGTCACAGTAAAGAGCATTCTTTGCCACAGCTGTATGTGTAATTACTGTAATTATTTGCAATTTGTAGGAAAATTGCAGATCAGGTGAAATATAGCGAATTGAAATGTGAGCGATCTTACTGAGGTGTGTGTAACATGGCACCTGAAGCTCTGAATTTGTCGTACTTCAAGTTAATAACAGTGATTCGTCAGCAGCGTAAGACTAAAAAAGGACGTAATCACGCATGAAAAGCCCTGATCGAGTCATTTAAAATCAGATAAAGAAAAAGTTTTTATGACAAACATTTCTTTTTACGCTTTTTAAAAATGAGTAATTGCTGTTTTATCAACAGTGAGTGTGTGTTTTGTGTGTCTTTTTTTTGTGTGTGTGTGTGTGTGAGACCTCTCCCACTTGTGGTTGTCTTGTCTCCCAGACCGTAGGAGGCCTGCACTGTCTCGCATCGGGACGGCGAGATGTCTGCGTGCCACCAACACGCACACACCGCTCTGTGATGAGCGGGCTGATAAACAGACACACATGTTTGTTGGCGGGGGGAGAAAAAAGAACAAAGGTTTAAGGACACATCGTGAGCCGAACAGTCAGTTTTTACCTCCCACTTCATCAGATAACATCAATTCTTTACTGTTAGAAGATGCACCAAAGAGTTAATACAGTAGGGCTGTTTGAGGGTCTATAATAAACTGAATAATAATAAACTTTATTTGTATAGCAGCTTTCATACAGGAGTTGCAGCTCAAAGTGCTTCACAAGAAAGGAATCACAAGCACCAAGTGGGTGCTTTACATAAAAAAGACATTAAAAAAATCTTTCCTTTGCACATTTTTTTTGTAGTTCTTATTCTTATTGATAGCTTTGCATAAAGTCTGATTGTTTTGTGCAGAGAGCCAATCAAAGAGCAATAAAGGAGACGTGGTAGAGCTCTCTATTGGTTAATTAAAAACTCATAAATCCACATTAAGACCCCTACCAGTCAATGAAACACATAACAGCCTTGTATCTGGTTGAAGTTGCTCTAATCACACTGATGCTGCTAATATTAATGCTAATGAGCAATTAGCTTGTGGTGAATATGTGAACCTTAGTATAAAGAGTTACTGGCTAAATGTTTAAAATGTAAGCTGGACATTAAAGCATTTCAGTGAGATTTCAAGGATGTTATTATTCTATATTTTCTTATATGAAGAGAGCAAAACAGAAATAGTTTCCAACAAATGCACCACTTACTCCTGTAGTACTGCTGAAGTAGTGTTGCTAACTATTTGCTAAGCACTGAGTGAATCTGCAGGCAGCTCTGTGAGGATGATGCTAACATCAGCGATGCTAACATGCTCACAATGACAATGCTAACATGCTGAGGTTTAACACGTATGTTAGCATGCTAAATTACGCTAAATCTGCATCCATTATGCTAACTGTTTCTTAGTTTTTAAAGATATAAGTCCTCAGGAACAAATGGACTTAGGGCCACAGCCCTGTCAGGGAAGTCTGAGCGTACTGAAGGACACTGATACTCTGCTGACGGTCATAAAATTACAGAATAACATTTATCCTGAGGCTGTTTTGGAAGCTCAAAGCTCCAGTTTTCATAGAGCTGACATGCACACAGGCAGAAAGACAGTGAAATCATCTTTTGCATCCAAACTGGTCATTTCAAACAACTAGTTTTTGGTCCACCAGTGCGGGGACCAACCCTGTCTCCTAGAAATTAAGTTTTTATAGTAAAACGTTGTGGTGACACACTGTACGTAATCACCCATTCAACTATGCTAAGAGGAAAATGTTGTTTTGAGGGAATGGAGCACTGTATTTATGTACCACACTGGAGTCGCAGGGTCCAGACTCCTGTCTGAGGTTGAAGTTTGGGAAAGATCATGCTTTTGGTTAAATGCTGATAATCACATTGTGTCTCGTCACTGGAGACATTTCCTGCATTAAACAAGGCTCCGGTCTTCGCCTAACCTTAACCAACATGAGCAGCCAGCCTCTAAACCAAACCATAGAAGAGTTTACATCAGCCTCGTTTCACCTCTCAGATAATAACTCGGTGTAACCTAAGGACATTTGAGCAGACATGCCTCATTGTTTCTAGATCCTTCACGCTTTGCATATAGGAAGAGAGTGGGAGTCAGTGCTGCGCTGTTCTGTAAGCTTCACTGCACTTGGAAACAGCAGGTACTTCTGTTTCCTCTTGGGATTCTTTTATTTCATGGCATTTTAATGAAATGCAAGCATTCATTTTAGCCCCAAAATGAACGGCCTGCACTGTTGCTACAGTCACGGACTGCCTGTTTTCTGGATGTCAGTCTGCAAAACTCTCATCACAAAGTGAGGTTCACCACAAAGAATACAGTGTTATGACCTTTAATACCCAGACTGACTGCAGGCTTGTCACCTGCTCTGCTTCGTTCTCAGTCCAGCTGAACCAAAGTGTCAGCTTGTGTGACTTCAGTGATTGAAACCTGAATATTGGTGATTTTACAGCAGCCTCCCTGCCTCTCAAGTTAATTTGCTTCCCTCTAATTTAAAGACATGGCTGCTAATTGAACTGATGAATGTCTTGGTGCTGTCCTGGAATTAGCTATAATCTGGGATTGTGTGTTTTTTAATGCAGTGATGTAAGTCTTTTCCTTCATAGTTGATGATGTACCACAAATTTCTGCCCCTTCAGGGTTGTTCTTGCTGGGTGACATGAGCAGTGAATGCCCTTTTTAGTTGTTATATCAGCATTACTCATGACTTTTCTCTGAAATTCCTCTTTTGTTATTGGCCAGACTTACTGGAGGTTTCTCTGCAGCGCACAAAGGCGAAGCTGCAGCCTGTTCCGCCTCTTTACGCTCGCCCATCACACAACGAACACATGATGATGGCTAACTGCCCCGCTGAGGCTTTTGTTCCTGCAATGGTCAGATTTCTTTAATGAACATGTGTCTGTGAGTCGGATAGTCATAATGGGGTGAGCTGATGCAGCTTTGGTCACGGTATCTTCTCATCTCTGAGCGCTTTGATGGTGAATACCGTTTAAAAGACACGTGGGGTGAAACGAGTTTAATAGTGAAACTTCAGAGGACTCTTTAACTGCCGGCATGCTTCATCGGAAGCGCTCGTCTGGTGGGCAAAAGGCTTCGGAAAGCCCCTCGATTCACATTTGCCTAATTAATGCAGCGACTGTCCAGCTGTAAGGAGGCGGGATAGGAACTACTCTCTCACTATTTCCACCACTTTTCATGTGAACAAACACTATGAATGCCCTCCAATGCACCCATTATTAAACAATATCACATCCTCCACTTCATCTATGATGGCTGGCTTTTCACTCCTTCTTCCAGTGTTGCTGCTGTGAACATGTTTGATTTTCCATTTTCCACAAACTAGCTATGTGCAAGCATAACTCGACCCTTATTTCAGCTACAGCAGAGATTCAACGTTAAAATGATGGCTGCTCTCTGATATTTGTGCATCAGATCCATTATGTGTGTAGCACTTTATTTATCGACTGTTTCCATCTATTTATCTCCGATTCTTTTTATGATTTTGCAACAGAAAACCTTAAGTCTGATATTTGAATGTTAAGAGATACGACTGCTTGTGTTTCTCACATGGTCAGCATAGGTTTGAATGGAGTTTTGTTCTGCTTGTTGTCTCCCATTGTTGCCTGTTGCTGGGCAGTGCTGGCCAGTGAAATAACCAGTGGTGTGTGAAATTGTGCTCAGTCGGCCGTGAACTGCTCAGGTAGTCAGGCGTTTTCTGTAAGTCCTCATATAAACACTGCTGCAGTGGTCGGAAGTTCAGCATCCCTGGAAAATTCACAGAATAAGTTGTAAAATGCTTTTGAGTATCTTTACTCACACAGTAGTGGTTTGTTGACTTCCCCTTGTTGACTTCCTCTTGGAACATCCCTGTTGCCATCTTAAGTGACGGTACAATGGAGGCCAGCGGACAGTGACTGCGTCTACGTGCACAAAATATTCTGGTTCGTGTAACGTAATGACATTGATAATGACATGGCTTCCCTTCGTTCACCCTCTAATAGGTCGGCGTTGTGATATGTGTGCATATCCAGAAACCCGTCGACATCCGTGATGTTTCAAAGTTGGTGCGTTCCTCCTTCCGACCAGAGATGTGGGCTGTTGTTTTGTGCGTGCGTCTCTGCTGCAGCCTTGCAAAACTGTTGGCCAGCTGTTTTGTTTACAACGCACAGAGCTGACCGTAAACAGACAAGAGGCCGTGTGTCCAAAACTGAGGAAAAAACCCAAATGAGACGTATTCCAAACGCACTGTATACATTTTCAGAGCATGCTTCTGATCCAGAATAATATCTGCAGATGTTGGATTAAGGCCTGAAAAACGGAATATGCCGTTTACACAAGCTGAATCTAATTCAAAGTATGTCATATTTGGAATAATAGTGGAAAAATAGTGTGCCTAGAAAAACAATCAATGGTGTTAAAGGACACATCTTACCCAGAATCCATTGTGATCAATGAAGTGATAAGAAACTAAAGCATTTTGACATGAATGGACCTCTTATCCCATCTGTAAAACTTTATTCCTCACTTTTCTGAGTAGTTTTAAACATGATTTATAGTCTCCAGGGCTGCTGAAGGGGTTAATTTTCAGACCCCCCTCATTTTGAAAGCGGCCCCTCATGAGACGCACAGTCACTGGAATAACAAGTGCCGACGCTGTGGACGCAGCATGTTTTGTCCTATTGTGGGAAACGTTGAGGTTCAGTTTTACTCTCGCTATTCATGCAGTGAAATGGTTGAAAAGTGCACAAATGGGGAGTAATTTTGGACACTCGAGGGACTCTTCCTGGTCAACTTGTCCAGCGTGGTGTTGCTGAAAGTCTGGCAGTCATTTGCACTCATTGCCCTGTATCAGCTGGCAGAAGAACCACAGAACCACCAGTGCCAAAGCACACAGAGCACATGATTTAGGGCTAAGTGCCTTGCTCAAGGGCATCATGATGGTAGATTTTGTGGGCGGCGGCGGCGGCGGTGGTGGTGATGGGGAGGGGAGCGATTGCTCATTCACTTTCTCCCCATCGTTTTTTCCGACCTCGGCTTTCTCGTCGTCTTATTTCACACCAGCAGCGCTCAGGGAGGACGCCTCGCTCGTCACGATGAGTAAACTTCAAACCGCTTGATTTAATCCACATGATTCAGAACTCAGAGCTCAAATCATCGTGTTCACCTTCAGCGGACGGATTCATTTTTATTCACTTTATATCAAGACACACACATTCACCAAATCTAGTTTCATATTAGCCTGCATATTAGTAGCCTCTGTGCTAGTCATAAAGCACTTATTAAAGCCTAAATCTGCATGAACACATTCTTCAACAGCTAGAACATAAAGAGTTTTCCCTCAATAACCTCCTAATTAGTGCTGATTGATAGCAAGAAAGGAAGTTGTAGTGCATGAATTATGATCTTAATAACCCCAGAGTAAGGCACTAATAATTGTTTTTTATAAGGACTGAGAAAGAGCCAATGTGCTGCTAACATGCATGCTAATAAGCAGCCGCTTAATTTAAAGTGTTGACACTATTTTATGTGATGATTTGGAAAAACACTGGTCACAAACAAACGGTGCATTCAGCAGAATGTCTCAGATTTTAGCATGCAGAGGAAATAAGACATATATAATCATGAAGGGGTAGTTATCTTCAGTTAGTGTGGAGGTGTGTGAGGCCTGTTTATAACTGGTTGTCTCGCCACCACTTCAACACTTTCAACAGATGGTGCTGTCGTTTTCACATGTCTCTTCAAAATGGAGACCACAGCTCTCCTACGGACTTTTGTTCTCTGTCTCTGTGCAGCCTCCCACATTTCTCTCAGGTCTGCACACACCGCAGCCTCTCTGTCTTGCTTTACTCTCTCTTTTCTCTGTTTTTTTTCTTTCACTTTTCTCTTGTTTCTGCTTCAAAACATTCAGAGGCACAGCAGAGGCAGAAGGGTAGACTTTGCTAAACGCGCGCTGGCTGTGAAACCGAATCAAAAAGAGAACTACTTTGATCGACGAGGCATTAAAGGTGACATGATTCAGACTGATCCCACGTTTCAGAAACTGACGCTTCATAGTGAAATTTAAACTATGACTTGTGAATATAAAGCAGAATTTATGACAAACGGTTTTTAAAACATGAAAAGCATCTCCCACTTCTTTTCAGTATAGTTTCATAATTCAACTGCCCCCTTCTTTTTTTTTTTTTACTTTCCTTTCTTCTTCTATTATCAGTCTGTCTTTCCTCCTAAATATAAAAATGGCGGGCTGTAATTTTGAGCTCATTTTCTCGAACCGAATCCAAATCAGAGCTGTTTTTAGTCTGTTTTTATTTATTTAAAAGCAGAAATTAATAGATTTCCACGTGCTCTGATCTGTGCAAACTCTTCATTTTCATCTTAATTCCTCCCTCCTGTCTTTTCTGCTTCTTTCTCTCCCTCCTTTCTTTCATTTTCTCCTGTCTTTCAACTTAAAAATATCAGCGGCAGAGAAAGAGGAAAAGTGTTTCAGCTCCTCTACCCACCGTTCTCTCATCCTCTCCGCTTCCTTTTCACTTTTTGAAACACACGCCGCGGCTGATCGCATCAAAGCCCAGCCTCGACGTCTTCTCCTTCGCTCTCTGACTAATTTTGATAGTAGCAGACGCAGAGTAAAGCCGATCTGTCTCCCCTTTATATTTTTAGGCGACACAGTCATGCTGGATTATGTCATGTTTCTCAGGTGTACTTTTTCAAATAGGTCGACGGGGTGATGGTCTCCTGTGACGCTTGTTTACATCCCACGGAGACAAACCCTGTCTGTGCTGTCTGGGGAAAAATTGTCCACCTTAGTTCTGATTTGACTTCGTGTTTACTGATTTTGTCGGCTGCTAGAAAATTGTAGTCGGAGTCGGCTGCCTGGTTTTTAGTCACAGGCCCCTGAATGCATCGCAGGGTGTTTCAGTGTGAACAGCAAAGCTAAGCTGTTGTTGCTGTTGGAGAAAAGTGTGCAGAGTAATTATTTGAACGTGGACTTGTGCACAAAATGCGGTTTGTTTGCTTCAGGTTTGTGTTTTTTAATAAATAAAACTACCACTAAGAGTGAAACTCTGAATCAGAAGGAGAATAACTTTGATCGATGATCCTTTAAAGGTGACACACTAACTGCTGAGTGGTGTGGGTGGAGCAGTGTTAATGTTGCCAAACGGTTTTCTTCTTTTTTAGGTACAATCTACACTTCTGAAAGTGTGATGCTTCACTGTGATATTTCAACTATTACTTACCAACAAAGGCTTAATGCGCCGAAACATTTTTACACATTATTTGACATTATTTACGGCACCATGTAATTCCTCTCTGACATTTAAATTACAGTTTGTGAATGTGACTTATTTCAAGCTCGTTTTCAGATGAAACTGATCGGATTAAATTGAACAATATAAAATCTACAATATGATCTTTGCCCCACTGTTGAATTTTATCTCTAAAATGATTGGTCATATTGAAAGTGAAGCAGACACTGAAACTCTTAACATGACATTTAATTGTGTCAAATTTGCTTTTCAAGACGTGTGTCACTTTCAAAATACGCCGTTCAAAATGACATAGAAGCTCTCGCCGGTGACTCTGTTTTGTGTTAATCGGTGTCAGGCTTGTTTTCTTCTTATAAATAAATCCATCCAAGTCATACTGAAACTATGATGCTTTGGAGTGATAATAATACCAGAGCACAAGGGGAAATTTGCCTTGAAATGTTCGGTATCTGGCAACCCACTCAGTTTCGACTGGAAAAAAAAAAAATCTTTTAACCTTTTCAGCAACAACAAATGCATGTTTAAAAGAAAAGCAGAAAAAAAAAAAGGGTGAAATGAAGGTGGCTGGATATCACCAGGCTGCTGTGTGTCAGACAGTTCAAAGGAAAAACACTGCTGCCGGGTGCAAAGAGACATAATTTAGCAGGATCATACAATCATCTCAATATACAATTTCTCTCTTTAGCATTTGCATATTTTTTTTTTTTTTTTTACACGTTCTGTCTCTCATCTCTCCTTCGTGGCCGTTTGATAATTTCTTGTTTGTGACTGAGACGAGCAGTTTCAAAATGAGACAATAGAGACGATATTGCATCACGTTCATACATAACGTTGACAGTATTTATTCTCGTGGATGCGACGGTGATGTGATTGCACTTTAATTTGTGACGCTGGATGTTTTGTTTGGGGGCTTTTGCTGATTTGACTGTAGGTGTGTCGACTGCATTTGCCTCTGCTGATGACTCAAGTGCAGCTTAAGGTCCTCATCTTCATGTTAAAATTCAATGGAGGGTTTTAGCTTTAAAATTATAATTATTTTGACTCACTTCTCTTTTTTTCTTCTGTTTCTTGTAACCCAGGTGATTGGTTAAATATTTCCTTCAGTACTGTGGGGTTTTTTTTTTTTCTTTTGGTGAGAGAAATCATAAAAAGCTGAACACTAAATGCTGCATTTTTTTAATCCTAACTGTCACCCCGGTCACTCTCTTCAGGGAGGTTTCTGAAAATGCGTGCTTGCACTGGTGGGTTTAAGATATTAAATGTCGCTGTTTGTTGTCTTCCTGATCTAAAACCAGGCAGAATAAATATAAACATGTTTATGGTTTCAGTTGCGTGCTCACAGTCCGTGGGTGGCATCACTTTGTTGCCATCAGTGAGTGTTTGACTAATCGCCTCACTAACTTGTTCCATGTGTGTGTGTTAATGAAGCTACTTAAATGTATTGATCTGTGTGTATATGAGTATGTGTGTACAGCATATATGTGTGTGTATTGTTCTGGCTGCTTTTTGAGAGTGTGTGTGCAGATATTTATATATTATGTGTGCATGTATTTGTGCCTTTGTCAGCATGTGTGCAAATGTGTATGTACTTATAACATAATAATACAAGTACTACTATGTGTAGGAATATATGATGTGTACTTGTGTATGTGTTGGTGAATTTGAGTGTGTGGCTGCGTATGTGGTTCTTTAAGAGTGTGTGTGTGTTTCTGTTTGTGTGTATGTCCCAGCCAGACTATGTGTGTGTGCAGTATGTGTGCATTTGTGCATGATCTGATTATGATACGATCACTATGTCTGTGTGTGTGTGAACATATTGTATGTCTGCTTGTGTGTGTGTGTGTGGGTGTGTGTTGACTCTGACAGTGCATGCAGTTCTGTGAGGGAACTTCTCCCGTTGTAAGTACACGAGTCAGTGAAGCACACACAGACACATGCACACACAGTGCAAGTACATACACATGTATACAACTAGTGTGTACATGTGTATATATTTGTCAGTGTGGATGTGTGTGTCTTTACATGTTTGCTGTTTATGTGGTTCTTTGAGTGTGTGTACTTCTGCAGTTGTGTGTGTATATATATATATATATATACAGTATTTATAGCATGTCTTTTGACATGTGGTTTGTGCCTTCGTCTTAAAGCCACATCCATATTTTCCACATATATCTATACTACATATATGTATACAGTATGTGTGTGTATTTTATCAGAATTTTTACTAGTAGTACAAAGTAGTGAGAACAAATATGTGCTGTCTGTGTGTTTGTGAGCAGGTGTGTGTGTGTTTTTGACAGATTTTTGTGTGCATTTATTTGTACAGTATGTTTACGGCTCTTTGAGTACATGTATGGTATACATGTGTGTACGTTTATTATTATGATTATTATTAATAGTTGTAGTAATAGTAGTAGGATTATTATTATGACTTCTACTACTACATGTGTGTATGTATTTCTACTTGTTTATGTGTTTGTGAATGTGTATACCTATTTCTGACCGTGTGTGGTTCTACTTCCCGAGTGTGCGTACCTCTGCAGTTGCGTGTATGTGTGTGTGTACATGCAGTATTTTTGAGCATTTATTCGTACAGTATGTGTACAACTCTAGGTGTACGTGTACATGCAGTATTTTTGGCTGTGTGTTTCTTTTTGTATGTGTAATATTTCTGTATGTTTATGTGTACTGTAGCCTAAGTGTGTGTTCAGTATGTGTGCATATGTAATTATTATTGCACTACTACTATATATAAACATAGAGTATGTGTACTTTATTTCGGATTGTGTGTGGTTCTATAAGTTTTTGTACTTGCAGTTGTGTGTGTGTGTTTATTTGTACAGTCTGTGTATGAGTCTGTGTGTACATGTACGTATGTTTGTCAGTATGTTTGTCTTTTTACATGTTTCATGTTCCTCAGTCATTATACCTTGTGTGTACAATATGTACCGTATTCATATGTATATGTAGTATGACTACTACTACTATTACTACTACTACCACCATTGCTGCTGTTACTACTACTACTGCTGCTACTATGTGCATGAATGAATGTCTGCTTGTGTGTGTACATTTGTGAATATGTGCATTTATTTCAGATTGTGTATTTGGTGTGTGTGTGTGTATATATATATATGGTTCTCTGTGTGTATATGTGTATCTACATATTTTTATTAATATGTATGTTTTTTTACACGTGTTCTGAGTATTTGTTTATGTACTACAGAACACATATTTATATAGAGCATGTGTGCATATGCAATTATTGTTAGTACTAATACTACTGCTGTGTACTTGTGCATGTGCCACATTTATTCTTGTGTAATTGTGTGAGTGTGTGTATGTTCAGTTGTGTGTACACGCATGTATTTTTGTCAGTGTGTGTTTTTACATGTGTAATTTGTCTTTGTCCATATGTGGGTTAAGTGTGTGTGTGTGTGTATGTGTGTATATACTGTATGTGTGTAGTTTTTATTTATTATTAATAACATTATGTCCGTGCGTGTGTGCCTGCATGCGTGCTCATTTCTGGCGTGCATGTGCTTCAGGAAGTGTGTGTACTCGTTTCTCTGCAGATGCAGATGAGTGAAATTACAGGAGAAACATACACACACAGTAAAATCACTGGTTTAAAAATGCACCCAGTGCCAGCTGCTTGTTTCCAGCCACCGTTAGTCTTATTGTTTTATATTCCTGTTGGTTTTTTTTTTACCCATTTTACCTCCAAACCATCACAGATTCACTGTTAGTTGACCAAAACGATGAGCATATGACAT
Organism: Chaetodon trifasciatus; assembly: GCA_037975065.1. Classification (NCBI taxonomy): domain Eukaryota; kingdom Metazoa; phylum Chordata; class Actinopteri; order Chaetodontiformes; family Chaetodontidae; genus Chaetodon; species Chaetodon trifasciatus. Next base: position 3,205,152 of record JBBMOE010000038.1, read on the forward strand.
ATTCCAAATAATCAGGAGCACACAGTGACATGTACGTTTCAAAATAGCCACAAATTATAGCAGTTTGCAGCCGTCCCACATGCAGATTCTCCTCTACAGAGCCTGTTTTCATGAAAAGGATGTGAATCATGCATTACGGCTTTTACAATCACCTGATCTCAACCCAATTTAACACCTCTACAGGACCGTGGACGCGTCATCAAAACAACAAATGATGGAATATGTTTTAGAAGAATAGTGTTGATCATTGATTTTCAGAATCCTCACCAACACCGCACTAACTTTGTTGATATTTCTTCATTAATTTGTCACCCTTCTACATGTATGTGTGAATTTATAATGCAGTATTTATCACTGTAAGTTATATGTTAACACTGCATGTAGGCAGTATGTGTGTGTGTGTGTGCAGCACTGTGTATCTATTTGCATGCATGTGGACGTGTGAAACAGCTTGTTCCCTCTTCTCTCTGCTCATCATCCGTCTGTCCCGGCTGACATTTACACATTCAAATCAGAGACTGTTTATCGTTGTTTGAGGCACATGACAAGATTTTGTGCTTGAAGATCGCCGTTCGCATCGCTGCAGACTCGGTTTCATGCTTTAAGACTCACTCGACACAGATGTGAAGCTCTGTTGACGTCAAATAAAAGCCTCACATCTCCCACAAGTTCACTTTTCAGGAACTAAGAGGCAGCCTGGTTTCTAGCTTTTTTTAGGATTAAGATTTGTGCTCTTTGAAAGTTGGCTCATATTAATGTTTGGTGATGTTTTCATTCATTTTGGGGGTCCTGGGGACCCCGGCCTCTCTATAACAGCCTAAATACACACTGATTCATCATTACTTTTTCTAATTTTATGAAAATTGCCTGTAGACTTTATTTTAAACTAATAGCATGTTTCATAGTCACAACAGAAAATGAAGCCTCAGGTCTGTTTGGGGTCTTGGAGTCTTTGGATTTATGTAATTGGAATTTTGCAGTCTATACAACATACATTTTAAAACATTTTAATGCATTTCTGTGTCTGTGAATTAATAAATCAATATATATTTGGCCATTTAACACACATTTAATATTTCTTTAATTGGTGTAATAACAATACTTTGTGCTCATTTTCACATTTCGTCACTTGCAGTTTGTGCCAAAGGGAAAAAAAAAATCACCACTTCAATGCTTCTGCACATATTGGGCTTTAATAAGGTCAGAAGAAAACATATTTATAACTGCAAAATCAACCAGTTATTACTCTTACATGTACAGCAGTGAGGTCCAAACAAGGAGGAAGTGATATCAGTGTGAACACAGCGCAGCAGTCACAGAACTCTTTGCTCTGAATGATTTACTCTGCTCCAGATGGCTGCTCAGCTCCTCTCATCATATGAAGTATTTTCTTTTTCTCCTGAATAATAATAATAATAATAATTGTTTTTCAGAGGGAATTGTGTTGAACTCACTTTTTCTAAGCACATTGAATGTAACAGTTTCATTTCACAGGCTGAAGCTGGAGAAACTCTTCATGTCTGTCTCAGTATTTTTCTTACATAGTGTAGTTTTTTAGTAATTGGGAATAATTTACTGGTTTTTGAATCACTTTATCTTCTAATCTGTGGATGATAACCATTTTCTGTCAAGTTTCTATTCTTTCTTTGTTACTTTTGAGCCATGTGACTCACAACAATGGAAAAAACTGCTTTCATCCTGTCACAGTGAGCTGGTTTCTTGGTAGAAATGTTCATTTTTTTGAAGTTAAGAGCAAAATCTATCACATAACTGGAACAAGATGTCAAATGGACAGTTTGTTTGAGTGTTATATATTTAGTCAGTGGGGAAATTGCACAACACCTTAGCTGCCATAACCTGAAAGTCAAATCTTGTCAAATGTGGAACATGCCGGAACAGAACTACGACCAACAACCCTCACTTGTACCCATTATTAATTATTAACACATCCTTTCTATCAGTATTTACAGAGTGCTCTACATCAACTCAGAGTTACCACACATGCACAGTTTGTGTGTGTGAGAGTGTGAGAGATCATGGTTGATGTGGTGCATCGTGTCAGTGGTGCTGATGATGGTAACAACCAGCATCATCCCAAAGAGTTTTGGCCACGTAGTCTAGTAGCAGGTCTGTCCTTGGATGCACTGTACTACAGGGCAGGTGTACTACGTGATATACGCTTGAAACAGTCGTAGTTTGGTTAGTTTTATACACCAAAACTATTTAGGAAAAGATGAAAAAAGGTCTGCACAGTGTAGCTTCCAGTACATCCAGCAGTTAAATATCAAATTGCGCCGAAGGGAGCGACAGTGTGCAGACCCTTTTTTCATGTTTTGCTGTCTTCTGTTGGTCCAATGACCACTATGCATGTTTAGCATCACTGCTGCTGTTAGCTGACCTGGTTTAAACTGCTGCCTCCTGCAGAGCAAGAGCCAAATTACGACATTTTACAATAAACGTTGTCTGTTGAATCCAGTGTCTCACTCGAAAAGCCTGATTTTTTTAGTAAATATATATTTCCTAATTTTTAACAGACGCTTCTAAGAAAGAGACACTATTCAGTTGCATTATGGGAGAAGTAGGATCCAGCTTGATTATTATTGCAGCTTCTGTTGATTAGATTTTGACTTTTTCTCACAAGTTTGTCGGCGAGATCAATACTGCAGTAAATCTCTGGAGCAGCTTCAAATTAAAATATGTGCATGCGTCATGAAGTGAGATGAGATGCTGAAAAGCAGCAGCACACAATTTAACCTAAAGTTAGCTTGTAATATATTGTTCTCATTGTCTCTGTTTGGTTGCTGTTACTGTGTGTGAGGGCACACCAGAGAACATGTGGTGATGATAATAATACGGGAAGCACATCGAGATGTAAACAAAGTATATAGACGAGAAGCGTTGCTGCGAGTCTTTATGATTTTGAACAGTGTGCAGCGCCACAGTTTCCCAGGAACATCCCTCACAGTGGCTCATCATTGTGTGCTTTTGCTCCAGGAATCACTCCGTTGAAGGCATTGCCAGTGACCTGTATGGGAACCCCAGCTCAATGTAAACACACAGCGGTCGGCTGTGTACTGAGAATTGAAACATGTTGACTGGATTTTCCCTGTGCTCCGCCGCCTCAGCAGCTCACTGATATTAAACCTCTCACTTCCTTTTTGAAGCCGCTTTGTTTACCAGGCAACATGCTATTTTTACCGGAGGCCTCTGTGCTCGCTCGCAGACTCAGTTTGCTGTCGAAAGGGACGTGTCCTCTTCAGCACGTGTCTCGTTTGGAGCAGCACACGTTTGCGACATTCGGCGCTTTGTGCTTTGTCTTTGCCATGTGTGATGATGTCCAAGCTTTCGGTCAGCCGACGCTGATCTGTGTGCTGGTTTTCCCTCAATTCTCCCAAACTTGTAGGACTTTCTTCCACATAGATGGGATTTCTCTCCACTTGCTTTTCTAAATCAAGAGGTGATGAATTATTAAACTCTCTGCCTCATCCCTTGTTTTATTAGATCAGATTATTATTATTATTATTGTTCTAATTATCAGTTAGCTTTGGACATGCTAGCAGTTTCCCTCTGCTTCAGGTCTTTATGGTAAGCTAAGCTAATCGCCTCCTAGCTGTGGCTTCATATATAGCTGAATCATGCTGCCTTCAGGGTACATTGAATAATCAGTGATATGTCACTTTCCACCCGTTTTAGCAGATTGTGTTAATGCATATCTCTTGTTCCTTTTGAAACAATGTACAGCTAACAGGAGCTCACATTGATTAACTACAGGAACGGCTGCATTTCTTCATTCACTATGTGTCTGTGATAAATTCTTCCCTTGTGAAGCTTTTATGCTCTGAGGTTGACTCAGCTCTGCGAGGCCGGGGGACGATAAAACAACTAGACGCCATAATGCGGCTCTCTGTTTCCATGCCTGTAAAAACACAAAGCTGTATTTACACTTTCTCAGTTGCAGGGTGACCTAGTGTGCACTGTACTACATTGAGAAATAGGAGAGGAATTAGTAATGGTGGTTGGACTAGTGCTAGTACAAGTAGTCATAATGAGTCCACTAGTAGTGATCATGTTGATGTTGTCAGCATTGCTTTTCATTGACAGCTGTAATAACAACAGGAGCAGCAGTTGTGGCAATATAAGTCGTAATATAAGAGGAAGCTTATTAATGTTCATGCTGCAGTTTGAGCTGAATTTCACAAGACACAGAGCTGAAATACTGCTCGAGAAAACAACTTCAAGCAACTGTGATGAGAAAGCAAACCAAAGCATAGTATAGCCTCCATGACACATCATTATTTTTCAGTTTAGTCAGTCAAATAATTCACAAAAACTAGTGGAATAACAGCAGCAACTGTTTGATATAATGAGCATTTCTACAGCTAGTTTGGTAGATATTTAGTGGTGTTTAAAGTGAACAATAGTCTGCTTATTTTCTCTCTTCTTCCATCATCATGAATCACCCTGACTAACCGTCAGTGCTATGAAAACACTCCGACTCTGCACACCTTCACATATAGTGTGATTTAGATCTTTTGCAGTTGTTGTTGTTGTTGTCATGGAGTAAATTTAAGATAAGAGCACCGCTTTGGGCTGAAGGTTGATTGAGGATAAAGTTATGTTTAATAACAGTTCAGGTTCGGTTCCTTGAAACGTGCCGTGCCGGGAGTGCTGTTGCAGACAGAGACCCCCGGGCTGAATTTCATCACATGACTGCCTGTTCAAAACAGCGTGGGAAGAAGAAACAGAGAGAGCAAGAATGAGAGAAAGGAAAGACGAAAACTTGAAATTCAAGCTGACAGAGAGGGAGACAGTAGGAGGTGAAAACAACATGCAGGTGTGTTCTATTTATCTATAGATTATCTAATTATAAGGATGTGTGGTAGCAGAGGACGTGCGATGCTTCAGTGCAAAATGTACGATAGCAATAAACATGCAAGGCAGAGGTGAAAGTGACACAAGTTTTGTTTATTATTTTAAGGCATTTGATAAATATTGTATTTTATTATGCATCCTCGAGGGACAATTGTCGCTGCAGAGGCACAAAACTCAACATGCACGCTGCAGACGAGTGAGGAAAAGGTATAAAAGGATAGAAATAATGCCAAATTGAATTTAAATAAATATCCTTAAAAAAATGAAAGATAAGAGATTAAAAGTTGACCACCCACGTCAGATATTCTTTCACCCTCTTTCTCTTTCACAGACACACACATATATGCACAAACAGGCTTCAGGTTTAGTCAAAACGCTGCCCACACAAAGGCCTCTTTGCATCTGTCTCCTGTGTGTGGGACGGCTTTTCAGACATTGCCTCATGTGTCAAACAATACACTAACACATGCAGACTGGTGAGCGAGCTCTTACCGTGTGCACACACACTCTAAAACCAGGGTTCACATGGCCTAGAAACATGTATGGACGTTTGGGGCTCAAGCTTTGTTTTCCTGGACTGCAAAAGTGGGAACTGTTTACAAAATTTGAACAATTTCAGAGGCTAAAGTTTTACCTACGTCAGGGGTGTGCTTGCTTTCAGGGCATGTTTTTCAGCCGATTGTTAGAAGGATATCTCCAAAACCTGTTTACAGTTTTTAAAGTTTTGCCATGTGTGCAGTAGTGCAGATCCAGATGTATTTGTTTTTCCTGATGTGTTTACTGACCTAGTTAAAAATGTTCAAAACATTTTTCTGCTATTAAAATAACAAATTTTAGGGCCGTAACATGAATCTTTGGACATACTGATGTTGCAGAACGCTTGTAAGGCGTATTTAACGCGTGTTTCATTTAATTATGAAACAAGGCGTACTCATCCGGCATCTTTCAGTGGTTAACATGTGAAAGACGACTAATTCCAGCGCTGAGGGCATCTTGGTATCTCAGAAAAAGAAAATTCAGTGCTGCAGTGAAGTTCATAGAGTTCAAAAATCCAGTTTTCTGTGAGAAAAGATTTGTTTCGGATGCGGACGCAGTTTAGCAGCTGCTCTCTGATCTATAATGTGATTTGAATTTCCGCATGGAAACGGGTTTTTCTCAGTAAGAACGTGCAGAGCGTGTGTGTGTGTGCGCCTCCACACAAACTCTGCACCAATCATACGGAGACGTTCATGAGTCAGCTGAAAGGAGTGTGATCACCAGCGCCAAAGAAAGTGATAACATCAAAGAGAGCATGCGGGCAACATTTTATTTGAAGCCTTAAACTCCTCAGATAGTTCAGGTCTCCACAGCGTGATGATCCATAAAGTGATGTTTTAAAAGTTGTAAATGTTGTGACTCAAATCATAAATCATGCAGTAGTTCCGGACTGAGAATAAGTAGTATTCTGGGTATGATCAGGTCATTATTAATTGATGGAGAACTGAATGTGTCAGTAGTACTGTAAGCTTGTTCACTCGTGTATGGAGAGGTGTAACACTGAACAATGCTAATTCAGGTCTTTGATTGGGTGTGAAAACCGTGTTTGCATTTTGCTTCTGTGCATGACTGACTTCTCCAAGTGCACACTCACGCTATCAGAGACTGATCTGAACACCAAATGAATGCAAGGAAATATGTTTAACTAGCTGGCAGCGCTGAAAAACTCCTGACCTCGTGTTCAGCCACTGAGACGTCTTTCTATGAAAGTAGGAAAAATAATTCCAGTGGAGTCAGATAAGAAGTTCTTAAATGACTAAAAAAATAAATGAATGCATTGTAGTACTCAGTTAAATGCTAAGTGACTTGTTAAAATGGGGATTTTTCTTTCTTTCGCAGGGCTGAGACGCAGGATTGAGAAATTGTTTCACCACAGGACTATCAGGCTGGTTTCCACCACATTCACCCATCCTGACAGCCGCTGGGGAAACCACCTCAGCACAGCTCATCCGGTAGGAGTCTTACAAGTCTTAAGTGGCAGTCTGATCAGTGCCTTGTTGATAATATCACACATGTTTATCTGACAAAATCCCAAACTGTTATGTGTGTCAGCTGTGCTTGGGTATTGTTAGATGGAGTTATATTGCATTTAGTAATGGAGACCAACACAAAGGCTCCTAAACACTGGAAACAAGGAGCCGCTGGCCGCCTCTTTTCTATCTCTGCACACGTTCTCGGTTTGTGGTTATTTTTTGTTTTATTGGTAAATATTCAATGTCACGATAACTTCAATTGTCCTGTCAAATGTGCGATACTTGTCCTAAATCTTTAAAACCTGCATTGTAAAAACTCCATTTGGGTTACAAAACAATCCTCCCACACAGTCTCTCACTTTCTGTATGCAGGTTACAGCAGGATGGTGCTGTGACTGAAGGAAATACAGTGTGTGTGTGTGTGTGTGTGTGTGTGTGTGTGTGTGTGTGTGTGCGTGCATGCGTGCCTTTGAGCAAGACAACAAATCTTGACTAAATTGTCTTTTCTCCAGCAGTTGCCTGTGAATGTTTTTCTTTTTAGCAAAGTTTTGGTTATTAACCAGCAGGAGCACAGTGATGCTGAGGGTCCGCGAGCTAATAACCGTCTGTTCTCAATTCTGCTTTCTTTCCACCAAGCAAATAGACTAAATCCATGCAGCGCTTTGCATAGAATGAAAGCTGAAATTCATAGAAAACTATAGAGGAGACTACAAGCTCTTGAAATTTACATAGTGAAACATAATAAATTGGATTAAACGGGGATAAACGGATCAATTGGCTGGCCACCATTTTCGTGCTTACAGTGAACATATAAACATGTATTACCCTGTCGATTTTGTCCATTTGTAGCCCACTGCTGTGTTCCAGGTTGCAAGCCGTGAAAAAAAATATGGAATTTGACAATAGACAGTGAAAATCCAGAAGGCCATCAGGTCATATTTCAAGGTAAAGCAGCATATCTGATAACCCATTAGCTGTCGCTAGATAAAAGCTAATGCTAGCCACTTCCAAGCTAACATTCCAGATGGAATCTGCATAATGCTCATACACATTACATCCAACACAAAAGTGTGTTTCAAGCACTTTAGCAGGAAGTGTTTGTGCGGCATGAAGAGGCCGGTAAGACATACCTGCTTCATTACGTTAACTCGTCTTACCTTACCTTGCGTTACCTTATGTCGCAAGCTTGATCAAATCCAGTGCATTTCACTTCCAGGCTTAAATAAATGCATTTTTCCTCTTGTGTTGTGTAACAGAATTGTCACGTATTATCACAACATATCATCGAATGGACATGTTAGCTAGGAGGTGGTTGAATACTAACATTAGCTGCTGTCTAACAGTTACTAATTGGAGATCAAATATGTTGTTTTACTTTCAAATACGACCCAGTGTCCCTCTGGATTATCACCAGCCGTTGTCTTTTCAGTTGCTGGTTGAAGTCAATGATTTGACAGATATAACCATCACTATATTGAGAACAATATAATGATGGCTCTACTTTCTCAGTTTCGGTCATTGCCTCCGTCTCTACTGCAGCAATAATGCGTCTTGTGGACGGAGGTATTTATGACAGGATGAAGAAATACCTGAGGCACCCGTAGCCAAAATGCAAAAAACTATTTTAAGACTATTTGACTTTTATTGTAGAGGTAAAACACCTGTTTGAAGTATAGAATTCTACATGTAACACCTTTTTTTAAGAGAGGAAAATATGTACTGGAAGTACATCATAAGGGTATTTTTTCACTGCAGCTTCCTTCAGGCATGCGAAAAACCCCCTAATTGCAAGCTTCTCATTAACACCTAACCCAAATCTAATGCCACATCCTCCCTCCTCCTCTCTCCTTCTTCCCCTCCTTCAGCTATCCGCCCTCGTCTACCAGTTCAGCCGTTTCCCCGTCTCGAGCGTTGGCTGACTGACTGTGAGTGCAGCTGCAGTGGCTCAGATTAATTAGCTAAAGTGGACTCCATCCATTCATCATGAAGTCCTAATGATCAATACTATAAGTGTCATGGCATCAGACGGGGCAAAAAAAATGCAAGTGTCAACACCAGAAGCTTGTGTGTTTAAGTATGTGTGTGTTTGCGTGCTCGGCGCTTTACATGAGAGGGAGAAACTGCATAGCAACAGAGGCGATGCCAAGAGCCGAGGACAGCAGCTGACGAGGCATTCACAAAAACTACAGATGAGGCTGGAGGGATGCTGCGTTTGGCAAGCAAAACTGGTACTTCTAGCTTTTATCAAGGTTATATATTCATGGTCTTTTTGCAAGTTGCTTTGGTTTAGACAACAAAATTACTTTAGGAAAAGATTAAAAACATTACCATTAACGTACGTTACGTAACTTACGTACGTAAATTAAAACATTGACTCTTGGTTTCACCATCCACCACCATCTTTCTCCTTATGCAGACTTTCTTGCTCTTTATACTACGTCACCTGACTTCCTCCTTTGACCCCGTCGTAATTACGACGGCCACCAGAGATCACCGCCGAGCAATAAACGTAAATATGAGGAATTATAACCTACTCGAGGACAGCTGGGACTTCAGTCTTACAGCCCCAATTCCACAAAAGCTGTGTGAAACATAAATATAACAGAATGTGATCATTCGCTAATCAATCTTGACATATACTCAGCTGTAAACAGCACAAAAGACAATGTATTCAATGTCGTTAGCTTCATTGATTTTTGTAAAAATCTGCTTATTCTGAATTATGTTGGGACAGGAGCAGCTAAAGACTGGGAAAGGTGTGGAACGCTCCAAAAACACCTGTTTGGAACATTCCACAGGTAAACAGGCTCATTGGTAACAGGTGAGAGTATCATGATTGGGTATGAAAGTGGCATCCTGGAAAGGCTCAGTCGCTCCGTGAAACTGTTATCGGTAAACACAGTCCGTCTTTTGTGGAATCAGGGTTGTATCACAGCTAAACCTCCGGCATCTGCACTTCTCAGATTTGACTGGGTTTAATGAAGACCAGTCAAAACATGTTTACACCTTCATCGCAGTTATTAAAGTGTGATGAAATTGCTGGTGTTGTTTGACTACAGCGGCTCATGTCTTTCTGCCAGTTTGTTGGAACATTTGCAAGGACAACATTTCAGACGCGAGAGGATTATTGGTACATGCTAATGTCACGGTTGTCTTCCTTAGACTTCAGATTACGGTGGCAGCGCAGGCATGTAAACAAAACCGCCGAATGTGTTCAATTATTGCTTTGAGATGAAGACATTATTACTCCAAAATGCTGGATTTTCAGAGAATATAAATCTCCTGCGTACCTTGACGTTTTTCTAATCTTGAGTTTACACAGCAGGCTTCAGCTCAGCTGTGGTCACAGGTTTGGATCACAGAAGACTAATGAGTGATATTTCAGATGGTGGATGGATGGGACCAAAACCAGTGGGAGTCTGCCAGCTGTTCGTCTCCATGTTTCCTGTTAAAGTCAGCTTTTTTTTTTAAAGCGTGACCACAATCCCTCCCTAACCTAGTCCAAGTGGTTATGACTGTATCTGTGACAACAAAGGTCCCCTGACCTTAACGAAGTTGCAACTGTAACCGAAACATGCTGGTTTTGTAACCTTAACCAAGCACTTATTTTAACCCAAAGCGTGCTCTTTCCCTAACCCTTAACAAGTTGTTTGTGACCAAACCTGCACCGCAGCATTGTCACATCTTATGCCAGATTTAGCTTTCAACAGTTGATGGCTTTGGAGGGCATTTTGTCATTTAACTCGAAGGAATTGTTGATTTTACACTTTTGTTTTTCTACAGACTAACCAAACAAGGTACACCATGGTAATCGGTCAGCTTTAGCGGTGCCTGTTTCTAGTGTTTATGCTAAGCTAAGCTAACTAGCGGCTGGCTACAGCTATGAATTGACCACACAGATATGAGAGTGGTATTGATGTAGGTGGTTTAGACTGCATGTTAGACAGCATCTGTTGTGGAGTGAAATCTAAATGAAAAATGGTAAATTTCATAATTAGGGGTGATGGAAGGTCGTTTCTGCCCTCCACTCAGCACAGTTGGTTGGGTCTTTAACCAAGATGGAGTTCCCTGCAGAGACCAGTCCTCTGTGACTGTTCACGGCTGTGATTTTCATTCTTTGAACTGAAAAATGGAAATTGGATGCAGACCTTTTGTCTGACAGAGACTTCACTTAATTATTGGAACTGATTCTCTTCACTGTGTGTGTGTGTGTGTGTGTGTGTGTGTGTGTGTGTGTGTGTGTGTGCGCGCACAGATCAGAATTTGTAGTAAATGTCCCACCTCTCTCATTTTGGGCTCAGCCATTTTATCTCCACATTCATCTCTCCAGTCAGCAGATGAGGTCCCTCTCCCGTGAAATGTGAAAGAGCGAGCAGCCTGTTAGCAGTGCAGCGGGGAGTAAATCGCTCACTCTAAAGTCATTTGTTTTGCACTGCCGACTTTGTCAGTCCTCACGTGTCTGTGTGTACAAAAGGTCTTAGAGCAGGTAAAGCACAGGTGTTACTAATGACATTAAGGACGGCTCTGTTGAAGTGTCCTGATGAGAGTGTGAACCTGAAGCAGCCATCACTTTTCTAATTTACACCTGTGCTTTTCTTACTCTGACATGTCAAATTTTCTGGCCTATGAAGGAGTTACTGGTCGTTGTGCAGCTAATCAGAAGGAAATGGGAGACAGGCAATTTCTATCAAGATAAAACTGTGTGCATAAATGGCATTAAAGCTATCCTGTTTATTTTAGATATGTGGACATCCTGGAAAGTCCTGAGAATGTCAAAGAGGACTTTAGAAAACAGCCCCTTACATTTCCTAAGATGAAAACATGGCGAGCTGTGTCCATGGTTGAATGTCAGTATATTTTGGACTGTTTTGAGTCAGTAAATTGTCCAAAATATATAATCTTAAACTGTAGAAGAGTTCAGTGAGCACAGGATGTTTCTGAAAGTGCCTCATCTCTTTCCACATTTGAATAACAAAACCAGAAAGAACAGTGACATGAATACTTTTTTTTATTATTTTAGCTGCTGAAAGTTCAAAGTGATTCAAAAGCTGATACCAAAAGAGAAAAAAATGAACTGGTTTTCAGTGATGTGCCCCATCTTGTTTATTGGAATTGCATTGGGGAGGGATATATATGAATATATATAATTAATACATCTTTGTCATGAACCTTCAAAACTTTAACCAACAAAGTGTAAACCATAGAGGCAGGAGGATGACAAGGCAACAGCAGAGAAATTATACAACGGTAACGTGCACACACACGCGCGCACACACACACACACTGCAAAGAGGCTTTTTAAGGTGAGCTGGTGTTTTCGAACCTTTGATGAACGCACCACGTTAAATGCTCTGTGTGGTTTCTCTGTGCTGCCGTAGGCGGCTTTGTCTTCATTTGATCAGTAAGTCAGTGGAAGGATCAGTAAGTTGGTTTTAAATGTTGATTTGTTTTCTGGGTGTCTTCTCAGTGCTGCGTGTAAACGGGCTCCTCTGAGCTCTGAAAACTAAACAGACATCAGTGTGATCTTCAATCGATCGTGCTGCACTGCGGAAGCTTTTTACCGGGCTTCGTATTTATCTGCAGAGTAAATATTTGTGAAGAAATATCCATCAGACTTGACTTTACCCTCATTTAACCCATTCAGTCATTGTTATTTTTTATTCTTCTCCTTACAAGCATTTATCTTTTAATAGTTGCCTGCTTTAAAGTCACATAAGACAAAAATCCTTAGAAGTACAAATTAATAAAAAAAAAGAAAAAGAGTGTTGATTCATCGTTGTGGTTTTTTTTGACTGCACTTTGTGGTGCTGTTAAAATGTCCTGTGTTATATGAGAGGTGTTTTTATATTTATATACACACATTATATAGGTTATGCAACTCAATTCAAAAGCACCACAAGCTGCAGCCTCCACAAAGACCATAATGTTGAATCAGCACCTCTCTGAGCAATGTGACCTTTATAGAGGATTTATTGCATTACTTTTAGTTAGATGAACCCGATAAACTGGCCGTGGAGTGTCTGTGGTACGAAGCTCACCCACAGTAAGACTGATATTCAGGGCTGTGAAACAGAGGATTGTCAGCAGGATGACTTATCCGCTGCAGTCCCTCGTCTTCACCTTTGATCTCCAGCCAATACATACAGCTGGTGTTAAGTACTCTTAAACCTGCTTAACGCTGATGCAGGTTTCCACTTAATCAAAAGAGACAACAAGACAAAACATGGACTCATACATCAAACTGGTTAATCTTCTTTCACCAGTGATGAATAGATGTCACACATAGACCCATGGCGTAACCCTCGATCTTCAACCGAGTTGCAATTTGTATTAAGGCTCACTGGCTGCACGAAGAGAGCCAGTGTCAGATGAGATCTCAGCTACTGTTTGGAGGCAGACCTGAGGACAGAAATGTGGGTAAAACTACAAATAAACTCTCAAATAAGAAGCTCCAACCAAAATGAGTTAAATAGAATAAATAAACAGATAAATACAGAAGAAGTGCAATGGCCATGACTAATATTTTTTGTTTCTAATTAATGATCTTGAAAGGTCAACAGGCTAACTAGCCTGCATGCTGTAATTGGAGGAACAGCGAGGCTAATTAGCTAGTAAATGAATTTGTGTTGCCAGGTGGCCTTTTGTCAGTTAGTAGCAAGGATCTCTATTTTATTAGCTGTTTCCCTTTGCTCAAATCTTTAATCCAAACAACGTGGACATCTGTCTTCAATGAAACAAGACAGTGGTAGCTCAGAAAGTTTCAAGGGGGCACAACTAGCTCACCTGATGGAGCGCTAGCGTCCCGTGTTTGACCGCACCCCGGACCACTTTGTTGTCACTCTTCCCACTTTCCTGTCTCTTTCCAGCTACACTATAAATAAAAAAAACCTCAAAAAACAGCAAAACAAACAGAATTTAAAAAATTGCTTGTTAGCATTGCATGCTAATTTTCAGTATATGATACGGTTGAAGGAAGGCCTCACGGGTTTGCTTATGCTGATGCTGCATTAGTGTTATATTTTTCAGACTGCGATAGCATGAAGGCAGGTCGGGAAAAGAAAACACGCTCACGTTAACATCCGAGTTGTAATTCTGGAATTTCTGACAGCTGCAAAATTCCCCACAATAACTACAGAAATGACATCAAACTGGCTGCAAAGCCACTGCAACTTCCTAAATCTAGTAACACAAATGCAATCAATTGAGCTAATCAAAAAGGAGCTATTTTCATGTCAAGTTTCACTTAAATAAATAATGAATAAATTGCTGCAGATATGTTACACAATGAAGGCTTTGTGTAAAGGTCAGCAATGAGGTAATGACGTTTGAGTAATGCGTCAACTCCCCAAACATGGAATAACAAGAGCTGTCCTTATTTTTTCCATCCCGCCAATGAAAATGTAGCGCTAACACATCAAAATATCTTTAAAATTAGGATTTTTTTAAACAGGTCAGTGGTCATCCTATAGGTTGGTCACTTCAGGGTTTACATGTATTAACTATATCCACCTTTCAAAAAAAATCCCTTTGTTTTAGTGTTTATTCAGCATTCACACATCCGCCTTGAATCATTACATTTATTATTAATAATAATACTACATACTACAAATAATAATAATAATGAACTTAATTTGTATAGCACCTTTCATACAGGAATTGCAGCTCAAATTGCTTTACAAGAAAGAAATCACATGTGATTGTGAGTGCTTTACATAAGAAAATGATAAAAACAGATAAAAATGAATGTAAAATAAGATTGAAATAAGGAAGAAAATAAAAATAAAACCACACGATAAAATAATGAAATGTGGGCAAAAATAGAGTAGTAGTATTTTAAACTTATTCTGTAGATGAATGTTGCTCTGATCTATATGGAAATCCACATTTTGCATTAAATCAGCTGATTTTGTCACCAATCTCTTCAAATCCACTCCTGCATGAAGGCAGGAGCAGTCAGAAAAGCTGCTGTCACTGTTAAATATAAGCAGAAACAAGCTTTTAAAGCATCCTGTCGCTCTCTTTTCAGTAAATGTTCTCCACCGTGTTTAAAGCTGCTGTGAGACGGAGCTAAATGCAGCTCCGCTTCATCAGGCAGGGAAGACAAAGCACAGAGTCATCCATCAGACTGGTTAATCCTGTCCCTGCGCTAAATTATTCATCATAGTTATACGTCATTGTCTTGAGTGAGAAGGATCACTGGCATGAAAGGCAGTCCTGTTTAATCCCTGTCCTTGCGTGGTGGCGGTCATTTGGTTGTTTATGCTTGGAGAGAAGCTGATTGTGGGTCAAATGTTGCTGCAGGTGATTCGCTGCTGAACAGGTTGAGCTTCAGGGCTTTTTTTTTTATTCAAAATCAGCATTTACATTTCAGAATTCATCTCAGAAATCTGCGTTTTCAAGTCTTGAGAATCAGATTTGCTGCAGAAGGTGACATCTAATACTAAAATCTAACACCAGAAACCCACTCAGAGTGGGATGAAGCGTCCTCTCGCAGCTGTATGTTGAGTCTGAAACTAAGTGCTACTCCACTTAAAAAGGGCAGCCGGCTCATTCATCTCCTCGGCTCCTAACAGAATGATTAACAGCGTCACCAAAGCTGAGAAATTTGTCTGGCCCGTGCTCGTGTGTAATGGCCACGGCGTGAGGAAAGACGCTGGGTTATAAATGGAAGCCTGTAATTTATCACAGTGTCCACCTATGGGACTTTAAGATGGCGAAAGACATTCATCCTCAGGGGAAGAGCCTGTCGGTCAGCAGATAATTAGAGATTTGTCTTCATAAACATGGCTGTGTATGTGCTTGTTGAACATGTATTTATATATCTGTTTCCGTGGATTTTAATTGTGATGACAGAATGAATTCGTGTGTGTACATTTAATCTTATTTTATCAAATATTTTTGTCAGTTTTTGAGCTGTAAAATCCTTGTTTTCTTAAAATAAATGAGAGAATTTTCACAGAAGGCAAATCACTGCACTTGAATCATGAAACAACGCTTCAGCTCTTAAAACTGTTGTGTTGTTGTGAGAAACTGGTTGAAATTGTCTGAGATTTTATACCCTGGTATACTTTAATAACTCTAAAAGTTTTAGACGTGCATTGTAACAGACTGCAGTAGGAATATTTATATCGTCTTCACCAACTTTTGAACAGTTTTCTCCTCAAAAAACAAACAAATACACATTAACAGAGCAGAAATTCATAATCATTAACATGTTGTGTTGATAAGTTAACATGACTCAACATAAAACATTCGTATGTGACGTCTATGGGTTGGTTTGTTTATAATTAAATGAGCACATGATGACGGCGATATTCTGTGATCAGATTAGCACAAAGAGAAAACACATGTCGTCTCATCCGCAATCAAAACATCTCACTTGGGTTGGTTGACACTACAGTCGGTGTAAGCGCTCCACAACATGGTCTGCTAAGAGCCTGAATGTGTAAATGTCTGCAAACAGCTGTCTGCCTCATCTTTTCCAGTGATGCACAAAGCTCTGGAGAGGAGGTCCTACTGTCTGTTGTATGGCCAAAAGTGTGCGGCGCTTCTCTTCTACCACTGAGGCAAAGCATCAAAGAGAAGCACAATTTGCTTTAATCGGTTTAGACTGGGCAGACGGGGTCAATCATGACTAAACAAAGCGTGGTCAAATCAAAGCGAGCCTAATTATTAGTCTTTAAAGCAAATCTGACACTGTAAATTATGACCTTTTAAGCTACGGTTGCAGGAATTTTAATTGGCCCCGGTCCTCTTTAACTTCGCTCCATCTATCAAAATGCAGATATTTAAATTTTGCAAGTTTAGTTTAGCAAGACCAAAGTGAACACATGAAGAAAAATCAATAAAAAGTAAACAGCGCGACGGGAGTGACGCAGGCATTTAATTGTTTTCAGGCTTTGCGGTAAATTATAATACATAACGTGTCATGATGCTGTATGTGCACAACAAATCTGTGGCAATAACCTGCAGTTGCTAGCTGGCTAACAGAGGTAGCATTGCCTTTGTACACTACATGAAAAATATACCTGCAACTACATGTTATTTTACTTTTAGTTTATTTATTTAGGGACAAATGAGCTGTGCACGAGTTCCCACAGGAGCTTAATCTTTTATCAGGTGCTCCGACCAGATGTTAAAAAGGCACTTTAAAAATAGATTTGTAATGTAATAAATATGACTCATAGACACATTCACCAATGAATAATACCACAGCGGAGCACGTGTTAGTCTGGAGCTATGAGCGAACAAAGAAAGGATTAGCTGTTGTCTTTTCTTTGTTTTTTCTACTTTTGTGCCTAAACCTAATTTCTGTTGTTGTTGCGCCTCCGTCTGTGACCAAAATGTTGAAGGAAAAAGAAATAAAATTCTGGTTTAATAAGAGCGAGAAGATCATCTCTGGATTGTGACTTAACGTGTATTTTTAGTCAAAATCATAGCCCGACATTTCCTTTGTTTTCGTCAATGCTGCCTCGCTGTGTGTGTGTGTGTGTGTATGTGTGTGTGTGTGTGTGTGTGTGTGTGTGTGTGTCCTGTGTCACGTCAACAGTCTGGTCCAGAAACCGGACAGAAAGTCTGGAATTAAAGCAGGAAGCTGCAATGACGCTGAACATTGTACACAGATGTTTATTAAATACGAGTGTTGCAGTAAAGAAATCACATGTTGACGTTCGCCAAGCTGATTTCTGTCTAGACTTGTATTTATATTTGTAAAGGCAGTAATTATGGACGTGAATGAAAGTGTGTTTTTACTATAATTAGATAAAGTTTTGCTCGTGGGGGACGCCTGATGTGCAGAAGGGACTCTTAAGATGGATGCATTGATGCTTGTTTGTAACAATTCAGATTTCACCACAATAACAAATCCATGTTTTGTGTTTATAGGCCGTAGTTTAATCATGGAGATGAAGATTGAACTTTAAGCAATATCCATATATTTAATTGATCACTCTGATAAATCAATGAGGGGAGGATTTAAGGAAGGCTGGTGTCTTCGCTTGTTTCCTTTTGTTTTTAATGTAAATTCAGTCACAGAACGACGTGTGTGATAGAAAGAACAGGATATTAAACTCAGCTCATTTATCTCAGAACACCAGCCGAGAACTTCAATCATATAAAAGAAAAAAAAAAAATCCCAAGATTTACCAGAATTTACCAGAAAACCAGTAACACACTCCAGATTCTGGTGCATCTGTTTGTTATGACTGTAACGCAGCAGTGGTGCCAGTAGCCATTATGAGCATTAGCTCAAACAGGCCATTGCTTAATTAACAGTGATATTTTGTATTATAGGCTGTTTTAATACCTGATTGGACATTACTGGACAACCTGAGGGACAATTTAGTTTCAAATCCAGCTTAATCCTTTATTTTTAAGGGATTTAAAATGTGTTTCTTTCTCTGCAGCTTTGCAAAACATTTTTATTTGTGGGCAATAAAAGCTGACACTTAATTGTGTTGCACTGTGCACCGTTTGTTCCAGCCTGTTGTATTTTATTTGCTCACAGTAGGCTTGTAATACACTTAATGATGCCTCCACCACCTGAGCGCCACTAAATGCAACATCTCACCTGACGCTTCCACATTTTCATCATTACTTTCCCACATTTACGCTCGTCCCCGCCGCTCTCTGTGCTCCTCTCCTGCATCCTGACAGTGTTTTTCTCTTGTTCTGTTCCAGCTGAAATGTCGCTGAGTCAGTTTGGGGTCATGACATCATCATCATGAGATGGGAGGCTGGCGAGCGGTGACCACAGGCAACGACAAGAGGAGGTGCCTGTGTGTCGCGGTTTGCAGCTGCTGGGTCTTGGCAGAAAATAAAGTCGCCTCAGGGAATCATTTGCTCAAATGTTGAAAGGAAGAACAAATTCAAGAGGTTTGAAAAGGCAGTAAGTAAGATTTTTATTGTCACGTTGCACCAGATGACCATAAAACACCTGCAGGAGGTTGATGGTGTTGTTAATTGTCCAGGTGTTGAGGTTTTTTGGCTTTTCAAACCGGCTTTCCGGCTTGTGGTCTGTTGTGGAGCTAAATCTCCACACCCAGTGAAGTCATGCTGGTGCTGTTGAAATCCCAGCTGGTGGTGAACACACAAGTAAAAGATTACTTACCCTCTGGAGGCCTGCGTATTTTTTATTTACACTAACACAACTTTATTTATGTCATGTAGAGACAAGCTCAGAAAACCAGTTGAAGTGCTGATGTCATTTATCTCTGCAGACCTTTTTTTAAACACTGAATTATTAATATTTTCAGTGATTAACGGGCACACACAGTCACTTTATAGGTAAATAGAGTCTATTATATTTATATTTCTTTCATTTGTCTTCTGTATTTGTGTCTGTAAACAATAGGCAGCTGTGTCATTTTAATTGTAAGTTGGTTCCTGGCTGTTTTATGCTTAAATTAACAGAAGTATTAGATTTATAGCTGAGTTTCTGCTGAAAAAAGGACGCATGTATGTGGTGTAAGGACAGTTTGAAAGGTGTGAATGTACTGCAGTATATGACCTTTTTAATATGCATGGACACCCTTCGGTTTAAGGCGTTCAACAACTGTTTGTGCTCACAGCTGTTCTGTCACTGATTTCTCGTCATTTTGAGAGGTTTAAAGCTCATCAGTGGTCAAAATTTTGTAATTCAGAGAGGTACATCATCTGATTTTTGTGATTCAGCTTGAAGCTTTGACACGCTTGAATTTCTGCAGAAACACTTTCCAAAACACGAGTGACTGAATGAATTTGTTCTTCCTCTCTGTCTGTTGTAAATAATGCACCATGTCTGTATCAGAATCAAAATAAATCAACTTAAAGATTAACTTTGAGTTCAGTTAAATCCAGCTCCTGTTTTGTTTTCTAATGTGATGAAAAGCACTCAGTCTAACAGCGCCTCACGCGTCCGTGAACACAGATCAGTCATCAGTTTGTTAATTATGACATTGTTTGGGGCCGCAGCTAACAACCGTTTCATTGTAGATCAATCTGATTACTTTCTTGATTAATCGTTTGTGGAGTTAAATGTCAGCATGAAGTGAATTTTCCCATGATTGAGGCCAAGGTGACGTCCTCAGATCCAAAACTCACAAGGGTCAAATCACAAGACAAATAAAAGCAGCAAATCATCGCGATTTAGGAGCTGAGCTCAAACATCATTTGAATTTCAGCCTGCTGGCTTTCAGGGTGATCAGCTGACTTCCTCCGAGGACTGTTAACGCTCCGCGAAGCCCGGAGCACTAAAAAGCTGCTTTTACAGCCATCTCGCGCTTATAAAAACGATTAATACCTCTTTATTCCAAACACATGACTAGCTTTTGTTTTCAAAGGATAAATCAATATTTTCTCTCTTTGGCAGCAGTTCGTGCAAACTAGTTGAAGAAAAACTTTAACAGCGAATATAAAAGTTATTTTAAAGTCGGAGGGAGGCGACATACACAGAGGCTACACATGGAGGCACGGCAGGATTCTTTGCTCTTCCTCAGGCGACCTCGATTCCTAAAAGGTTGGGACTCAAACATAAATGATTTTACGCAGTTGAGCCCATGTGTTAATCTCCTTCATCCAGTCATGTGTTCACAAAGTGGTGAACCTCGCTCCATCCTCGCTTGTGAGCGACTGAGCCTTTCCAGGATGCCCCTTTCATACCCAATCATGATACTCTCACCTGTTACCAATCAACCTGTTTACCTGTGGAATGATCCAAACAGGTTTTTTTGGAGCGTTCCACATCTTTCCCAGTCTTTAGCTGCTCCTGCCCCGTAATAATAAGCAGATATTTACAAAAATCAGCCAAAGCTGATGAGGAAAAACATTAAATATATTGACTTTGTGCTGTTTTCAGTTGAATATATGTCAGACAGGATTAGCAAAAGATCACATTCTGTTTTATTTATGTTTTACGCAGCGTGTTAAGTTTTTAGGAATCGAGGGTTGTGTATGTTAGAGCTACAATGTGGCTGCTTTTGTGTTTTGGTAGCGGAAAGTTTCCTCTTCTGGAGCTGCAAACTGGCACGATTGGACTGATTTCAGTGATTCTGCAACAAGTGGAGCTAAAAAGGAGTCCAGCTGTGATGAATCTGTGTTAATAAATTAATGGAAAAGGATTGTTTAAAGGAAGAGAATTAAAAAAACGTCAAATTCGAATGATTTATTTCCAAATATTTATGTAAGTTGAGGGAATTTTGGTTCTATAACAGATGCCAACAAAAAGACATTAAAGCATACATCATTCTCTCCTCCTTAAAAGAACACAATACAGAATAATTGATTTTACTCGAACATCGGTGGAGGTTTCATGGTTGAGTCAATAAACTGTTGATCATTAAACTTGTGGCTGAGAGTGACTGCTGAGTAACACTGCAGTGTTTTCAAACTATTAACAGGTCATCATTTATGGGCTGAGTGAGCCCCATGAACCTCGGCCTGCAAAGCCACATTGTTAAATTTCAGAATGCGGTTATCAGTGAGAACATTCATCATGCCTGAAAGATTTTCCTCTCCTCGGAGGAGCGACCTTCTGTTTGTCCTGAGATGAACCGGATTTTCTGTCCTCCAAAAAACAAGTTTCAGCCTCAAAGTGACGACCACATCAAAAAGACGGAGCTGTTTGTGTAGAGGACTGAAATTTGTTTATCGATGCTGCGTCTGCAGGCGCAGCTAATGCTCTCTGCAGAGTTTGGCCTCGGCTGCTCACTGAGATCATATCCACATGAACGCTGAACAACTTTAACATTTTCTCTCTTTTTCTTCAATTCACACAAAGCAATCTTCAGGTACTAGTACTTTACTTGAGTATTTCCATTGTCTGCTACTTTACACTTCTACTCCACTACATTTTGGAGGCAAATACTGCACTTTTTACTCCACTATGTTTAGTTGGCAGACTCAAATTATTACTATCAAATTAAAATGAACTCATAAATTGATGTATTATCATAAATTAACCTCCCCTGCAGTACATAAAGTCATTAAAACCAGCCCCACCTTTATCAGTTGATCATTAAAGTGATGAACACTAATCTAGAAATATATCAATTATTCTGAAATGGTACTTTTGGTACTTCAAACAATATTTTGATGTTAATATTTTTGTACTTAAGTAATGTTTGATTGCAGGACTTTCACTAGTAACAGAGTATTTTTACACTGTGGTATTGCTATTTTTGCTTTAGGAAAAGATCCCTGTACTCCTTCCACCACTCTTGAGAGCCGACACAAACAGCATTTTAGGAGACGCCAGCCCCGTTTTCAGACTTAATCTGTGTTAATGTGAGCGCGGCCTGAGACAGACAGGAAGGAGGAGACGGAGAATACAGATGGGGATCAGAGAGCGAGTGTTGTGACAGAGTCAACAAAGCTGAAATACTGTGAACGCTGTGGATCATGTGACAACAGCACGAAACACATGTCCATCAGTCCACTGATTTATCATCTGGTCCACAAATGTCTTATTTTCAACCATTTTCCCGCAGTCTTTCATGTCATTACATTTTCCAGAAAGGCTGCAGAATGGGAGCTTCGACATGACCTCTTTCTTTCACATCCAACAAGTTGAGAACTGAAACAGCTTCGACCAGGAGCGCTCAAATTTACCACGGCACACCTGACACCAAAGTGACCCGAAGGACGAAGATGTTTTATGGAATAATAAACAGAAATATGAAATATTAAAGCGCCCTGATAGTTCATATCCAGCAGGACTGAAACGGTGAAGCTGAATCTATGGAAAAGGTTTCCTGTACTTAAGTGAAAGTACCACATAGTAGAAATACTCCAATACAAGTAAAAGTCCTATATTCAAAGTCCTATTTAAGTAAAGAAGTATTATCAACAGAATATACTTAAAGTATCAAAGGTAAAAGTACCCACTAAGCAGAAAGATGGCCTATGTGACTGATAACTTATTACATGTCACAGTATTAAATTCAACATTTTACTGCTGTGGCAGTAAAGATGATTAAGGAACAAAGACATCTTCTGTTTTTTTTTTTTTTTGGTCACGACCCAAAGCAGTTGGGAACCACTGGGTTAATCCTTAAAAAAGTGTTTTTTAAAAGTTTATCATATGATTTCCAATGAAAAGTTACAAGCAACTACAGCTCTAAGATTAAATGCAGTGCAGCAAAAAGTACTATATATAGTCATGGAAAAAATTATTAGACCCTTGTTTTCTTCAATTTCTTGTTCATTTTAATGCCTGGTACAACTAAAGGTACATTTGTTTGGACAAATATAATGATAACAACAAAAATAGCTCATAAGAGTTTAATTTAAGAGCTGATATCTAGCCATTTTCCATGGTTTTTTGGTAATAACCAAAATCACTTAAGTTCTTACATCAATAGCTGTGGCATTGTACTGCCAAAAACAGTGCTTTTAGGCACTCCGTGTTTTCTTTTCTCTCTGTTAGTCACACAATACACACAGGAGTTAGTACTTGATTGCATAACCACTGTTTTTGATGACTGCAGCCATGCGTCTTGGCATGCTCTCCGCCAGCTTCTGACATTGTTCTGCTGTCACAGCAGCCCATTCCTGTTGCAAAAATTCAAACAACTTTGCTTTGTTTTTGGGCTTGTGGTTCTCCATTTTGAGTTTGATGATGTTCCACAGGTTTTCAATCGGATTTAGATCTGGTGATTGAGCAGGCCAAGGCATGGTTCGAATGTTGTGGTTCTCCATCCAGGCTTTAACTGGCCTTGCCGTGTGGCAAGGGGCATTGCCTTGTTGGAAAATCCAGTCATTCGAGGCAGGAAAGAGTTTATCAGCTGATGGAAGAAGACTGTTTTCAAGAAAAAAAACTGTACGTGAGTTGGTTCATTCGCCCTTCACACAGTTGCATTTGCCCTGTTCCACCCATACTGAAACAACCCCGGGTCATCACCGATCCACCCCCATGTTTTACTGTAGGGGCAAGACAGTCTGGTTTGCAGGCTTCTCCAGGCTTCCTCCTAACCAGTAAGTTGGCTGGAGTGGGCATCAACTCAAAGCTGGATTCATCACTGAAGAGAACCTTAGCCCAATCATCAACAGCCCAATCCTTATGATCCCGAGCAAAGAGTAACCGGGCCTTCCTCTGCCTTTCGTTGATGAAGGGCTTCTTCCGTGTCCTGTGTGACTTCAGACCAGCTTCAAGAAGTCGGTTTCGACCTCTCCTTGCTGAGCAAGTCTCATTTCTCGACAGTGCCCACTCATTTTTAAGGTCCCTGGAGGTCTGACGACGATTCCTGACACAGGAACGGAGTGCACGGTCCTCTCGTGGGGTAGAAAGACGTTTCCTGCCTCGACCAGCTAGCAATTTGGTAGTACCATGTTCGGCTTGCTTTTTCTTGGTGTAATGAACAGCTGTCTTGGAGATCTTCAGTTTTTTGTCTACTTGTCTCTAACTCATGCCAATTTCCAGTAGTGCAAAGACGGCTGCCTTTGTGGCTTCACATAATTCTTTTGTTTTAGGCATTATATGAGAGCTGACAATTTCTGAGTTGTGCTACGGCTTGAATGTAAGCAGGAAACCACTCTAGGCGTTTGCATGTGCAGTGCTACTTATGACATGAAACGGCCTCTTATATACCCTGGGAATACAGCAAAGCTTAAGTATGTCAAATAGGACATAAAGTATTATGGAATCAGCTGCATTTTTTGTTGTGTTCATTGTATTCTTCAGGTAATATACCTTTAGTGGTATCAGGAGTTAAAATGAACAAGAAATTGAAGAAAACAAGGGTGGTCTAATAATTTTTTCCATGACTGTTCTTGTGTCCAAGTGGCTAATGTGGACAACAGCTTTTGAAACTGGTCCAGTTTTGAGTGAGACAATTTTTCTTTCTGTTTTGCTTCCTGTCTGTTTATTATTGTGTCAAATAAAGTCTCAGTCAGGGAGACGTCTCGCTCTGAAGTCTCATGAGAGGTGACTTGTTTGTCCGAATCAGCCAAATATCCAGCCACGACACTGAAAATTCAATTCAACTCAACTCTCACGAGACTTCAAAACGAGACTTGGCCTTGAGCGAGACTTGATTAGACACAATAACAAACAGACCAAATGAAGCGAAAGGTAAAGAAAAGTGCTGTTCTTCTCTGTAGTGTCCTTTCCGTAATGTTGTCAGACAGAACAACAGTCTGAACATGTCAGAGGCAAACGCCCTAAGATTAAAATTACTTTGCAGTTCATCTCATGGCTGCTGGCCAAAAATTGTTGTCGCCATTAGTCACTGACAAAAAACATGGGAAAATAAGGTCCAGGTGGAAAAACACTGAGATTTCCCTTTAAATACAGTAAACAAGTAAAAGTGCTTTGTTACTTTCCACCACTGGCTAATCCTCACACTCTTTTCCCACGTTTTATTTCTCTTTACTTCTCGTCTTTTTTCCACTCTCTGACACCTGAGGGGCTTCGTTCAGTCAGAGCACAGGTGGGCAGAGCAGTTCAAGTGGCCCCCGCCCCCACAGGAGAGAGCAACCAGACCGGTGGCCTCTTGATGTAGGAACTTGCTGTTTTTTGTTCTTTATTTTAAGACATTTATCACTAAATCTCATCAGCAGCATCTTAAGAAATGCAGAGAAAAAACAGTGTGTGTGTGTGTGTGTGTGTGTGTGTGTGTGTGTGTGTGAAACAGAGCGTGTGAAGTAGGAAGAGAGATGGAGTGAGTCAGGGAGAGAGAGAGAGAGAAAGAGGAGGGCAGATATATTTGTCTGCCTATAAAGCTCAGCATGCTTCTCGTTTTGGATCCAGAGCCTGTCGTGTGAAGTTTAGCAGAAGTGAATCCTGACTGTAAGACACGATGACAAATACGCCAATGAAGCATCTCGAACCGAGGAAGCCGCGCGTTGTTGTTGTTGTTGGTACGTTTGAAGGTGAATGACGAAACTGCAGTTCCTGTTTCAGGACGCGTTCACATGAGCATAATTCAAAACTGAGGTGTGCACGGAAAATCAGGCATCTCTGTCACGACAGCAGTCAGTCAGGATGTGCTGCCTCCTCCTGCTCTCTCTAATGTCTTCTCTTTTGGTATCTCTGATGGATGAAGTGCAGCTGCAGTTTCCACTGATGCTCGTATTCAAGTATTTCAGCTGCTAACCACAGGAAGAGACTTTTTGGTTTCAACAGTGCTGCACAGTGATGATGACAGCAGACAGCGAGTGACCCAAACTGGATTGTAAAAACTGTATATTTACAACTCTGTTGGTGTGAAACCAAGTCACACAGAATGCAAAGTGCAACGACACATCTCACGTTTGATTCACACAAAAAGTGACAACATTTTTGGGCGTGCTCACACTGTTAAATGGACACTTTGGGTTTTTAGGTAAATGTACTACTAGCACCACTTCTACCAAATATGGACAGAGATAATGAGAGTCAAGGCAGCAAGATCAAGACTTTCAGCTACGAGATGAAGCATTGATTCAGATTTTAACACTTTTTAGACATTTTTGAGCACAGGAATGATATTTAGCTCCTTACTGCAATGATGTGGAAGTTTGAATGTGAATTGAGGATGTGTCACTTCTGACCACACCCAGCAGAGGTGCAACACACTTTCAACCAGAGACAACACTGCGTTTGCAGTTTTGGACAATGCGCTTATTCACCTTCTGACGGAGGGTTAGATGAGAGGTTTGATACAACAGGAATAATGAAGCTACAGCTAAAGTCTGAAAACAAGGTGAAACAGTAACAAAATCCAGCTAGCAGCACCTCTAAAGCTCCTACTTCTGCACAGAAATCATGAAAAAATCAGTATTTATAAGTGCAGAACTTGCCTGAGAATTGTGACGTTTTTAAGTTTTGTTCAGCGTCAAACTGATCTGGTGATAGTTGTCTGTACATTCACGGGTGCATTGCAAACAGGAAGTGCTCATAGATAGTTCGGCACACTTTAATGGTGCTCATCTGTCAAAATGTAAACAAATATTAAACTTAACTATGGGCTCAAGTTGTAGCCCACAGCTGGCACAGCAGCTGTTAGCTCATTTTAGTTTAGTTTTTGGAGACTCTCTTGTTGCCTTTAATAGGTTTTACACACATTTTAACTATTTTTTATGCTCTTTCAGGCACTTTAAATGTTTATTCACGGACTGATCAATGGTTTAAGGATTCCATTCATCCTTTGTGATACATCATTTTAAATTAAGAGTCGAAGGCATTTTTGATTTGGATATTTTCTTAACTATCTGTTGGTGCTAATTAGTGTAGCATGATTAAAAGTTCGCAAATGTCAAATAGATTTACAGATTTGACTGATGGCAGAGTGATGTGAGGGCGGGGGTGTGGATGGTGCTCAGCAAAGACAAAAATCACTCACACTGAAAGTTCACGATCTTATGTCAAGGTCAGATAAGGTCAAACGTAAAACTAACAAGCACAACGGTTGGTGAAAGTTTCTGTGCAGAGATGAGAGGAAGAAAACATGATGAGTTATGTGCTCTGTTTGAAACACTGTTTTTAGACCTTAATAAATTGTCAATTTAGGACTTGTTTCAGTTTTCTCACTCAAAACAACTAAAAATAAGTAAATATTTTACCTTTTGCCTCAATTTCTTTGTTTTTTCTGGATGCTGGAATCACAATGTGATCAACAATGTATTTAATAAACTAAAAGGGAAAACTCTGTGGCTCTACTTTTTTTCTTTCTGACACTAAAAACCCCTCAAACAAGTCAAGTCAAGCTTAGAAGTAATCTGGAAAATCAAGTCGACTGCAGTTGTATTTGCTGATCAAAAGAAATTCATGAATGTAAAAATATCTTCAGTGGATTAACAAACATTTAGTGTGTCAAAGAAGGAAAAAAAAGTCCCCTAGTGCCCCCAGAAAACTCTGGCATTTTCTACCGTTAGTTATCAGATGTTAACGTACCCGCAAATGCGATCAAATGAGTCAACAGTTTGAGCAGGTTGACGCTGCTCTGCCGGCAGACTGGAACAATATGTCTGTCTGTGGCTTCAGTTTGATCTGGTGGCCTGAACGGAGATTAGACATGAAAGACGAGGGCAGAAACTACGAAAGAGGAGGCTGGTTCTGACATTTTGATCAGGTCAGGTGAGGGCACACACACACACACACACACAGAAAACACACTCAGAGCTGTGTGAATGTCAGTTATCAGTGTACTTGTGCATGTACTTTTGGATTTAACTTTTGCTCACTTCAGCGATCCCATGACTTTTCCTCTAGCGCCACCATCAGGTTGACATTTGTGATTTTGTGGTAATACATCTAACCGGGTCATCAGCCTCAGCTGTTCTGTTCACCGTGTTTAATGCTGCTTTGCAAATGTTAGCGTGCTAACATGCTAACTAAGATGGTGAACATGGTTAACACAGTGGGCCTGGCCGAAATTCCATACTGTGCACTACATATTCAATATGTGTACTATTGTTCAGCATACTTTTGTGTAGTAAATAGCAGTATGTGTCTTTTTAAATGTACACATAATCATCATGGAGACACGTCAGCATGATAAGCCGTGCCAACCGACCTCACCTCCCCCAGCATTCGCAATAATCCCTTATCTTGCTGTAATCATAGCATAATTAGCATTATGCCAGAACTGGAGCTGCCTTGGTCGCCGTCCGCCATCTTTGTTGTCACCAATTGCATTGTGGGATATTTGTGCGGGCATAGTGTCCAGTGTTTGCTTACTGATACTGATCCTATTTCACAGGAAATAGCATGCACCTTGGACATACTAAAAAAAATGTACATACTATTTACTGCTGATGTTAGCATCATCTTTAAGAATGTGTTAGCTTGCTAATGTTAGCATTTAGCTCACAGTTAGCCTCACAGAGGAGCTAGCATTTCTGCATTAAGCTGTGTCCCCAATTCCACTCTACAATTCTATACACTATGTACCAATACTATAC
The DNA here is from genome assembly GCA_037975065.1 of Chaetodon trifasciatus. Classification (NCBI taxonomy): domain Eukaryota; kingdom Metazoa; phylum Chordata; class Actinopteri; order Chaetodontiformes; family Chaetodontidae; genus Chaetodon; species Chaetodon trifasciatus. Next base: position 3,233,891 of record JBBMOE010000038.1, read on the forward strand.
AGCGTTAGCAGTTAGCATTACAGAAAAATCAACATGCTTGACCACTTCATGCTCACAGAAAATGACACAGCACATGAAACATTAGCAGTCCATCAAAATGCAACTTTGAATGTTGTTGGAAATTAAACTTAACAAAGAAAACTAAAACTAAATGTTTTTCTAAAGACTGATTCCTTATTTTGGTTTTCAGTGATCTTTCTGGAGGTGTTTCACTGCCATCCACATTTTTTTTCCCAGCTACGAGCAGCTTCTTCACGTCCTGAATTGACTGAATTTACTGTCTGAGTATTCTTCATTTTGTGACATTTCCAGTGTAAACACAAGAAATACAAACAACCTGCTTAGATATGTGGGCCAGTATGGATTTAGGGCATACCATTACTTAGAAAAGGCAAGGTAATTATTCTTGTTGCAGCTGATGTTAACCTCACACACACGCACACACACCAGCTACACTAATGACCTGCTTTGTCTGCAGATTCACTCCTGAAAGCAGTGAAAGCAATTGGTACATTTTTCACTTGTTTTTCCACACGAGTCCAGGTGCAGCACAGGCAGGCAGGCAGGTAGATGACCTAGGTGAGGCTACTGTAACACAATTCCCTGATAACGATGAGTCACTTTAGTGTTTTTACTGCAGACATCGGACGATAAGAGGAGCGCAAACACATATTCATCAAGATGTGCTTCACGTGTACTCGGACTGTTTTTCTTCACTGTGCTGACTCACTGTAAAATCCTCTGTTTCACAAGTCATTTCAGTTTTAAAGACTTAAAAAGCAGTTTTCAATGGACTGGGGAGGGTGGATAGACTTATTCAGTTGATACAATAGAAATGGATCCCTGTAATGTTAGATCATGTTCTCAGGACATAAACAGTCCACTTTGTGTTGCACTCTTTCCCCCCGCTGCTGTTGTGTTCGTGCTCATGGTCAGAGCTCTTCCATCCACCCTTTTTATGCCCATTTTCTGTTTGCATGTACACAAAAAAACTGAGAATAAGTGCCAAAAAGTCAAGTAAAATCTCAAAATATTGCAAAAAAAAAAAAGTTTTCCAAGTTGGTGCATCAGTTAAAAGCAAAATGCAACAAAGTGCAAAAGAAACAGATAAATTATGACATGCATGAATAAAAATGACACATCATGAAACATCGTTTTTCAGGTTTGACTGGCGCTCCTTTGATTACAGTCCTCTTGTCTTCCTTTAATAGCACCCAGCTGGAAAATTAGCAGCAGCAGCTGTTTATGTCAATGAACCAACTCCTTTCAATCACATTACATGGATTTGTTTTACAGATTTTCTCAGAAATCTGTAAAAACTTCTGCCACATTTGGATGGAAACCTAACTAAATCACCTGTTCAGAGAATTCACAGAATAAACCTTCAGGTTATTCACCATTAAGAACTGTATTCTGCTTTAACGTGCATGTGATGAAGTAATTAACAGAGAATAATAAAACAAAGTGAAACCACAAAATGCTTTTAATTACAGAAAGCATGAATATCAGTGGTTCTGGCCTGGTAGGCATCAGATTGGAGCCAAAGTCTGTGGTGGCTGTCAGACGTGTGGGGAGCTCAGCAGCATGGAGCTGAATTTACCCTCAAAACATTAAATTGTATGTCTGACCTTAACATGTCCAGTAAACACTGTCTCAAAGCCCTCTGCTCTCTTCCAGCACTGCAGCTCTGCTCCCGTTGGCAGGTTTCTTACGTCTTTATCGTCAACTAGAATCTAAAATCAGTTTTGTTTTTATCTGCGGGCGAGCTGACTAATTGTTAAGTAACTGTGCCAAGCTGCAGTACAAAGTCTCGTCTTGTTTGTTGGATTATAATTACTTAACCAGACTGCAGTGTTCATCACAAAGAGGCTGTTACATAAACACAGAAAACAAATAGCCTGTTAGATGATTTTAACGTTGTGATGACAGCCAAGTGGAAATTAAACACGCACACGGGATTATAAAAGAAACACTGCAGAGGAAACCGATTTTATTCCTCATGAGCAATTATTTCTTCTTCTTTTTATGACACTGTTTGTCTTTTCATCAGGATTAGGATTATCTTGCATTTATGATTTATGGTTCATATAACAATACAAACTACCTGGAGGCTGTCCTCTGTGTGTGTGTGTGTGTGTGTGTGTGTGTGTGTGTGTGTGTGTGTGGCTCAGTTATTGCAGCGCCTGGGGCCTCTTTGCAGCACTGACTGAGAATACGCCCAGACATGTCTGAGAGCGACCTTGCCACACACACTTCCAAACACACACACACACACACACACGCATAATCACATTTGAATCTACATGCTGCTGCGATACACACACACACACACACACACACACACACACACACACACACACACACACACACACACACACACACATGCACTGTGGTTAAAGCCAGCTGCTCAGCTGGTTTACAGCCCAGATAAGACAGTCCTGGGTTCAGCCTCGCTCTGACACCGTGGACTCTCTGTTCTGGTAAAATTAACAACAACCAATGACCTCAGTGACACCTTGCAAGGAAGAATTAAGTGGAATAGCAAGTACGAGCTGCCTGCTTCAAAGATAAGATTAATAGGTCACGTCGTACAAATTACAACACAACATATTTTCCTCACTTGTTCTTAGTTGAATCTACCTGAGCTGACTTTTGTTTTTGCCTCTGAAGGACAAAGGTGCTCCTCCAGCACAGAGGAGGTGCACTGAGCTGCTTTCTACCAATTTTCCGTCGTGTTGAGCAGCACAGACCAAATTCCATTCTCCTTCAGAGGATCTGGATGGAGGCAGAAATCTCACAGATGGATATCTCAGATCCAGGGAAAATAAAACCAAAACTGTCTGCATGGTTAGATAACACTAAGGTACGTCTAAGTTGTCTGGTTTGGTTCAAACAAATTTGCACATTTGGACCAGTTCAGTTCATTTGGTTTGGCATTAAAGCCATCTATCACGCTGGTGTGGACTAAACAACCAAACCAAACCACCTGAGAATGAGGGTCTCTGTCTGGTTCCAGTCAAACTCTAATTCAGTTCATTTGTGGTTTTGGAAGCAAAGCAGACAAGCCATAAGAGCTGATTGATAGTAGATCATGTGATTTACACATGAATTATAAAACTACACTACCATTAAAACCACGTGCTGATCGCACAAACTGATCATCTTTATGAGCGCTCTATGTAATTATGCAAAATCATTTGGTAACGGTGGAAAAGTGGATGCTGGTCAGCATGTGAGTGCAGCTATTTTCCTTCATTAAACAGTGGAAAGGAGTTAAAGCTTAAAGCGTGTCGTGCTCACGTCGTGCTCTCTGTAAACACAGTAACTCAACCCTCGTTAATATAACACCTCACTCCTCTCTGTGTCTGTAATTATTTCTGACATATGAGATGCAGATCTCACTAAATACACACATGAGATGAAGGTTTGATCCAGATTGTGATGCAGAGGAGGGTTCAGACGTGTAATGCTGATTCCAGTCTGTATTGCACTTGAGAAATACTAAGTCTATGTATATGCACAATATATACTGTTGCCAATATAGTGATACTGCACAACTGATGATGTTAGCATTGTCTTTATGAATGTGTTAGCTTGCTAATGTTAGCATTTAGCTCACAGATAGCCTCACAGAGGAGCTAGCATTTCTGCAGAATTTAGCTGTGTCCCAATTCCACTCTACAATTGTGTACACTATGTACTAATACTATATAGTTTTAGCAGTTAGCATACAGAAAAATCAACATGCTTGACCACTTCATGCTAACAGAAAACGACACAGCACATGAAAATTTAATCAAAGTGCAACTTTGAATGTTGCTGAAAGTTAAACTTAACAAATAGAAAACTAAATGTCTTTCTAAAGACTGATTCCTTATTTTGGTTACTGCACAGCTGATAGAGATATACAACTTAGAAACTGCACCAGATGAAATGGATAATGTGAGCAGATATTAGCCTTGATCACAGTAGTGCAAAACAAAAGTGGGTTTATGATGTGGAATTGGGGAAAGACAGCATCAACAGAGAAACAGTCTGACAGCTGTTGGGATGAAGGACATGTGCTAGTGTTCCTTCTTACAGACTGGATGCAGCAGTCTGCTACTGAAGGAGCTGCTTAAGCCCCCTACTGTCTCTTGAAGGGGGTAGGATGGGTTGTCAATGATCCACGGTGTCAGCCTGACTAACTAATACTACAAACTCCTGATTCAGAGCTGATTCTGCTGCGCTATCATCAGAAATAGGCATCACTTGACATGACAGGTCAAAGGAAAGGATGTCTCATTTCTCTGAAAATGTGCACTAGTTTCCTCACATGCTTCCCATGCGTCTCACCATGTCTTCAGGGGGACGGACTGAGATGCAAATGAGGGATGCAATTAATTAACTGTGATGGACTCATAGTTGCTCCCTGCAGTTCAGATTCTTTTGCAGCTCCCTCACAGAGCCTTTTCTGCCAAATAGCCGCATATTTACTTGACACAGGTGTCTCTGAATGCAATCAAACAAACAAACTGTGTTCATGTCAAAAAGGATTAGCAAATTATTACATTCTGTTTTGTGTTTTTTGGAATCAGGGTTGCAGTAATTACAGCAGCATATGATCGTGTTCGCAGACACTTTGTGCTTGACAACAAAAGTGGTGATTCACACCAGTTTCATCCTCTCAGACGATCACAGGGCCGTGATGTGTTTGTGGCTGTGTTTCATAAGTCTGAAGAAGCATATTTGCAGGGATGATGGTGATTCCCTTGTTTATTTTCATAGCAGTACAACTGGTCATGAGTCAGCTAAGGGAGGGAGCAACGATGAGGTGGAAAAAAAAAAAAATCACATTCAAAGCAAATGGAACTGAAACAAAAGATGAGAAAGGGTGAAAGTAAAGTTCAGCTTCAAATTATGGTTTGAAAAATTAAAAACATGAATTATCTGTGCACCTTAAGTCTGATAAAGCTTATGATTCTGTGCTAAAGATCTCCATTGTTATCCAAAAAATCTTTAAATTGCATAAAAGAGCAGACTGTGTTCGGTCACTACAATGACCATAGCTGGTGGATTTTATTCTAAAACAGCTCTATGGCTGCATGTTTGGTCCCTGGATGTCACTCAGCATGCAAAAGAACACAATGTAATGTTTGACTTTGCAAGTTTTATGAGCTGAGATCCGAGAAAACAGCAACAAGATGAGCACAGACATACCAGCCGTTTACCTAAAACTTGTTTACATGAGCACGCCAGAAGCGTTGGCAGGAATCCGTCACTGCACAGGAAAACTGTGTGTGCAGAAAACTACAGTAAGCACTGAAGGTCAAACATGTTGAACATGTCACTGTTTGCCTTCATGTCACCTTCCATACAACTTTTCTGAACCCCAGTCTGTTCAAACCTCTGACACAAGGGTTGGATTTACAATAAACTGGCTTCACCGGCTCATAGCAGAGAAAACCCGCAAAGGCAAAAGAGAAGAAGGAAGTGGAAATACAGTAGCGTTGCTGCAAAACGGCGAGGAACTCTTAAGCTGAGACTGTGATGGACACTGAATGATAAGCCTCATCCCTGAAGTAGTTTGACTTTCTGTCTGTGTTTATGTGTAAATCTAGGTGAACCGAAACCACCGCTAAGCTGTGAGGTGCCCAGTTGGCAAAAGAAAAGGACTCCGGGCACGACTCCAAGCACGCAGGGTGTGCAGAGTCGAGCTCACCTGCACCCTATTTACACCTGCTATTGAAATGGGATCTGTAACCAGATGTTATCGGGATAATACACAATCTGATCTTGTCTGTGTGTAGTTGAGATTGGATGTCTGTCTCCAGAGCGATACCTGCATATGATAAAGACGAGGTGGCGGCAAATCAGTCCCAGACTCCGATTAAAAAAAAAAATTCAACAACAACAAATCATTTTTGCAGTCATATCGTAACTCTCACATTGAATGATTCTGCAAAACACAGAATAACATTCAGTTACGTTTTGTAACAATTAATGGCAACACTTAAACTACAGTCAATGTTTGGTCAGCGTTAGGCAACTAAAATGCTTACAGCGAGGAAGACTGTGGTTAAATATTTAGAAAGTCAGCGGTGACTTGATGCATAAGGTGTTTACTTAATTAACATCTGTCATAAACTGTATGACAACATGAGTGTTGATACAATATCGGATGGGCCCATTTCAGTGGGGAAATACGCTCCAGTTCTCATATAACTGATGCTACAGCAGCATCTACTCTGACCTCCGAAGAGCAGCCATTGTTGATGAACAAAAAGTCCGATTGTCATCACATCTAAGCCAGTGGGTCCACGTAGGATGCTGATTGGCTACATCACGAGGTTAGACTGGACCTTCACATCCTTCTATTCTGCCTCTCTACATAAAGGTATAAAACTTTCTGCATTAGCACTGAACGTTGGCATTGCGCATGTCTTGAAATTAGGGAAATTGTCCAATGTGAATTGAATTTGTTGCATCCTGGGCTGTTGAAATCTGACTGCTTGTGATTCTTGTACCATTGGATTACTTCTTAGCGGTGTTGCTGCACTCTCAGATCACCATTAACATGGTGAGTAAAATGTTACTACCAAAAGGAAGGATGGCTAAAAACCAGAATTATCCTTTCAGTGTTAATTACTAAACAATCCATCTCTCAGATCTCTTAGGCCTCTCTTGCACACTGTGAAAGTGTGTAGTGTGCACCTCCAAATGATGGCTGGTCACCTGCCAAAGTGGCTGTTAATGACGCACCGAACACTCAGTGTGCAGTTTCATTCAAAGTGAGGGAATTGTTACCTCTGCAGAATTAATTTTAAAAGAATCGTGCAGAGAGACTGTGCGCTATACTATGGAAAGTGAGCCGAATCCTGCCCTGACATGTGTGAAACCACACACACACAAATGTGACACAATGTGCTATTTTGAAAGTAGCTGAGTAGATAAGATTTGCATCGGTGGTGTGGGACATACAGTGTGGCAACTGCAAATGTCAAATCTATTTTTGTGACTGTGTGCTGTTTTACACAAAGCTATGTCTTTAACATTCTTATAAAAAAATGATACCTGGTTATGTGGCTTGTATGAAAAGCAATACAAATAATGCCACTAGGTCAACTTTTAATTTCCATAAATATTGTCCAAATGATCTCCTCACTTTGGTTCAGCCTGAAAGATCATCTGTCACCACAAATAAGTGCTGATGTTATAAATAAATGGTTTTATTCTGTATAGTGTGACCAGGAAGTGCTTTTTCCCCTTTCAAAAAGGTGAATGTGCAAACAACAACAACAACAACAATAACAACGATCCCTTTACAGTAAAAGGATTTTGTAACTGTGTGAAGCTACATGTGAAGGGTTAAGAGTGAGCTTGGGTTAAAATGGAGAAGCTTGTTGCTGTGGAGAAGAGGAGGTGTGCACACACACACGTACAAACACACACACACACACACACACACACTCATACACACACACACCGTTGTGAGGTTGCTGTTGAGTCTGGGAACACGCAGTCCTTCTTGTTCAGACAAACCGGACATCAGGCGGCCATGTTGAAATGTGAAACTGCACAGTCATACTCACACTGACGTAGCCTTGTATGATATCATCAGGAAGTGTCGCAATTCTTCTGTTCCTGAATATGTGAGACTGCTCCGTTTGCATTTATTTGTTTATTCAGTGGTTATCATTTGAGGGTTATGTGAAAATCTGTCTGTAAAGGCCCCATTTCTTATTCATACTCATTAAATTTCTTGATGCTCGACATCAAACAAATGAGCAGAAAACATAACAGTTATGATTTAGTAAATGATACTGCGGCACACGAAGAGGAGTCGTGGAAATTTGATGTTTGAAATGTGAACAGGAAGCCGAATTCAGTCCAAAACACAACAGATGATACTGACACTGCATGCTTTCAGTCTGTGTTCATGTGTATAGTCAGCTTTGGTACAGGGCGCTGAGAGTGGTGTGCCCTCATTATTTAGGATTTAGCAGCCAGTTTGTGGCATTTGGACAATCTACTGAGGTCAAGTCTGATCTTGAATACGGCTTATATATGCACACAAGAAAGAAAACGTTTAGGATCTCTGTGGGCAAATTAAAATGGGAATACAAGCATACAGCAACAGAACACTGTAAGAATGAGCTATAAAACAGCAAAAACATTAAAACAATAAAAGCGGTAAGATGGGACAGAGAGAGAGACTGCTGTGAAAACAGATGCTGCTGACAGCTTCAAAGCAAAGTTAGACAGCTTGAAAGACGTAGCACATATAGAAAGTGGTAGTTGCATTGTAGTAGGCAGCACTGGTGGTCACGATATGCTTAAACAATATGATGATATGCAATACAATAAAACAAAAAGACTGCTAGGAAAGAGTTGATTCTGTTTGCAGCTGTAATTTGTGGCGCTGGTATTTTGAACTGGATCCATCATATGAACCATTAGGACGTACAGGTGTGCACATTATAGGCCTGTCTTGAAGAACGTAGCAAGAAACTTTGCTTAAATATGAACATTTTCCAGTTTCTTTGCAGAGTCCTAATCGAAAAAATATTCCAAAATGTTGTGTTTGTGCAGTTTCCAGCATCGCTCCATCTCAGCTGGTGACTCTTGGATTGGTAGATGACTAGCTGGCTCACTAAAAATATATGTAAAACAGATTTAAAGTTGTTGAAAGGCATCATTTTAACAAGTTTTGTCTTTGAGCTACAGGATGGAGTTCTTCAGCAAAACAGATCTGTAGAGCCTCGAAGCAGGGCCCAGAGAATAGTCAGACCCCATCCAACCAGGCCTGACCCACAATGTGGTGGAGAGGAGAGCAACACTGGCAGCAAAATGATGCACCACCGATCAATAAGAGCAGCAATACATGCCATTTTTCTAGCACTTCATAGTTCTAGTATCATCATCTAGCAAGTCTGATTGGCAATGCAGCGGTACCCTTTCTGTTAAGACTTCTATTAAGACATGAAGCACGATTACTATCATCAGGAGGTGAATGTACCAGGTGTCAACGCCACCATTACTGCAGCAGCACAGTCATTGGTGTATTTGTTTGGGTTGATCCCAGTCGTCCTCTAACAGCTGTAAGTGGCTCATGTGAAGGTGGAAGTTATTCAGTCTCAAAACAGGACTGTGAAATTGGTAGTGACACAGACTTTGCTCAGAAACACATGAAAAAGTGGAATTTGGGCCAGGAAACATGTCAGAGATGGAAAGTAAGGATTTAAAGGGGATGAATAAAAAGCAAAATTACTTATTTAAATGGATTTTTTTGTTGGAGCAGCTGAAGATGTTTCACTTTTTTCCTTTGAGATACTGAGCTATCCTTCAAGGCAATACTATTTATACTCTTTTGTATATAATGTACATACATTTAGTTGATTTTATTTTATATCCTTTTTTACTGTCTTTTTTTCTATGTCTCCTTTTTATTCTTTCCACCTGCAGCAATTTAATTTCCCCACTGTGGGTTCAATAAAGTTTTGTCTTATGAACAGCACAGCACACAACAAACCGTGTGGTTTTCATGGTTTGCTGGTGAAAAAACATCCACCTGTCCTTTCAAACTGGGTTGAATTCACTGAAAACATTTTGATTTCACTCTCCTGGATACATTTTTTGGCAATAGGTGGTCGACAGCCATTAAAAAATAAAAATCCTTAACAGTAATTACAGTGCTATTGCACTGATTTACAAGTGAGATATCACTGCAGTAATGGAGGCTTGTTTACTTCTGCCCATAACCTGGATGACTTTTTAGTATTTCTCATGACTAAAACATGCAGGATTCACTCAAAAAATATGCAGTTCTTTTAAAATCTGACCTCTAACAACAGTCTCACTGTCATTTAACCATGAAAATCATCAAGTGCAATCAATCTACTGTGGTTGTTACATATTTAAACATGATTTTCACACAGCCAGATATCTGATTGACCTTCAAGTTGACTCCAGATATCCACAATATGCATTTACAATCTTTTTATCATGACCAACTTGTGCATACAATAACCCCATGTGTCCTCTCCCTCTCTCTGTGTCTCAATACATTCACCAAATCTCTGCTGTGTTTATATATCTGTACTAGAATAGCTCAGCCAATCACATGAGCCGACAGTGACAGGTACACTGAATCATCGCCCAATCAGCTCCTGCATTGATGTTAGGAAGATGAGTCACGGTGGCTAAATAGAGGCAGGAGTGTGATTGGTGGGAAGAGTCCTGAGTCACCAGGCAACAGTTCCTCATTGGTGGAAATGCTGACCTATGACAAGTGAGAATCTGTCAGGCTCAACGTGAGAACCAGTTTAGGAGGGAAAACATGAATAAGAAGGGAGAACATTTCTGGCTTTGGCTAATATTAGCTCATGTTCAGCAGTGGATTGACAGTTTCTAAACAGGTTGGCATGAAAAAGAGGTCATACTTTTCACAAAGTGACAAATATCCCAAACAAATAAGAGTTTATAAATCCTCTTTTTTAGAGATGTTGATGATAAACTTCATGTATAATCTAATAGTTTTTATTTTCATTTACATATCTATTAATCCAGGTTTAAGTTTCCTGGTCAGGCTCTTTGGTTTTATTCACACTTCACATTTTAAGCGTTTCATATCCGGATAAAATACAGATTTTTAAGACACTTTCATTCACACTTGGCCACAAATCTGATTGCAAACCACCTTGGTTTTCCCGAGCTACACACAAATCAGGGTCAGTCCTCCTCCAGTCCAGAAGGTGGTAATGCACCTGAAACTGTCTGGTAACTGATACAAATGGCAGATAGTTGACAACTATCCATCACATAAACATGAGTGAATAGTATTTATGAGACAGCGAGACAAAATTTATTGTCTATGGTTTCTCTTTGTGTCTGTTTTAAATGCGCTCATTGTTGATGTACAATCAAGAGTCTGCACAGGGGGTTTTATTTTGAAAACTTCCCAGATTATCTACACTGTTCCTGTATACGACTTCCTGGCTGGCTTGATCTGCTTTATGCAGGTGGACGTGTCGTCTGTCAAAAACTACAGTACATATTCTTGGTGAAGCAGAATGGAGAGCTGCTTGTCGGATGCCTCTGAAACGGACATTACATGCCCGGTGGAATTTTGGGGTAAATCATGCCACTCCCTTACCCACATAGATCATTCATGGTTGAACTGATCAGGGATCAGAGAGCCTAAATGCTATAGCAGCTCGGTCTGACTTATTTATTATCTATTATTGGAGTACAGTTCATTTTTCCCCGAGCTGATAGCTATAATCAGTTATTATCAAGCACTAATGAAGCCATTAGTCATTAGTGTTTTTTGAGGTTTCAGCCTCATCTTCATTGGCAAATGAAACTAAAGGTCTATTTATCAGTGAAGGTCATGAAATGGAGTTGAAAAAAGTATAAACCCTTTATAAAAGTATGCCTTACAGAGAAACAGGTCACCTACGCTCACAAACCAATATTTATACCATTTTTCAACAAACCTGTATTAAGAGAACATGTACGACCGACCACATCAACTGCAGCGCTACACACTCTTGCAGTAACTCACATCAAATGCTGTTCAACCTCAACCTTCAACAGCTCCACCTCTCAACTTCACCTCAGTTTTCTGTCTTCCTTAGCCCAGATTTCACCCAGACCAGGGTTTGCAGGAAGACCACAACCTGCCAATCTCAACCCCACCTCTTCAACCTCCAGGCTTTACCACTGTCCAAGAAACACGCGTAGATGTGGGCACTGAGGAGGACCACAGTTTCAGACTCTGAAAGGCACCTGGTGAAGAAAAGCTTGCTTTTTCTTTATGCTGCCCACTGCCTCTCTCGCACCAGATGGGATTATTTTTGACATCTTTGTTTCAGCAGAGGTTTTCAATTATATGCTAAAGTTTCCATTAAACAATTTGTGGTTTTGAATAAACACTGAGCTCTCATCCAAAGGAGCAGCTAATGAGAGCCATATCCAGGCTTTCTCCCCTCTGTTTGGTTTGGGTTTTGGTGGTTAAAATGAAAGTATGGTGGGGATCTCAATAAATAGAATAAAAGAATAGAAATTGTGATTTATACTGTAAATTATACTTTTGTTGGCCCTGAAAACAAGTAATTGTACTTTTTTAAAAGCTGCCAAATAATGGAGTTTAATGAGTAAATTGTACTTTCGTTGACTAAGTTACACAATGTCAACTCAATTTGGCCCTGTAAGGATTTTACAATCTATACAAAATACAACACCTTGATTCAGCTAATGGAAACCTAAAAAGGAAGCAATACATATGGTATCTACAAATAATAGTAAAATAAAAAGGCAATATTGGCCAAATAAAGTACAAACACAATCATATTAAGTCAATTAAGTGTAATAAGTCAAAGAGTGTTGAAGCAAAGAAGTTGTCAACTCAACCAGAATAAAATCATAATAAAATCATTGAGAGCTGTAAAATAACTGGAGGCTGTGCACTGCCAGTGTCCTTAATGCATTACAAATAAAAACAAACATAAGAAAGTCTACTAAATTTCACTGTCACAACAAACCTATGACACTAACCCAAGGCAAATCAATTAATCTATAAACAAAAGTGTATTTTCGTTTACAGTCCAATACATTGAAGGCTGACAGTATTCATTTCCACTTTTTTGACACTATGGAACAGTTTTGCGGCACGGTGGCGCAGCAGGTAGTGCGCGTGCCTCACAGCAAGAAGGTTGCCGGTTCGATCCCCGGGTCGGGCGGGGTCTTTCTGTGTGAAGTTTGCATGTTCTTCCCGTGCATGCGTGGATTCTCTCTGGGCACTCCGGCTTCCTCCCACAGACCAAAAACATGCTCATTAGGTTAACTGGTGACTTAAAATTGTCCCTAGGTGTGAGTGTGAATGGTTGTTTGTCCGTATATGTTGCCCTGCATATCTGAGTGCATCTGTCCTTGCAGCTCATCCAGTGCAGCATGTTTTTTTTTTAGTTCATCAACAAAACAAAGCAATAAGAGTTTACACGAAGAGCTGCTGGGGTGTAAACAAATGTGTCCCTCTGGAGCTCCTCAGTTTGGGGATGCAAATAGTTTAGAACTGGTAAAGAAGTCTGAGGCATTCAAGAAGATAGTGAATTAAAAGGACTTTAATAATGCATGGCTATTAATTGATTTCCTACCTGAGTACAGGTAGGAAATCACATGTGCGACACTCTGCATCTACTTACGTTTTGTTGACAGTTGCCATGACAGATTGACATGATCTCAACCACAAAGTGTGTGTTGTGTTCAGGGACTACTCATAAAAAACATGTCAGTCTGCTATTTTATGTTATTTTCTTCAATGCTGTATATGACCTGGAGGCCAGAGCTCCCCCCTTCCATAGACTGTAAACGCTAAGTGAAGTATTTTATAGCATATGAGCTTGTTTTGGGGATGCTATGTATTTACAGGAAACGGTTATGTAATATAATAAAGCAGCTTAATGAGCAAGTTGTCTGTAAGTATCCACAATGACTAATTATATTCTCCCCCTTAATGTGCAGTGCCCTCCACAGCTGAGTGTGACGTCTGTGATGAATGTTAGCGAGCGGGGGTCAGCATGGGAAAAGACCCTCAGGGCATCCTAAAAAAAATCCCCAACCAAACCTCAATCTGCTGCCAAAGAGGTTTTAAAAAAAGAAACCATGGAGGATTTGGGGGGCATGCCGTCTGACCTCAGACTGTCTGATATGTTAATGAAGTTTTTAATGGGCAGGAGAAGTCAGTCGTGTTGTGGCAGCACAACAAGGCTTCGCTGTATTAATTCTGTGTCTGCGGTCTTTCCCCAGCAGCAGGGAGTGATAACATCAGCTTACTCGCTCCAGTAACAGTGGAAAATCCCACAGGCTGTTACTGGCAGCACTGGGAGAACTTAATCTGAACATTTCACACAAATAGACAAAACCCGCTTGACATCCTACTGGTCGCAGACTCACCAATATCCAAGACAGAGTGCAGGCGCGTGTTCGCACACAAAATACCTGCTTATTCTAAATTTTAGGTGTGTTTGCTGGAGAAACACATTCATGTGTTTGCGTTTGTAACATTCGGTGACAATCCCTTTAATTTCTACAGCCACAATACCTGCTTTTTTAATGATGTCTAATTGCTCACAGCGCTTGGTTAAAGGTAGGGAAAGATTGTGATTTGGGTTTTGTATTGAGTCAATAGCATCCCGAAGCATGAGACAAGCAACTATTAATTACATTGCACATATCAAATCTGACCAATCTGAATTTTTTTGCTTTTTGTGGAAGCCAGCTAGCCTGGTTTGCTAACATTAGCAGTGATTCCAGCAACACATTGATTTCCATTCATGTTCTTTCATGAAGGCTTGCTGGAAAAGCTAAGTTAGTACTCATATAAGTCCAAGATGTAAAACTACTGCAAACCAGAAACCTCAACAAAACTAGAAATTCAAGCCGGTCTCCAGCTTTAGCATGTACCACATAAGAGCACTTTAAAAATGGCTCAGAGTATCTTAAGGAGCAGTTGGACAATTCTGAAAATACACATTTTGCTTTTTGACCCACACGGTGCTGAACTGTTTCTTGGCCATGACTTGTGATAGGTGGATTTTTCTACTATGGACAGACCCAGGCTAGCCCCCCCCCCCCTCCCGTTTCCAGTCTTTGGGCTAAGCTAAGCTAACCCTCCCTCACCAGAGAGTAAATAAGTGTAATGCCAAACCTTTTTATTCAATTTGTTCTACCTGTCCAGTCAACATTTATGTTTAATTAGGAATAAAAGAAGCGGAAATGGGTAATCGCAGTAGCATTAGCAGCATTAGCATTATTCACCATGTCTGTGCAGGCAAAGGGATGAACATCGCTTAAAGAAAACTGAACGTCACTGACATAAATTCCAAGGAAGTTATACACACACACACACACACACGCACACACACACACACACACACACACACACACACACACACACACACAGAGTGATGTTTTCATCACTTTTGGGGACATTCCACAGACTTACATTCATTTCTTGGAGACTTATAACCAGAACCACTGCTTGCCTAATCTAACCTTAACCCAAGTCTTCACCATAAAACTTTATCATTTACATTACGGCGACTTGTAAGGAAGGCAAGGCTCCACAATGTGACTGTGTAAACAGATTTATGTCCCCACATCATGAGCAATACATGGCCACACAAACACACACACACACACACACACACACACACACACACACACACACACACACACACACANACACACACACACACACACACACACACACACACACACACACACACACACACACACACACACACACACACACACACACACACTGCACAGCGGTATGAGGATGAGAGGAAATTTCTGGGAAGTGCAGCGCAGAAAGAGTCAGGAGGTAAAGAACGCGTGTTTATGCATGTTTCAGAGCAGGCAGTTTATTCCTGTTATTTGAATGAGAATCAGAGCTAGATTAGCTGCCAGGTACTTTCAGATGGAAAAGGTGCGCACAAAACTTGAAACACAATGAACTACAACCCTGATTCTGAAAAGGTTTGGATGCTGTGTAAAAAAAAAAAAAAACAGACTGATCATTTGCTAATCCTTTTTGACACATACATTAAATGTTTGACTTCATAAACTTCATTGATTTAAGTAAATATGTCCTTATTCAAAGTTGATGCAGCAACATGTTGCAAACAAGTTGGGACAGGAGCAGCTAAAGACTGGGAAAGATGTGGAACGCTCCAAAAACACCTGTTTGGAACATTCCACAGGTAAAAGGGCTCATTGTTAACAGGTGAGAGTATCATGATTGGGTATGAAAGGGGCATCCTGGAAAGGCTCAGTCGCTCACAAGTGAGGATGGAGCGAGGTTCACCACTTTGTGAACACATGATTGTAGAAAGGAGATTACTACATGAGCTCAGGAACACTTCATGAAACCATTGCTGCATCTTTGTGTATTGATTGTGTGGAAGTTATGACTAAAACTGATGAATCCGACTCATTATTGCAATATCATTTGATAGAAGGAATCAAAGACTATTGCCATTTTGAGCAACACACAGAGTTTCCTGCTGCTGCTCTAATTCTCCATTCTGGTATTTCTGCCCTCTGACTCAGTACTGACACATGCCGTGGTCAGTTCAGAGGTATTTGATACTGGATATTTGAAGACTATTACTTATACATCATGTTTATCATATCTTAAGGCTGCTATTTGAAGACACAGCATACAGCTTGTGAAATTCTGAACGCTTTTGCTTTTCTAAAGTCCTCTGCCACACAGAAAGTGAAGCTAACAGCCTGCAGAAAGTGAAACTAAGAACATTTGAACGAAAAAAGAAAAATTCCTTGGAAAAATGTGTCACAGCACCACACATACTGTGAGTATGAGACACCACATCAGGGAAGTTCAGCATGGGTGGAAACAAAATTAGCCACAGGCTTGGTGAAAATTGGTGTCTTGGTCTTTGAACGATTAATAAAACAGCTTTTCAGTGAGATGCATGGAAGATAATCCAAGTTTCCGCATGTTGTGGAGCGGGCCGGTTATTCCCGTTATTTGAATGAGAATCAGCTGCCAGGTACTTTCAGATGGGACAGGAAATCACCTTGGTGTACAAAATATGAAGAAGCAAAATTAGCTGGCTTTATCAGACTCTAAATAAATACTGAGAGGTTATGCAGTATGCAAAATACAAAATATATACTATATATATATATTTTAAAAATACACAATTTGATATCAAGCAGGGTATGGAGGCTCACGACATGGGTGTAGAAATGATTTGTCAACACAAATAACTTTGTAGAGTTGTACAAGTACAAGTACAAGTACTTCACTAAAAGTAAAAGTGTGGAATCTTACAAAAACATTCCTTTCAGTTTTGTACTTCGTCACATTTTGTTAGCCTTTACGCTCTGAGCCTCATCTTCCTTAAAGAACTTCTGAAACTCATGAGGGGGAACTTCATCAAGAACCAGCCATGCCACCTTGCACTCCCAGCGAAATCACAGATTAACTTCAGTCTGCGAGACAAAGAACTCTCTGATTGGTGCACAGAAGACACAGGGGCGGGACTTCCAGTGTGGTGTGATTACCAGTAAATGGGGAGGGATCCATATGGAAAGTACCTGAAGATTTTAGACAGGCTAGGAGTCAGGGCAGGGTCAAGTGTATTCAAATCTGTGTGTGTGCGTGTGTGTGTGTGTGTGTGTGTGTGTGTGTGTGTGTGTGTGTGTGTGTGTGCGTGTGTGTGATCATGTGCCTGCAGGCTTGCTCTGCAGTGATTTTTAAAATCAGTGAAATCAAATTGAGTATTTCAACTGAACATCACAGGTTTTTTTTTTTTTTTTGGTTTTTTTTTAACACATATCAAAACTTACCATGATGAAGTCAAGGGGTGTCATATCCTTGGACGTTGAAAGCAAAAGAAGGACGTTGGACAGATAAAAGTGAAAGACAGATTTCATTGTGAAATCAATGCTTAGCTTTATTAAAAAAGACAGAAAGAGACACTTAGAGACAGAGAGACAGACACAAACAAAGAGACACTCCTCACATTAGTGTAACCATACATTGTTTGCCTCGGTTTGGCTCAGTGACACATATTTTCCATGACCCTGCAGGAGGCTTTTAGATGTGGTTGACCTGACTGTGAGACGGCTCTGCGTCCACATCAAAACAACTTTAAATGACACAATCATGTCTGCTACAACAGCAAAACATCAGGCAAATACCATTTTTTGACTGTTTGAATATATTTTTGCCTAATTTGGCTGTCAATAGCAGAGAAGGACAGGGATGATTGTCTCGCAGTAGCTTATGGTAAAATTAATAAAAAGGAAAACATGAACGTAGTTTCTTGTTTTTTGTCCCTCTATTCCCTCTCCCATATTTTTGTAACTATAAATAGGAGCACCTTGAAAAACATATTGCATATCTTGCCTTTGTTAGAGTGGCCTTCACCACACTGAGGTTTTGTTTCAAGGTGAATTTCAAACACTACTGTAATAAATTTAAATGTAATGGCTGAATGGAAAATAAGAAAACAAAACAAAATTGTTTAAAATTATAATCCAAACACGTGTTGAGCGTCTGTTTACCGCGCAGCCAAACAAACACACATTGTTTTAATAAAGAAGTCAATAATCGTCTTTTTCCATCGTGCCATGAGCCACCGTGATCTGATTTCAGGCTGCACAAGTTTTCCACAGGGCAGAAGGAGCTGGTTGCATAAATGTACAAAGTGGTCAGTGCCAACCTCTAACAAACAGTGTTTCCTGTGACTGCAGCAGGAAGCATAAACATTAACTTAATAAAGCTCTTATACGACGTTAAGCAAGTGAGCAGGAAACAGTGAGGCTGATGTGAGTGAGATAAAAACACAAAAAACATGATGTTTCCTGTGAATCCCTCATGCGTAAGTATAGAGAGGTAATTATAGAATACAAATACGTGAAATGGTTATTCTTGTAAATATGCCACAAAGAGTACAAAGAACAGGGTTTGAGTTACTAAAAATCACTTCATAAAAAAGCCATTAGGCTGAGAAATATAGAGTGATGGTAGAAAATGATATGTGCAGCAACCATTTAGTGGTTGATATCACATCAATGCATCATGATTAACATGAAGAAAATAAAAGTAGCTGTGGAGTGTCAGGCTTTCCAAGAAAAATGGAGAAATCATCATTTTTGTGTAAAGAACACCCCAAGTTGGTCTGTGGGGACGCGATGGTGGTAAAGAAAAAGGCTAATCTGGAGCATCATTAAAGCTACGAACATGCTAAACTGGATGAGCTGCACAGGATTAATGTTTGTGTGCCCAACAAGCAGCTTTCACAAGACCACATTTGGACAGAGACGGTGTTATGCAGGCAGGTTTTACAGTGACTGACATCAGAAAAGAAGTTCCTGCTATCGCGTCGGAGATTAATGTGATATTTAGTATGATAGAAAATTAAATGGCCCTTGATAGGAAAAAGGTTGCCCACCAGCTTCTTAAAAAACCTTCCTCCAGTATTCCTTGTAATGGAATATGAACTCTGAAGATACGCTGACTGAATACACTCAGCCTCAGGAAGTGCTGCGCACTCCTTTAAACATAACAGTTTCACAATGACTTCAAGGAGAAGTCACAGTCAAATTTTGATATGAACACATACTTGCACACAAGCAAGTCCAGTTCCCTTTGGAAGCACGTAGAAGAACCATGACCTGGATGAATGAGAATCTACACAGAGGCTTGCATAATTAGATGATCGATTATCAATTCATCATGCAGCTGGATCTCCAGCTTAGTTCACCCTGGACAGGTGGCCGAGCATGATTCATCTGATGATGATTATTGAGTGTGATGGGCAGAAGAGACGTTCTTGGAATCCAAATCGCCGCTGAAAGGGGAATTGTGAAACTTCTCTTGTCTGTAAAAATATGAAGCAAAGTACTTCATCCTCAACTTCTGCAGAGGAGCTTCAGAGCGGCTGACAATGGATGACTGGGTGTATGCGTCATCCTCCAAATATGAGAAACCGTGGCTGCCTGTATTGTTTTTACAGATGTTTCGGTGCATTTGTTGTAAATTTGCAATTGTTTTCTCAGGAACAATTTACTGAAATTTACACAAGGAGTGGCAGTGACCTCAGTTTGTGGCTGAGTCATGAGTTGAATGCTGATGTGCTGCGTGAACTTACAACAACTCACAACATGATAAACACCACTTCCTCATCTGGGCTCTCTTGGTTTCCATTACTGGGAAATCAAGATATCTAAGCGGGCACAGTTAGCGTTAGCAACGTGTTTTACTGACTTTGGTGGAACTTTTCCTCTTTACTTCCCTTTTCACTTTGAAAGCTCGTTTTAAGATGAAGTTCCAGCGTATTTGTGAAGCAATCTAGTCTAATTTAGTTTGTGATAAAAACTAAAAGGTATGACCTGAAAAACAGCTCCTCCAAATTAAATGACAGAATATGTTGTGAACTGCCTCTCTGAATGACACATATGAGTATTTTCTGATCTGATCTGTCTGCTGGGGGGCACAATCAGAGCAGAGGGCGTGGGGGTCCTTCCCTGGAATTAAAAATAATGATGCAATTTATTGTAATTTGACAATCAATAAATCAGTTTTTGCAGCTCAGTAATCTCCCACTTTATTTAGTGTAAATATTTATTTATTTAGAGATTTCCATATGAATTATTTGTGCTGTTATTGAAAATTCAGTTCTACATCAGCTTCTCCACTGCTGCCATAAATTTACATGAAAGGACTACATCCACAATGCAAATTCATTTAGAGAACATACATAATAAAGCCACAGATGAAGGAACCTGCCAACATGGTAACAGCTGTGCTTTCAAACAAACAACGCAGGAAGCATCACGAGTACAGATGAGACTGCGCCCACAGCACACAGCAGTGTCTGCTCCATGAGCAGTAGCAGTAGTTTTTGTGAGAATCATCATTACATTATTCATTTATCTTCACCCGCTTCACACAGATCAGCACCTTTAACTGCCTGATCGTCATCACCAGTTAAATCGGCGACATTTCCATGAAGGAAAAACAGCTTGTCACTGTAAATCTCAGCTCAGATAACCGCCTCTTGCTCTATCAGCCTCCCGACTGAGGTCGGTGCTGCAGCTTTCTGTTGTTTTTCTAAATCAGTAATGAGACTCTGCTCTGCATCTTGACCTGGAGACAGCAAATTCAACTCAGTGTTAACTGCTAACTGCAACCTGTGATCAGAAGAATCCCACAGCTCTCCTTCACCGACATTAAAATAGGAGGCTATGCTATCATACATCACAACCAGCTGGTGAGCCACAAGGCTAAACAGCCAGGCTGAGGCTCCTAACTTCAGCCGGTACAGGCCAACTATCATGCAAAGCAAACTATATGCCTCAGTCTGGCAAAGGAAATGATGCTCGACTAATCACTTCAGTAACACGGTGTGAAGCTGTAGGCTTCATCTCAGCAGAGGATGCCTGATCCTGCAACTTCTGGAAGGAACCATTACCACAGGGAGAGCAGGGGTGTCATCATAATCACAGCTACAAAAGAATCATAGTAATCAAATAATAGATAAGATAAAGATGTTGTTTGTCACAATCAAGAATAAACCATCTTCTGATCGTACACACATACCGTTAATGCCTTTTAATTGCCTTTCTCTTATTGTTAATTCACGAACACAAATGTGATGTGGGGACATGAAGGAGCACAGACTGAGAATGGACTTTCAGTGCAGCAGGAAGCATCTTGTTAAACAATATTTGCACATTTATAGATTCTGGACAGAGAGCGATTATTTAACTTTAAGCATTTCTAACTAAAACTTATTTTTGGAGAGGATCTTTAAGATTTGGTTAAGTTTAGACCCTAAAACGACTTGTTTTGTTCAGGTTAGGGGACGTTTATTGTCATGGTTACAACAAGTATTTGTTTAAGGTTGGAGAACAATGCTGAATGGTTCAAAGAAACCAACACTGACTGCAGTTTTTGTGCTAAAACAGGAAGCAAACAGTGGTCTCCTGTGTCAAAGTATGAGGTTCTGTTGAGCCAATCCGACCACCACGACCTCCATCCTCTGTGGCTTCACACCGTTTCCTCCTTTGCTCTCAGCGGACAAGAGCCGGCATCAATAAGTGAGCGGTACCTGCTGGAAATGAAGCTGATATCGAATCTGAAACATCTGTGACTCATTTCTGACAGTGAAATTAAAGACTGATAATCAAGATACACAGGAAGCACTTCGACTGCAACATGTGACTTGACTCTTTTAACAGTTTCATATTAGTGCAGAGTTTAGTTCTTTTCCTGTTTTCCTATGCTTGTGAAGTCATTCCTGCAGTGACTCACTGATCCAGATGAGTTCACCATGAAAACAAGCTTACAAAGCTTTTTTTTTAGAAGATATTTAAAGAGGCACACTTGATTTTGCATCACAGCTCCAAAATGAGACAAGAAGGAGATTCAAAAGGGAATCGAAGCAGCAGCTGAACACCGTCTCATTTTAGTGCCAAAGACACTGAATCCTACATTTCCCATAATGCAGCACAATTGGGTATTTCATCAGAACCTCCATGCTTGCTGAAAACCTGCGTTACGCATCCAGTTTGTGACCAACATCTGGTAAAAAAGTCATATCCAACCACATCCTAAAACTGATTTTACAGGCTGAGATGTGACACCTTAACTTAACTTAACTTAACTTAATGTGTGAAATCTGTAGATTTACCAGTTTAATGCTTTTTTTTTTACAACACAATATAACGCAACACAAAGCAACCCGATGCAATGCAAAAAACACAAAAGCAACACAACAGAAACGCTGTGCAACACATGCCCTTAAAGCAGCACCATATATCTAAAATAAAGATAAGCAGCAAATGAAAAATCTTATCAAGGACGGTGCACGAGCCTTTCAACTTTTCACTGCAGTCAGGTGTATCCCGCATCATTTTCCCCGGAGTTCGGCCAGAAAAATCAATTTCAGGAGCGTGAAGTTGTTTAGCTGCCCGAGGTGATGCAGCAGCTTTGATATCTTTGTTTTTGAAGCTGGGAAACCTTTTGATTCTGAAACCTGCGGTGGAGGTTCTGCAACAGCACCTGATTTTTAACTTAAGTGGGGTTTAAAAGGTCTTTCACCGGCTTCACAGAAATAAGATCTAATTGTCTGCATGCCTGCTTTACAGTTATACAGTGAGTCAAACGGCTGATGAAATATCACTGAGTGGCATGATGAGGCTCATGGCAGGAAAGGATGGGAAAGCTTAACGTGTGTTAGAGCTGAACCTCAGCTTTATATATCTATCCTGTCTTTGATTTTTAACCATCCAGTGAAGCCGTCCTGCTACAGGACTTCCACCCTATCCTTAACAGGACTTAACGTTACCATCGAGAATTTGTTAAAATCAGATTTTATATAATAAAATCAAAGTAATTTCATATTAAAATCAGTTTCAGATGAACGAGTAAATGCATCACAGCTGGACTCGATCTTGTTTCACTCCCTGTCATTAAAGAATCACTGAAATCCGTCCAAACCGAGCAGCATTTCAACTGGAAAGGCTCCACTTAGCGGGGGTGCGTTCAGTGTAAAACACTTGCAACAGTTTGCAGCACTTCTGGTTAAACAGCATGTGTCCTTCTTATGCTGTGCTTTGATTTACAGCGTCAGCGTTTAGTTAAATTTGGTGTGATGGAGGTTAAATTCATCGATGCATGGTGGCAACAGAAGCCATTACGCTCCGTGTTACCAAAGCTATCAATGCACCGTGAGCTTGATTTTTCAATATTAAACCTTTGCTTTGAATGTCGCCTGAAAATCTCTCAAACAGCTGCACTAGTTCACAGCTACAATAGCAGCAACAACCCTTGTCGGTGCACTCTATCAGAGCAACCAGGATTTTATAAACACTGAGGTCATGAGTCTCTATCTTATATCTGATTTCTGATTCATTCACTTAACTGTCACTTTAAGGACATTTTATTTCCTGTGAAATGGAAAATGCTCATTCAAATCCTTCTCCATACTGTGAGGAATACAGTTCTAGCAGTGTCAGACTAAATTTCTTTATTGTAGTCAAATTTACAATCTACTGAGTCTGGAATCTGTCCTTGAAATACCCACCATGTGTAGGGTTTAGCTGTAGAAATAAAACACTTCCAGGTCGCTAAAACCACCAAAATCCCTGGAAAAACTCTGAGATCATGACCTCACTGTCCTGAAATGGTAGCTGCAGTCCCGACACCAGCATGATATGATTTCTAAAAACCCCATTAGGCAAATCTTGGGCTGCATTCAGTGCCCGGCTGGAATGAGGAAAGCTGCTGCAGACAGTCACAGAGCTGATGTCGGTCCGTCTCAACATTTTTTCCACTTAAGTAATTCAATTAAACTTTGAGCAAACTTAATTTCTCCACAAACCAGGATAAACCAGGATACATTTCAAAGGTTTCCAATAGGATTCAACTTTTCTTACACCATGGGGGGAATAACAGCTTCTTTTGTCTGGACAGAATAACACTGAATCTCGCTGTGAGTCACTGAATGACGTGTTTGCGCTGCTCACTGCCAGCGATTATATGTTGTGTGAGACAAACCTGTCATTAACCCAGAGGGCACAGAGGCAGCAGCAGCAGCAGCAGGGACCGAGCACCAAACTTCCCTGAGCAAAGTCAGAACTCTTCATTTGGATTTGCAATATTTTCTACATGGCTGAGTGACATCAAAATGGAAAAATAAATCCATTTCACTGCATGTGTTTGGTGAGAAGACGAAAAGACAAACGGTTCTGCATTTGTAACCCGTAAAACTGGCTGACTTCCTGAACTCAGCACTTTTGCCCTTTTGCCCTCTCTGGCCCGCATGACATTTGTCACACTTACATGTCACTTTTACTGAGAAAAAAAATGGTACAGGATATGTAGTAAGAAAGGGAAGATAAGAAGATGCACTTGTGACTGTGTGAACCAGCTCAGAGCATGAAACAGCTGATAAAATTAGAACTTCAAAAACGGCTAAATTTAACAACAATATCAAAGTCCAGCCTCCAAAACAAAGCTACCAATCAAATATACATGGCACCGTCTCTGAAGCGTGGGCTAATGCAAGCTAAAGGCAACAAAACACATATTAATAATTAGTCCAACTCATTAGGCCCTGAACGAACACAAAGCACCTCTCTTATCTTTGTAATGTCAGCTCTTCTGCAGCTGTTTGCACACACAAACATGACCCGAGGACGCCCAGTGATTTGAAACAAATGCAGCGCCTGCGTGTGACTCTGATCCTCTTGTGAAGTGAAAAAAAATTCCTACCTTGCAAATTCTCCAAGTGCTGCTTTTTGAGGAAGACGAAGGATCCTGCGCAATTCGGCTTTCGAGCATGGTCTTCCTCCTGTTGCAGAATAAATAAAGACAGGAAGGGAATCTTTAGAGGAAGCTCTATCAAAGACCCAGAAGTGGTCACATCGAGGCCTAACTGCAGGGATATAGGATGCAAAAGTTTACATACATGTATGTTCACTTTTATCCAGATGGTGTTGAGAGGACTTCAGTTAAGTTCCCATCCTATAAAAGAGCATTAAAATGAGTAAAATTAGACTTTAGCATGGCCACATGACAGTCTTACCATGTGGCAATGCTGCTGTGTTGATAGCATTTTTTTTAGCTAAATAACACTCAAATCAAACTGTGTGCTTGAAAGTCCACTCATTGTTGACCTTTTCAAGCCACACAAAATCCTCACTTTAATCCCAAAGGTTTCACAAGGAAGCAGAAAAGCTGTGAAATAATCTCTGAGTCACTGACTTACACTCAGCCAGCTGCAGGCTTTGGGCCTGCGTGAAGCATTTCCTATTAGAGGAGCAGGGGTTTGTGGGATGTTGGAGCTGTAAACAGGAAGTGAAGTTGAGCACGAGCGAGCCAGTACAGGAAGTGCATCAGTCAAACACAATTTATCATTTCCAATAACACGGTTCAGTTTGTTGCCTTTTACAGTAAGAGGTAAGCATGCAGACACAATGGGCACCGTGTTCAGACAGTAGGAAAGGCATTCCTTCCACTCTGTCGAATAGTGATGCTGACTTTAAAACTGACCACATTGTTCCCTAAAGTCAGTCGTTTTTTCATGAAACACTTGTCTATTTAAATTAATAATTTCACCTTTTAACCCAGATTTTTTTTTGCCTGTGCATTGGTTCATAGAGGTTTTTTAAGAGGATACGTACTTTCATAAAATGTCTTAGCAGTTTTAGCGAACGTGACTCGAGCAGTGCTTCCTCAAGAAGGAGTGAATAGCGCATTTGGTGGGGACTATTTTTAGCAACAGATTAATACACGTTTGCAGCAGTGAGCAGCAGGTTTAAACTAATTTTAGACAACAACTCTGGTCACACAGACAGCATTTGCTCGTAGGATCGATTCATTGTTCTTTTCTTCTTTGTGAGGAATTTGTTGACAATAAGAACAATAGAGTTGTGAAGTGGGAGAAGTGGATGGTCTCCTTCTTTTTTCCCGTAAACACTGTTACGTGACTCACTCCTACGGCTTGGATCGCCATGAAACTTCAAAGGTGCGGGCCTGTGAGCACAAAGAGGTTCGGGGTAGAAGTTAACTACGACTCCCAGGGTGCATTTTGGCATGAAACATCCAAACAGAGAGCTAAAAAGGCTGTTTCCAGTCTTTGTGCTCGGCTAAGCTGCTGGCTGTAGTTTCACATTTCACATCTTCTCATCTAACACTTCAGGATAAATCAGATAAGCGGCAGTATTTCCCAAAATGTTGAACTATTCCTTTAGTTGACTAGCTGGAAAGCCTGTCGGTGGATTGATTACTTTATTGACTCAGGTTGTTTGGATGACTGGTTGAGTTATTGGGCTGCTATGCGAGCTAATTTATTGTTTGCTGGTTGGTTTATTTGGTTTGTGTGGATCCATTTTAACTGGCCTGGAAATGTTTTACTGTCAGCCTGTCTTACCCTGATTACTTTGTCCAGTTTGGGTTGGGGGGACTTATTCGCTTGTTTTAACTGCTTCCTGTTTGGGCTCTCTGGCAGTGGGTGTTTTGGTGTTTTGTGGTGTGGTTTGGCCTACGTTTTGTGCCGGCCACATTTGCTTGGGATTAGTCTCATGGAGCAGCGTGGTCTCATATCACTTCAGTTTGGACTAGTTTGAGTTAAATTGGTTGTGAATGTCTGTTCTCATACATTTTACCGCTTTCCTTTCCTGTGGGTTGTTTAAGTTGGTTTTATTTCCTTTTACTTTGGCTCGCTTGTGGTCGCCCCCCCTCTTTAGCTGGGATTTGTTAGGTTGACTCTGCAGCGGCTGGCTTGATTTGCCTCGATGACTCTGGTGGGTATACACTGGTCTGAAGGGCTACAGAGCTGCATATCTGCTTCACTGAGGCTGATGTAACGCTGAGCCAAAGAGCTGCAACACTGCAGCGCTGCTCGCATGGAGAGACGCTTTGATGCAAGACAAAAACAGGCTCGCGCACTGAAATGTGCATGGACGCACACAGAGTCTCTCAGAAAGCCGCCGCCGTCTGAAGAGACAGAAGAGGAATTTTTCTTCACCAAAGGGACGTCGCGTGTCGTAGGAAGTGCTCCACATTTTAATGAGGAGATGTGAATGAAATCTTAAAAAGAAAGGTCACATGATGTAAGCTTCTGTGTGAGGAAGCATGTCACAGAGAAAATGTTGCAGGAGGAATGCAAATAAGAGCTGCCCTACAAAGTCAGACAGTGTGCTGGGCCATGCTCTGCTTTTGACTCTGTATGTGTTTGTGTGTGTGGGGGGGGTGATGGTGTGGGGTATATCTTCTTATACTGAGGGTCTGCTGATGAGACCCAAGCTGGTGAGAGGATAACTTCCTCAAAACAGAGGTCAAAATGTTCACAGTACACAGATAATAAAACACTGCTACAACCCGCTGGCTAACAGTGGTTTTATGGGATGGCCGTTGTCGCATTTGATTGGATGAATGCGCTTACTCCCCCAAATTCAAGATGAGTCATCAAAATGTTGCTTTACAGGAAGTGAAAAGAGAGGGATTCTGCTATGAAAGCAATACTTTAGAAAAAAATATTTTTAGCATGCAACAAGAAAGAAGTGAATAGTTAAACACAGAGAGACAGAATTAGCATTTAGAAAATGTATTTTTTCATCCACCGTGTCTTTAAAGGAGCACTATGTAAGAACTCTTCAAAAATTGACTAAATTAATCAACAGAATGTGAAGAATTAACAGTTCTGACATTAAACGAGAGACATCTATGCACTGTGTGTTGCAGAGATATCTACTGAAGTTAGTGTGCTAACCGGCTAGCCCCTGCTCGTCCTGTCTTGTAACACCACTTTGTACCTCAAGAGGCGATAGTGAGTCACAGTAGCGTCCAGTCTGCTCTCAGTCTAAAAACACAGATTTGGTTTGTTGCTGGGTTTGGCTCCTGCCACACCGGGGCTTTAACCCCCCCTCAGGCCTCAAACACCAACACTCCCCTCAGCTGATAAAGCTGTTAGCTAACTGAGCTAACAGCAGCGGTTAGCAATTGCTCTGGTGATATGCTGCCCCCTATTGGTTTGGAGAATGTTCACAGCAATTCTTACATAATCCACCTTAAAAGGAAAAAACTAAGCCTTATTGTAATCAGTTATATTTTTTATATTTTTGATTCACAGCTCATAAAATGGCACACAAAACAACTCTCTGCTAGCTACTTTGATCCACAAGCTAACGATCAAGAATGGTTTTAGGTGAAAATCACATGTGTCGGGATACGTTTCAGCCTCTGAATGTAGCATGAGTCGTTTAAAAAAAAAAAAAAATCTACATGACAGGAAGAGACAGAGAAAAAATTCTGATATCTAAATACTCAAAACTGATTTTTTTCCCCCATATTTGACTGATTGACAGAACAAACCGTTAACACAGACACACGGAATGAGTTCTTATTTCACAGAGTCTTTAAAAAAGAGGTAAAACTCTCGCAGAGCACAATGACATAAGATGCATAATGTTGAAATCTGTCTTGTGACCTTTGTCGTGTCATCCCTCTCATCACCCAGCGCCATAAAAAAACAGCTGAAAAGCAGAACTACTATAAAAAAAAATCTCTTTTAAGAGTTAACACTACACACAAGTTGTATGGCTCAACTCATTACTACACTCACTTCTCATGTTCTTAATTTTTCTTTCTTTTTTTTTTTTTTGCACCACTACAGCAGTTTCAACAAGGTTTTTTAAGATGATGTTAGTTTACATCAATTTCCATCATCTTGCTAAATTCATCTCTTTGGTTATTCTTTGTTCTGCAGTCAGATGCACATCTGAATTATCTCTAAGCCTTCTTCATCCACATGGGGTCTTTTAGGCCCCTTCAAATACTGATGTGTGAGAATCAGAAATGGTCCATTAACACCAGATCAGACAATTTCTCTGTTGTTAAACAAAAATCTAAATCTAACAGCTTTTGGACACGAGCCCTCGTTTGTTTATCATCATAAATAATACTGTAAAAAATGATGGTGACAGTAGGAGGACAGTAAATTGTGAACAGCAGACTTCACTGGATTCAAGCTCTAAATAATAACTGTCAATTAAAAATAACAATAATATCTGATTTGTATGTCATAAAAATGTAAACACTTGAGTACAAATACATCAAAACTGTACTTACTTACAGTACTTGAGTAAATGTATTTAGCTACATTCCACTGATCCTGATCTGTGATGATATCAGCTGATAGTACAAGCCTGTCGATACATTATTCGGGTTCACTGCCCATGAACCAAAATGGCTGCATTCCCATGAGCCTTTCATAACGTCTACTCTTCCATACCTGCTGTCAGCAGACAGTGAACAGGTGAGATCTGATACCTCTCTGATGCTTGCAGCCGTGTGGAGCGTTGGCTCACTAATCCCCGCTGAGCCGACAAGGTTTGTTTACAGCCACGTACTTCTGTAAAAACACAGAATATCCAGTTTAAGATGTAATCTGTCGTGTCGGGACGGCTGAGCTGTTTGTCACAAGTCAGACTGAATATCAGTGAGGCACAAGGAAGCTTCGCCTGTGATGTTGTATTCCTGCGTTATCGTCTGATGTCCATGTTTATGTATGAGTAGCCTACTGTGTATTTACGTGTGTGTGTGTGTGTGTGTGTGTGTGTGTGTGTGTGTGTGTGTGTGTGTGTGACAGAAATAAATATCAAATCCAGATCAGTTCAGTCGTCACGGGTCATTCAGTGTTCAAACAAACACATCATATTTTAACAATCAAGTGCATTTAGGGCGTATCCAAATCCACTTTTGCTCGTTAAACAACATGTCAGGCACAGAGGGGATGTTTTTAATCTCTTGATTAATCATAGATGAGTTTTGGGTTTAACATGAATTAAACCAATCAGAGTGTTATCTCCTATTCCCTTTAATGGGCAGGTGTGCCTGCAGGTGCTTTGCTGTTTAAATGGCAGAAACTCGTATTGAAGGTACTGGCTTGTGTCCTTGAGGTAGACTCCCAAAGTGTATTTCAGTAAGAAACATCCAATCACTCAGCTTCATATTCTGTGATGTGTACCACTAATGCAGGTGGAAGCTAAAGATGGTGATTCAGTGAGTGCTTCACTTGTAAATAATCTGAAGACATCCCACGCCACTGGTGGCTCAGACGGCTCACACACACACAGCAAGTCAATAGAGGAAGAGAATAGACTGGAGGTCTCTGACCACAGCATCCTGAATATGTCTCCTTTTGGCCCCAACGCAGCACACACGCAGCAGGCTGAGCTGCTGCACGGGTTCACGTGCACGAGTGAGGAAATCATGTGCACACCTGGTTCCTGCTGCTTTCACACAGCAGGTTGTGGTAGTTGGGCGGAGGCAGGTGTTGGTTGAAGCCAAACCATAGAAAACCGCAAAGTGGTACCATGATTAAAAGTGCTTTCTGTGTAGTTTTAGTCTTCGCAGTACTAATACGCGAGGAGCTGGACCAGATCAGAGGTGGGCGACTTCTTTGCAACTTGATTGGTGATAATACCTGCACATTCAAAATATTACAGCACCTGAAATCACAATGGTCCTCTCTTTTTGTAGTCCAAGCCCCGCCCTGCTGGGGGGCCCTGAGGGCAGAAATGAGCTGCCATCATACCCCCACTTCCTCTTTCAGAAATGTGCATACTGTTCATACTTTAAAAACCTGGCCCAAGCTTTGTGGTGCAGTAATTTGAATTCAGTAAATATGCAGCATATATACAGAAAACTCAAATAAAATGTCCAACAGCAACACTGTGGCCCCATTTAAGACAGGCCCTCGAGATCAGGGGCTAAAGCAGGACCGACATGACGGCTCTCATCATGTTGAGGTTGAACTTAAATATTCCCATATTTAGAATTGAATCACCGCAAACCAACTCCTACACAGTAAGCAGAGACATCATTGTGATGTGTTAGCAGTGGTAGTGAGGAATGACGACCCCCCCATATTTAGTATTTATAGAGTGTATATATGTGTAATAAATGCTTTATATCACACTATGATGTAGTTGTAAGTGTTTATTAATGTATTTGTCAACAGCTACAACTCTAGAAGCTGGTGTATAAACAGATAAGTGCTGACAATATAGTAAAAATATAACATTTCTTGCAGATTAATAAACACTTAAAGGCGTGTTATATCTTCTTATTATACAGAGTGCTATAAATCATTCATTAAATGTTGCTACTGAGCTCATAAATGCCGGCTGTAGGTCATTGTCATCATCTGCTAATGGTAGAACAGCTGATGGTTAAATAAGTTTTAGTACGTTTAAATAAGTTTTTAGTACGCTGAATAAATGTAAAATCATATTTTTAGTACATTTACAGTGCAGACAAAACAAACCTGCTGCACCACAGTACATTTCCTCTCACCTTGAAACCACAAAGGGTTAAACTGCTTACTTCTCTCTTTCTCTGCGGATGGAGGAATCCACCCTGCTGGACTCAGACTCATAAACACGTGTGTGAATGTGTGTGTGAGTGCACGCACGCAGGAGCCATTGACGCGCGCGTCCCTGCGTATGTGCGTTAATGAGTTGCGTGCATGTGTGTCTCTGAGTGGAAGACGTGTAATTATCGGAGCATGTGTTTGTGCCAAGCTGTGGAAGGCACCGTACTTTCCGTGTCCTGCAGATGAGCACGTGCACGCGCGCATACACACACGCATGCACGCACACAAGCGCGCGCGCACACACACACACACACAGAGGACCGCCTCAGACAGTTTCTCATATAAAAAATCTGTCCTCATTCCACCTAAATGAACTTTTATTCC
Organism: Chaetodon trifasciatus; assembly: GCA_037975065.1. Taxonomy (NCBI): domain Eukaryota; kingdom Metazoa; phylum Chordata; class Actinopteri; order Chaetodontiformes; family Chaetodontidae; genus Chaetodon; species Chaetodon trifasciatus. The sequence goes on from JBBMOE010000038.1 coordinate 3,265,681, forward strand.
ACAAACTGACCTGAAGTGAACTGTGACGTATTTGTTTTGCACTTTATCTTTAAATTTATATATTTGTTAAAATCAGTTTGTTGGAGGATATTCATTTTGTTTTAAAGTGGGCTTCTTATGATTTGTTGTGTTTAATATGTGTTCTTTTATTGATTTGACTGATAAGTATTGCGGTAAAACTACAAAATAAAATTAAAATAATTCCAAAATATATAGAACAAAAGAACACTGTAAAAAAATATGCATCTTTTCTCATGAACTTCATGTAAATCTATGCATTTATTAACCTGATTCATGTGCAGATTTCTAGCTTTTCAGACCTCAAAAACACAAGTTGACGACTCGAATGAACGTCCTGCTCAGAGGCTCAGTCCCATCCTGCACTCAGCTGTCTCACTGGAGGCGGCCTTGCGGGTTGTCTTTGTTCTAACTTTGGTAAAAAGTGTCTCTAACAGCTGCTGCAGCTGTGAAGCCTTTCTGCGAAATGAAGAACTGACTCCTCAGACTGAGAAAATGTAAACTGAGTGTTTGTCATAATCAGGCTGATTCAACGTCACTCAGGAGGTTCGGCCTTCTCATAAAACCTCATTAGATGACTTTGACTTATTATTCAACTTGAGCTCAGCTCTTTGTAAGGCAGCTCTGTTTAAGTCGGTTTAAAATGGTTAATTATCAGCATAAAGTACATAAAAACACTCATTATAAGATACTGAGTCATATTTTATAAACTGATGATATGCTGTTTGAAAAAGTAGCTGCCTACAGACAGACAGTGGAGTAAAAAGTACAATATTTCCCTCTGAAAAATGGTGGAGTAGAAGAACAATGCTGTACAAACTCCACTTACGACACAACAACGTTTCTGCAGACAAATCTACCACTCGTGCTGTTTTCTGTAAAACGATGTAAAAGCTTTATTTACAGCCGTTGAAAACATTTCAAAGCAATTAAAATAGCATAATTACAATATTTTCAGTGTACAATAACAGTATAAACAAAAAGACATGTTGCTACAGTTGTACTGGGTCATTTGGAGTCTGTTTCTGCTCCCGCATGAACTCCAACAAATGCATTTCTGTACAGCGTTTGCAGCAAAGCACGACACACCGCAGTGTCTCTGCCCCCTTCACTTCATGTGTTCGTCTTCTTAACAATTCCAATGAAAAGACAGTGTGCATAAATGTTTATTTTCCTGTTAACACACCATTGACTTTTGCTGATTCTCCCGTTCAAAGCTCGACAAACACAGCGGCTCCAGCAGTGCTGATGCGAGTCAGTAAAACCCTGAATGTCACACGACCGTTTGTGCGCCGTGGCGCCTACGAAGGGCGGGCGGTGAATCAGCACATCACCAGGTTTCCATATCAGTTTCAGAGACGGTAATTCATCTTTCGGTTTCCTCCCTGCCATGCTCTCCTCTCACTCTCCAGCTGTAATACAGTACTTCTAAATGAGGTCTTAGGTTTCACATGGCACAATATCAGAAATCAACATGCAGTCACACAGCGCGCTCAAGGAGGAGCGAAGCGAGCCTGAGAGGTGTGCATTTCCAAAAGGATGCTGTATGTCACCGATCTGAAATGTCTCGTTTCAGACGTTTCCTCTGCAGGGCGCGAGGAGGAAATACAACTAGAAACAGAAAGTAGTGTGGTGAAGATTAAATGTGGACAGAATGACGAGAATTTTAACAGTGACCAATGAATGAAAACTGGGACGAGGACGCGGCTTTACCAAGAGTGAATGCTGGGAAAATGGGTAAAAATGGGTTCAGGCTCCATGCAGCTATTCGTAACTCTAAATAGACAACGGCCATGGACAGATTATGAGCCAATGGGCCTCTGGACACAGATATAGAAAAAGTCCTCAACTCTTAGTACATAAGAGTCAGACCTTTTCACGTCTCTTTACAGTCGCAGTGTATCTGTGCTTGTTCTGAGTCTCACTGTAGTCATGCTGCATCGCATCCCTCATTGTTTCGTGTCGCTCTGTGGTCCCTTTACATAATTTGGAGTTGTTTTGAGTCACTTGGCGGTTGTTTTGAGACTCTTTGTGGTCGATTTAAGTCTCTTTGTGGTCGTTTTGAGTCTCTTTGTGGTCGTTTTGAGTTGCTTTGTGGTCGTTTTGAGTCTCTTTGTGGTCGATTTGAGACTCTTTGTGGTCGATTTGAGTTGCTTTGTAGTCGTTTTGAGTCACTTAGTGGTTGTTTTGAGACCCTTTGTGGTCGATTGGAGTCTCTTTGTAGTCGTTTTGAGACTCTTTGTGGTCGTTTTGAGTCCCTTTGTGGTCGTTTTCCATCTATTTGCAGTCTTGTGGTCATTTTATGTCTTTTTTTAGTTGGTTGGTTGACTTTCCAACAAGAAATGTTTGCAGTCACTTCATATAGAGTTTCTGGTCCAGGTGTGTGCCCAGTAAGATGGTTCAGTAATCCACCCATTATACCAGTAAACTAACCAACTCCGGTTGTGGGGGCCAATCAGATTCCAGGAGGAACGCATGCCACCCCTCTGGACCCGCGCCTGGCTTTACCTATTGGTGCTGTTGTCCATTTAACTTCATGATTTCTGTCCTCAACACATGATTATTGTGACTGTTGTGGATCATTTTTAAGGATTTCTACATCTGTCCAAAAGCTGGTTCTTCTGTGGACTTCATCCACTGAAACAAATGACCCGTTCATTACCTTTTATATCACGTCAGCAACCACAAAGGTAACAAAAAACAGGTTTCAGCTACTGAACAGACTGTGATCCATCATCTCAGTGGAGGATTTGAAAATGAAACTCTGAGGCTGAAAAGCGAATTTAACACAATTAAAACATGAGATTCCACAGATGGCAGCGGCTGAAGTGAGAGTTTAGGTTTGATGAAAGCCAGCAACACACTTAGTCTGTGATGCATTCGTGCGGACACAACTGGAAACATCCAAGCTTGGCTCAAACACATACTCAGACGAATTTGGTTATCGATTGTATTAAAACAAACTTCTGCTGCTGCTGCTGCTGCTGCTGCTGCTCTGATTTGCTGTTGTTGTTTGGATAACCTCACAGGGAGCAGCGTTCAACAGTGATGAAACTCTGTTTGAGAAGATTAAACAACACATGTAACACTCAGAACAACACAGTATCTTCAATGCTGCTGACAGAGGCTTTCATTTAAAACAGATGGACTTCCATTGAGGAGTAAAGCTTTAAGTTCCTGAAAATGAGCTAACTGAGATCTACTAAGAGCAATTTTCCGACGCTAACTCAGGAAGTATAAACAACAAATTATAGTTCCACTTTTATTCCAGTCAGGATGAAGCAGACACTCGCTGTGGCTGATGTGATGCGGTGAGTGATTGGTACCGATCACAACAACACACAGCGTGGCGGAGAATTCGCTAACATTTCGCTTGTTCCGTCCAAAACAACCCAGAAAACAACCGTTTCGCGCAGATCTGTTTGGTCGACATTCACACTGCAAAACACAATGTTTGACATTTTCTGTGCAGCTCAAAGGGCAGAACGTGGCGACCCCAAACTCAGCCGGGATTATGGGGAACCCTGTTTGGGAATGTGTCATCCATTGCTTGGGAAACCCGGGTGGTTCTGTAGAAAAGCTCAGAGAAGCGGCTGTACGCTACTCTTTAACGGGGGCGGCTGGTTCACCAGACACACATTAGCCAAATTTGCAGGTCGGCCTTTTGTAAAGCTTGAACAATTAAGTACAAATCTCATCAGTTTTTGACTTTCTTATATTCTTCAAAGGCGTACGGAGCTCTTCCAGTAGTGGTAGGAGCGCCGATGAGCCCATTCAACAAGACAAAACACAGCTGGGCCATGCAAAGTTTAAAGTTTTTGACTTATCAGAGGTGTTTTCAACCTGTATGTGGTTTTATAGATAATCTGAAGCCTGGATCACCGCCGTTTGACAGACGACTGTTAGCTCAACAGTCAGTGACTAAACCCTCTTTGACTCTGCATGATTCAGTGTTTGGTCGTAGTCCAGAAATCTTTCTCTGAGAGTGTTTAATGACCTGGCAAGCACGAGGAGACTTGGCCGGGTCTGAATCACTGCGTTAATAAACGGATAACATGACCCTGTCAACAAACCAACACTTGCCAACTACATTCAGTCTGGCTGCTAACGATAAATCCAGAGGCTGAGACAAAGGACAGTGGAAGACAGTGCTGTTTGATCAGCTACTGTAGAAAAATGCATTATTTCATTATTAAAACAACGTCAAAGTAAGAGGAGGAGTAAACAAGAAAACTGGAAATGACACACATGATTTCATTCCTGATTTGTTCACCACCTTGCCCTTCTGAGTTTCACTGCACTGACCGGGCAGCTGCGTAACTGATTATCAGTGTGCAAAGTCTTTGCTTTAATGCTGGACACAACCCGAGCAAAGATGGAGACGAAACCCCTTAATGCTTCATCTTTTAGGTGTCCATGTAGAAAGGTGGTGTCTGGTGATAAAAGTGATTGTGAAATTCTCGGAAGTGCCTTCACCATTCAGTCTGGCTCTGGTGGAAACATGCAGGCTTTTCCGAACAAAGGAAGATTGGTATCAATTACTCACAGGCTGGTACAGTATCATCCTACTGGTATCAGTGATGAGGGGTTTTTCTTTACATATTAACAGATCATAATGTCTATTGTGTACCAACTGCTGTTTAATAAATCATAAAGTCACGAAATACATGAATAAAACATTAATTTTGCAACTTTCCAAAGACTAGAAATTTCTATAATATAGATGTTTAGAAAACTAGTGGAAACTCAAAGAAATGTGTTCTTATATTTATTGAACGGCAGGATCGCTGCGTCTACGTGAAAGTACCTCTTAAGGGATGATAATCCGGATTACAGATTACTTGATTACATACTTGCCAAACAGTAGCAGGAGAGCTACCGCAGCTAAAACGTGAACCAGGGTTTTGGAATATGACACAAACAAAATGGGACACTCCATCATCAATCCATTCAAATACATGATCAAACTGCATTTGGACACTTCAGTTGGGAAAGTTGGGTAATTTTAATATTGTGCATGCTGACTGGTGAGAGCACACTTTTCTCCTGCTACCACAGAACTGTTAAAAAGTCCCAAATACTTGTTTTGGCAAGCGAAGATGAAGATGATGAAAGAATTTACTTACTGAGGATCACAGCATTTTATCACCCCCCCCGAATATCAATCCTGTCCAAATGCAGGTTTGAAGCATGTAAAAAAAACACCATGTCATGGCATCTGATGATCTCTTAGATCAAAATGCTGGTTTGCTCATATTAACTTTCAATGGAGACAAAAGCAGACATGTGATTTAGGGTAACAACACGTGGAATGGCGCAGTTATTGACTAACATTGTGTGATGAAAATGTTGGATGAAAGCGATTGCTTTGGCCCAGATGGTTCCCACTCAGGTGACGAGTCCATGCTGGATCCTGACTGGACACGAGTGCAGGATCACTTTTCCCTGCTTGAAACCTTCAGGGGGCAGAGATGGGGGAACTCACGTGGACCGGACCCACGTACTTTAACAACCCCGGGTCTGCAGAGTTGATCGCCGGAGGAACTCATAATCTCTGTACAATATAAACACCTTAAAAGAAGCTAAAAAAGTAAACAGGAAACTGTACAAGGCACATTTGAATTTCCACAGGCGTCATTTTGCACAGAGGCAGATTCAGATGACATGATTGCCGCTGCGCTGGAAAGGAGTGCAAAATCCCGGCTCTTTGGTAGCACTGAAAAGGCTCAGAGACCGTGAAGGAAAAACAGAGGTGAAAAAACAAAAATTCAGGCGTTTTAGAATTCCTTAAAGGTGTTAACAAATCATTTCCATCAAAATTAACACAGCCAAAAGTCTTCTTCCTCACTTGGGAAACGGGAGGAAGTCGGGTCAGACTTAGTTCCCCGTGAACGAAAAGGAGATCGAAGGTGTGATGAGTCCAACACAGATACATGATCAAAGAAAAATGCTACGTCTGCTGGGTTTTCCAAAGGCTAAACCTGAGAGAGGTCCTGGCTGTCGGCGCTGCCTTGCAAGTAGATTATCCGTCCAATCACGAGGAGCAGGAGGCCCACGCAGAGCAGCATGGCGGGCTCCTGGTGGATGCGCGGCAGTGGGTTCGGATGGATCACGACCCGTCTGTGTCGGCCTGCCATCCCCTGTAACAGAGAGGAGAGAGGAAGAGATGCTGTGATGAAAAGGGACTTCACTGTCAGCTCGTTTGTCATGGCATGAATCATTTGCATTGGCTTTTGCATCGTGTGTGTGTGTCTGTGAGTTGTGATATACATCAAAATGTTCACGTAAACACTCTGCAGTCCCTTGATGATTTCAAATCAAACACACACACACACACACACTGCATGTTTACATCCACAGGAAGCAGGTAAGTACAGTTCTCTACATCCTGCCACAACTCTCTTAACACTGTCTCCAGGTGTGATTTCCTTACGTCACCGTCTGTATGAATGCAAATGTGCAATGTGTGTTTATGTCTGCATCTGTCTGAAGGCCTCTGATCTCAGCGTTGTCACTATGACCATCTTTACTCAGAAAGCACACATGAAAGCAAACTTTTTTTTGGGACATTCTCATACAGTAAAGACTCTGGTGAGTCACTAAATGTGGGTGAAATATTTTTCACTTTAATATAGAGAATAATAGCACAGAGAAAGAAACAGACTTTGATCAAAGGTGAAACAAAATACAAATCAACATAAAGAAGAAAAAGCTGTTGGTATACATGTAGAATTAAAAATGTACTTTATTGCACAGTCACGAATTAAAAGAGATTTGCTCAAGAAAGGTTAAAAAAAGGTCAAAATCAAAGCAAGAGAGGCCACGACACCCTGACTTATAGTCCTAAAGAACAAACAGAATGAGACCGTTTGCTAATCCTTTCTGACACTCACCTAACAATATATTTAACGTGTTGCCTCCTCAACTTCATTAATTTACAGCAACACGTTTCAAACATGTTGGGACACGAGCAGCTAAACACTGGGAAAGACGTGGAATGCTCCAAAAACACCTGTTTGGAACATTCCACAGGTAAACAGGTTCACTGGTAACAGGTGAGAGTGTCATGATTGGGTCTGAAAGGAGCATCCTGGAAAAGCTTACTTGAGATGACATCATCAGGGTAATCATCAAACTTTGGAAATCACCCTCCATAACCATAAAAGACATGACACAACTGTTATCACAAGTTGAGGAGTTTATCCTCATGGTGATTAAAGTGACCTTTACCTGTAAAAATGGTGGAGTTCCCCTTTACACATCAAGACTCACTCAAGACCAACAGCCAGCGACAGCTGAGTCTGCAGAAAGTCTTGCTGGAGACATCAAATGGGGATCAGACCCTCACTAACGTGAGCTGTCCAGCCTTCAGGCATTTCTTCCATTGACCGTGACCTCATCTTCAAGCTGAGGATTAATAAGTGAGATCACCTCCTGTAGTTTCGGTTCGGACTCCTTCCTTCGCTCAAATGTCTTTCCTGCCTCTCTGCAGTCATTCCGACACACTTGGCACGCTGTTGACTGAAACAGGTGTTTTCTTTACTGCTCTGCATCCCTGCAATCTTTGGCAAGGGTCCAACGCTCTGGCAATAGAAGCAGCTTCTCACAATAAGAGGTCTGCCAGATGGACAGAAGAGAAAGGACATTTCCCCTGGGTGGACGTGCATCGGGAAGCGTCGCCAAGAGGAAAACACTCCAGGAACAACAAGGTTCCTGTTACTCAGGAGAGATGGAAAGGTGAGTGGACATCTCCACAATGCACGACTTCGCTTACTCCAAGAAACACAAGCTGCAAACTTATGTTAAGAGCACGACAAAGGATTCACTGAGAGCTCATGCTGAAAGGACAAAAACAGCTCCTAGCGGCAGCTCTAAGGCGTGAATGTGAAGCAGAGCTCTACTTAAAAAAACCCCTCCATCCTCAGCTACTATTGCTCCAATAAATAAAGGTTTAAAGAGGAAACCTTCCACTCTGACTGAAGCGTTTACAAGAATAACGAAGGAATTTACAAGAGCAGGAATCAGTTTTTCCGCTGGAAGATGGATGTCCTGTTTTGGCACGAGGCTCTGTAAGTACAGCCCAGCCGGATGGACTGTACAATACCATCCAGACATCGACTGGCACAGAATAAGCCTTCTGCCCCGGGGCGAGGCTGCTCTCTGAAAAACAGGATCTTTATGGACGAGAGCGAGAGGGGAATATCAAAGCTGTGCGGTTTGATTCGAAAAGTGAGCCAAAAACCACAGAAACCAATAATGCCAGAGGAGGAAACAGGTGAGAGGAAGACTAGTTAACCCTGTGATGAATCAGTCTGCTCCTAATTCTTCCTCTGACTCAGAGATGACCATAGAGCTGCCACAATACTGATCTGAGACCTCACCCTGATTTCCTGTGCAGAACCAGTTTGACCAGCCGGGTAGATTGATAGAAAAAGAAATGCATCTTTAAGACGATTCCACAATAGCTGAAAATAAACCACAAAACACAATATCTCTACACGTGTTGCATCATTTAGAAGACACACAAGCTTTGGACCCCTGTTTAGACCGGAGACACGGAGGAAGCCAGTCCTGAGGAGAGTAAAGCAACAACCTGCAGACAACGTCAATCACGAGCGTGGATTTTTAGCCACGCTAACGTTGGGTCGGTTCATGGCTCCATCACTCTGGTCCACAGCGGAATATCTCAGCAACTATTGCTCCATCTAGCGCCATCACCAGGTTACAATTTGAATTTGTTCTTTGGTTCGTGAATAAATATCCTGCGAAACCAGTCACATCCTGGTCAGCCTCATCAGTGCAGCTGTACTGTTTTTAGTGCTAATTTGCAAATGTTAGCACGTAAAGATGCTAAACTGAAATGGTTAACATTATACCTGCAAACATCAGCATGTTAGCACTGTTACTGTGAGCGTGTGAACGTGCTGATGTAAGCATTTAGTTCAAAGCCTGAGCGCAGTCTCACAGACACTGAGTCTTGTTTATTATTCATTGAGGTTTAAATTAAATCCACCATGAAAGAGGAAAACTGGACAGCATGAAGACATGTGGAAAAACATTTAATTCGAACATAAAATGGACACAGCGGTGCAGGAAGTCGCTGAATGAGCAGCAGAGCCTCAGAGGTGTAAGACTCATTTGGCTGCTGCTAAAACTGAATGTCATCAAGGGACTGTTTGGCAGTGAAGTGAAAAGCAAACTCTCTCCAAACACTGATTTTTGGAGTATTTGGTTTCATCTCCACCACCTAAATTTCTGCCATTATCATAAATCAAGACTCGTGTGGGCACAGAGGCTCGAGCAAACAGCCATTCGTTCAGCCTTCTCTTTTATTTGGAGCTCAGAAGTTTGTCGTTCGACATCACAGATTAGAGCTTTGCCTTGGCCTTCTGCAGAAAGTTGGAGTGGATTTTCGACAGAGGAGCGAACTTTGTAAAAGCAGTAAAGAGCTGCAATTTTCCTTCAGTGATTTATTGTCTCAGGTTACACCATTTCTGACCTTTAGACATGTAATTCTGCTTTTCTGCTGTGAAAACTTTAGTTAGCGTTATTAATGTTAATGCACTTGCAGCAGCGTTCGTCATGCTGCACATTAGAGGCTTGTCTCTCCTTAAAGCAGCCCTGGAAGACAGACATAAGGTTTGTGGTTTCTGAGCTGGCAGCGTTTCTGTGCTCTCTCCTCACCTCACGAACCGCTGTCATGATTTAACTGTCGAGATGGTCTGCAGTTTGCAGAAAGAGACCACGCTGGCAGATTTATGAGTGTCAAGACAAAAAGCAAACTTACTGAGAGCTTATATAAAATGTTCAATTTGTTGATGTCTCGATACCCGACTGTGTAACTAGTCAGGGAGAGATTTCTAATGATCACTTTTAACTTCATATTAATCACATGTTCTGACCCAAAATGAAAAAATGCCACCTCTTCAGTATCCTTTAACGTTACAGTAGATCCAGCTCTGCAGCTGCATATCTTTTACATCATGAGCTGATGAAAGCGCAGGAGAACCAGTCAATGACAACACACCAGGAGGATGTGGCGTACCGGGGAGGAGCTGAGACTTGATGCGTGTGGTTTAACACAATTGACGCATTTGCATCTGACCAACATCTGTATACAAGGTGTCTCAAACCACCTCTGGAACAGATCATGAGTGATTAGATCACTGTCCTACTTCAGCGCATCTTGGGTGCATTTACACCAGCATTCACTTGTGTTAATTATTATCAGAGCTGTCTGATAGCAGAAGGTGCATGTAAAGAGTTTCTTCAGCTGGTTTTACGGATTCAAAGGAAGAGTTTGGCATTTTGGCAAACACACTTATTTGCTTTCCTGCTGAGAGGATTGAAGGGTCATTAGTTGAGAAGCATGAGCATCCTATGATTTAGTTAACGAGATCAACTTTAATCTTTGTGTTTTTGGTTTTTAGGCGAGAGATCTGGGTTGGGCGGTCTGAATGGGGTTGGTACTGGGATGGTGGGGGGTGTGGACACAGGAGTTTGTATTAGGGCTTGAAATGATTAACAATTCAACTGTAATTGTGATTAACATTTAATCCCATGCGATTTTTTACCTCCCAAAAAAGACACTGTCAATCAGCTGGAGCTAGGGGATGCAACCAGATGAATGTTAATTACCAACGACTGCACAAACCTGGAAGATGCATGATGTATAATGTGCAATAAGGCTAATAGCTTATTTTAGGATTAAGACTGGATGTAGGGGAAAACAGCTATACTGGCTTTCTCCAAAGTTAAAAAAAAAGTGCAGCCACCAGCACCTCCAAAAGTCCCAAAAGCACCGTGCTGCATCTTTGTTAAATCCAAGCACTAATGTCTAAAAGGTTCCAGCAAATCAAGTGTTCTGGGAATACAAATGATTAGCTAAGCTTAGCTAAGCTGGGCTGCTCTGTTATTTGGGTGATTGGTTCCATTTCACAGTCAGGAGAGGTTTGACTTCCACTGCAATCAGAAGCAGATGCACTCCTCAGCTGGAAAACTGCAGGCTGAGAGTCTGACACGAAGCCAAAACCAGTTCCACTAACCAACACTTGATATTCGACCTTATACCTCAGGATTACAGAAAAGGAAATACACACATGTGCACACACAGACACACATGGGTAATCGTCTAATAGCTACCTCATTTAAACTCTTACCTCAAATGACCCCTTCCATCATCTGAGAACAGAAAACCTGCTGCCACAAATCATTTTCCTGCTGTCACTGCAACTCTGCAGGCTTCGAACGAGTACTTCAACTGGCACGCACACGCACACACATACACACACACACACACACACGCACACACACACAAATGCAGGCTCCACAATGTACAGTACATAGACATGCATACAATACTGCTGGTGTGATGCAATATGAGAACAGGCTGATAAACATGAAAAAAGAAAAAGATCCACAACACAAGAGAGAAACCAAGCGGGCAGTCAGCCAATCAACTTGCTAGATAATCAGTTAACCAGAAAATCCATCAGTCAGAGAGTAAATCAATGCACCAATGAATCAACCGCACTGTCATTCAACCAGCCAATCAAACAAGATGATACGACTCATGTGAACATCTGCACATCTGCTTGAACAGATAATGATGATTATAATTGCATGTTTTATCTAAATCGCTGCAGACCGTGTTTTGTTTAAATACGTGTCCAATATCCCACCATGTTTCACATTATCGTGAGAGAAAAGTCGAGGAAACCCATCTCAGGTTTAAAGTGCCTGCAAGTTCTTTTGCATAGAAATGACTAGAATGGTGCAGGACTAATCTCGTACATCGTCCTTATTTCTCTGTTTGGGTTTGGAAACTGTTGATTCTGCCTGTAGATTTTGGGAAAAGACACATCTGTGATGCAGAAGATTTCATCTCGTCTTGCTCTTCTCTCTCTCTTCACAGTGGAAACATTGAGTCAGCCCGTTCCAAAAAGCTCATGTGATTTTGTTTGGTCACCACAACTTACTATGCTGCCTCTCAAAAATAGCTCTCTAAACAAGGCTACACTTACAAGCGCACACACACACACATACACACAAGCAGTACACACACAATGTAAACTGTTATATTATTCCTCTATCCTTCTCACTCTTACCTCTCTGCTTCTTAAGAACCACTATGCAAACCTCCCCAAACACTATAATTTGAAGGTTTTTACTTCTTAAAATGCCCCCCCCTCCCCATGTTAGAACATGTACAACAAGTTTAAACACAAAAATCTGCAGTCTCAAATTTCTGTCCATGTAAATATCTGTCTACACATTATCTTTAACATGCAAAGCCACACATCGACACCCACACACAGATGCTGCATTAGTGATACTGTGGTTCTGAATGTGGCTGATGGCCTCCATCACGTCATCTCTGTTATTACTTATCTCTATTGCCCTTTTTCCCCAAACACAGGCGGTGAAGTTGTGACTGCAATAACTGCCAAGCAACTTTGTCTCTGCTCTGTGTTTGATTCTGACTGGTGTGTCCATCCAGAAGCTGTCCACCAAAATCACACCTTCACTTTTCAATGTGAGCATCACATTTTAAGGCGTAAACAAGGAGCTCTGTGCATGGAAAGAGGAGGGAAGTCTTCCATAATGTGGAGGACGCACGACTGCAGCGTGTTGTGGTCTGACACAACACAACACAACAGAAACGAGGTGTGTAGTTCAAGAGAAAAACTTTTCTGTGCGTGGCCTTAATTGCTGACACTGAAAATATTGCATACTGATCAGATTTTGTGAGTAAAGTAGAGCTCAGAGGACGCTCATTGCTGGAATTTGTGCAATATGGAGTCAGAAAAAAAGGCTTTGTGATGCTGAAATAAAACTTCCCGAGTGTCTTTGAACTCCCCTCCAAATCCAGGACAAGCATTCAACACAACAATCCTCCAGGATGCCTGCAAACAGGCAAATGCTGCAATAAATCAGCATTTAGTCCTTTATTCCAGCGAAACAGGAATGCACTCTTAACTCGTGGATAAACAAGGGTTAAAAATACTGCGTCTGATGCACTCTTTGTCTTTCATACACACTCGAACACACATAAACAAAAACACAAGCAGCCAGTCAGTGACACCCGACTGGCCCACAATGTTCCTCAGAGTTATTTCTGTCTTCAGGACAAAGGGTTTTTACCTCTTACTGAAAGATGACAGAGTGTGTGTTGGAGTTTGAGTGTGTGTGTGTTTATGTATGTGTATGTGTGTGTGTCCGTGTGTGTGTTTTGGCAGGATAATTAGACCTTGTGCTTTGCTCCCTGAGAGTTTTTTAACCACAGGGCTGAGCCATAATGAATCTACACTGTCACGGACACTAGACACACACACCACACACACGCACGCACGCACACACATACACAGCAGACACCATATTGAGCACGTTTACAGATGTTTGAAAACAAACGCACACATTGTGTAAATGTTTAACTGGCACACATAATCACGCACACATTGTGTAAATGTTTAACTGGACGAGTGTGTGTTGGGGGTGGGGGGGTGAGAGAGGCTGGCTTAAATGAGGGCAAAGGAGAGCGAGCCGGTGAGAGAGAGGAAGACTATTGAAAAACAAATAATTACTCGTCATTATATTGGCGATTACGCAGCGCTGTACATGTTTTCCTGGCAAATAACCAACAACTTTGATATGGTTTGTGTGTACAAGTATTTTTGCAAAAATGCTTTGCTAATTTCTCAGACCATAAAACGAAGCCAACCCAGAGAAACCAGCCGTGTGTTTGTATGTGAATGCGTCCTCAGATGATGTCAGTCATTTTAAAGCCTTTACAGTCTGAAGTGATGCAGCTCGGCCTCCACGCCTTCAGGCAGTGAAACTGAACAAAGCTCTTCTGTCAACAGCGGCAACGTGCTGGCAGCAACAGCAATGTGAGGGTAAGTTGGTGATAATGCGAGTACTTGTCAGAGAGCGCTGAAATATACCCCAAAGCCTGTGATCAATTCACAGATTATATAAAACCATCCTTATAATACAAAACCTTCAGGCTCGGGTTCCTTTTTTTTATCTATGTAGAGGAATAATCATTCATTCAGCCTCTCTGTTCAGCTGGCCTCATATGATGATCTATAATTTTGTTGAGAATTTGATTACATTTCTTTGTTTGCTGAAGCGACTGAAGTATTTCATAAACACATTTCTGACCAGCTGGTGGCAGCACATTGAAAATGAAGCGATGATATCTGTACCAACTTTCATGGCAGTCTATCCAGCAGCTACACAAAAACACAAAAATGTCAGCCGCGTGGGGGTGCTAGAGTCCTCTGGGGACCATGAATGTCCGTACTAACTGTGATGGCAATCCATGTATAACAAGAATGAAGTTATTTGTTTTATTCTTTGCTGTTTTTCCTTGCAAATTACTGGTGTCACAAGTGGTAGAAGTGCGCAAAAAGGGGTTTCAACTAGACATTATTTCATTTTAAGGGTCACAGGAGTCAAAAAGGTTGGGAATCACTGCTCTGGGTTCAGATGGAGGTGTTTTTTTTAAAAGATTTTTTCTACCTTTATTAGGTACAACTGTATTAAAAAAAACTGCATCTTGCAATTTATCAAATACTTGTGGTGGGATTTCAGTGGCTGAGTGAGCAGTATTAGCAGAGCAATACAGAACTGTATCATCTGCATAAAGATGTTACAATTTGTTAAAGAGGATGTGATGTTTGTGAACAAGGAAGGACCCAGTACTGAACCTTGTGGAACCCCCTATGACAATGGTAAAAATACAGAAATACCATTTCTCCAAACCGCACATTGTTGTCCATGACACAAGAAGTGTTCATGATAAAGCCACGCCACTAACCTGAATCACTCCAAATTCACCTCTGCCTAGCCCAGCTGGACTTGATCCACACATGATTCATGATGATTCACGTATCTTGCTGAGCCAGTTTTATGACGGTATGAAGTTCATGGCATTGTTGAGAAGTCCTTGAAATTTCCTTTTGCTTAGAAACTTCACCAAGTTCAACTCAGATCTTTCAACTATCAAATTCAAGTTGGCCAACCCCCCACAACCCCCATGTGTCTGGATTTGGTCAAAGTTTCTGGTGGGGTCATTCTTCAAGGAAAACTGGTCTCAGATGAGAGACCAGACATGTTGACTCACAAGGAATCCAATGATTGGTGGGAAAATCTCAGAGTGTCAGTGGAATAGAGACACTATGATTCACACCTTGGGGGTGGGGGGATGGGGGGCTGAATGCTTGTTGGTGGGGTAACCTCCTGTAGTTTAGCCATGCACACTTTAAAACAGGACCATTAAACTGCAGGCAGGCACCATAACCCATCAAGGAGATTCCAGTAGAGTGATAAGGATGCAATCCCTTACCGGCATCCCACCAGAGGGACTGTCCAAGTGTTCTGGCCTCATTTCTTCAGCCTACGTTCATTTTGCACAATCATGGTTATATTGGGATCAAGTTAATCACTCATCTGTGCGGTCTTGGCAGGACAACAACAACAACAACAAAATCGTCTTTCTTCCCATGCTGATGATCAAGTATCTGATTCAAATCTGAAGAACCTGAAAAAAATCTAATGCTACTGTGGTTATGAAATCATGTGTGACCGTGCCTGTGCACTTGTCCACAGCAACACCAACACCTGGCAAGAGAACAGGGAACAAGCCTCGACGTTCCTCTTTTATGTGCCTCCTCAATGTTCTGCAGCATGAACAAACACACATTCACACACTTTCTGGATAACTCAGTACCCGAGTTCACAGAAGGTTTGACACTAGGACACATAGAAACGCACTATTCTTCTCTTTCTGTCTTTCTGATGGTGTGACTAGGTGTTGAGTCACAGCCTCAACTCATCACGTTCTAACATATTTCTCCGTCCTCCCTCTGTTTTCCTCTGCAGCTTGAGTCACAGCTGCGAGGGCCAAACCCGCCTCGCCTCGCCTGACTCTTGGCACTTACCTTCTCCCAGCTCGTGGGATTTTTCATGTATGGAATGAATTCAATTGTTCCTCATGTCAGTGCACTGCTGTCAGCCATTAAACTCCTGATTTTCCCAAACCTCTGGGCCTAACTTGGTGAAATGTTCAGGGAGCGCGTTGACAGTATATCTGATCATCCAGAAGGCAGATGAGTGCAGTGATTGATCAAAACCAAAATGTGAAAGAAGGATGAGTAACCCAGCTCTGTTAATGATGGGTTTGAGAGCGATGTGATGACTGCTGGAACCACAAGTGCACTCAAATAACATCCCTTAAGGGGTTTCATGGCTTTTTTGTTACACATGCAAGGGTGCTTGGGCGGAAAAATGCAGCAGCATGAGAGCAAAAAGGGTTAACTGTCTTCTGCTGGATGCTCATTAGCACCCAGTAGGTTAAACCCGATAGGAGAGTTGTAGCTTTTATAGCTGCTAAGCTTTTGACACTGAGGGAGCATTTTAAGCTTGTCATTGGGATGTAACGGTCCTGTCATGCCTGTTCTTGACTTTCACTTTTTAATCTGTTTCTCTGATGAGATTAAAGTGAATTCAAACCAGCTCTGATTTTCTTCCCTCTTTCTCTCTGGCTTCCCAAAGATCCAGTCAGCTCTGGATCTGGTGGAGGAGTAAATAAAACTAATGACGCAACATGCAGAAATGTTGCCAAAGACATTGAAGCCAAGAGGAAATGAACTCTTAGTGCAACTTTACAACACACCCTAACTGACTGACTGATAGGACTACTGCACCACTCAAAGGATTTCTATTGCCCGCAACAATGTGATGATCCTCTTCAGTGACTTTCAGCTGCCCTATCATAATCAGACTCATCCATCTTTCAAAACTTGTCACCTATTAAATAAATAAATATACAGACAAGCTCAACAAAATGTAAAATGGTGTGTTTAAAAAACACATTGGTTGGTAATTGGAAAAATAAAAAGGCCCATGCTATCAGCATGCAAGTCTCTGCAGACAACAATGCTATTTGCAGCCAAACCACGACTGTTTCCCAAATCTAACCGAATAGTTTTGTTGTCTAAACGTAACTGGGCTGCAGCTAAATGGAGAAAATATGTGACGCTGCAAAGGTGATGGAGCAAACACTTAAAGGTGCCCTGTGGAGTTTTCCTGTAAACAAACAAAAGTTATGTTTACATTCAGTGTTTCTCACCCACCACTGCATCTCTGACAAATGTGTTGAATGATCTTTCCTCCTCATAAATCATCTGTAAACTCAACTTCTTTCTTTTTTTAAATTGGGCCATGTTTACATCCATATTTGCAAGCTTGCACTCTTCTTCTTCTTCCCTGCATTTGCCAGCACATTACCACGCTTCTCTGCACATCAGCCACCCACTGTCAATAATCACACCAGTGTGAAACCAGTGGCAGGAGTGTTTATCAAAATCATACATATTCTCATATAAACATTGCTCACTAATGCTACTGGTGGTCAGAAACTCCACAGGGAACACTTAAGTATTAAACTTTACTGTGTCTCCATCTTTTTACAGCTGCAGGAGGAGACTCTGGAAATGATTTGCTTTTCCTCTGTAATTAATTAGACACAATTTTCAACTCATTTTCAACCATAACACCACATAATAATATTACTATACATACACAATTACATCTAATATTCAGAGCTTCCTGTTCTCATCTGCCCAGAGCAAACAGCATTCAGAAACACCTCTTTGTACATGAGTACCTAAGTCAGTCTGCCAAGAAGTAATAACACTGAGGCTGAGCAAATACGCTCTGCTTTCATGATGTGAGCAGTGAATGAGCTTCTCTGGGTCTCACCACATTTAAATACCCTAAGTTGTACCACTAAGTTTTGTTTTTGTTTCTTTCCCACTGCTGGAAGCTGGCAGAGGAGAACGGTGCTGCTATTCCGCCTCAGCAATTCCATCCTCTGCTCCTCCACTGTTGATGTCCTTTTTGTATCATATGGCTGTTTACTTGTTTTTTGTTTTGATGGTTTAAACTGCAGTGGTTAATGTGGCATCTGGAATTTCTGCAGCTTCAGGCTGGCCACTCGGTTATTTTCTGATCAAGAGTCATTTCGTTTTTCTCACCCCGAGCGCAGTGGAAATAACCAGCTGGTCACAGGCTCCCTCTGATCACCCAAGGCGGCATTTTAGAGGCATGTTTGTCCTGACCCCCCATCTGTTTTATGTCTACTTGCACCACTGAGCATACTGCTCATTTTCAACAGTCTCCAGCTTCATATTCACACAGTTAAACAGACGCTGTTTTGACTTGTTTTGGTTGGTTGTGGTGCTGCACACTGCTGTGATTTGATGACTAATCAATTGTGGCAAAGATATTAATGAACCACGTTGGATGGAGACACAAATCACTCAACAAAATGTGATTTTACACACTCACACAGTCATATCTAGGTGGGACCCAACCTTCGACATAGTTGGCAAGAAAACTTTTAAGATAATTTACCACAACAATAAAAAAAAGACTACAAGAGACAAAGATCCCACACAAGGACACACATGGAAAAACCGTTACTGACCCTTAGGAGAAGCAGTCTGTTGAAATCATCTCCAATATGTCGGAGCTCTCGTCCGATTGCCTCCATCTGCATGTCCTCTGCGTTTCGTGGCCGCGTGCTAGAGGGGCTGGGAGAGTGTCCTGGAACAGAGATGAAAAGGCATGCAGAATTTGCTATAACTCTTGCAGTGATTAAAGGGTTTAAAGCCCCTGAAGTTCTAATATTTTGGAGATGCTAAATTTATGTGAAGCACAACATGTAGTATAACCTGAGTGTGCAGTTTTACATGTTGTTGGGCCTTTAGGCCTGAAAACAGTGTGAAACATCAGCACCAAGGTATCTAAAATCTGCATTAACAGAAACCACAGATGGACAAGACTCTGTGCATCTATTTACATAACTGTATACACTGATCCAAGATGGCGGCCCATTCATAGCAACAATATGCCCACTCGGTGCACTCATCAAATGATGAGCATTACCAGCGCTGCAGTTCAGACTGTGGTCACAACCCCAAAATCAGCACACAGCCTAAGTGCTGTAACTTCCTGTGAGCTTGACTGATTGAGCTTTTGACAAACAGTGAGGAACACTATTTAAACAGCTTTCCCACCAACACTTGAACGCAGCAAAATTGTTTCAGTTACAGACACACAGAGTTAGTTTCATCTGATGTTAGAAAAGATGCATGCTAACAATGCTATGCTAGGAAACACAGATGAGAAGTGAAGCAGAGCATTCATGCAGGAGAGATTAAAAAACAACCAAAGACACAACTTCACAGTTGTATGTTTACTGTGACAAAGACGGTTGATTGGATAGATGAGTGAACAGATCTTCTGAAGAGCTTCTATGTGAAACAGACACAGTATTAAATGTGTGTGTTTCACTAGCATCACAATGACGATGTAGACAGATACCACTCTGTCTGACCGGGTGAGCGAACATGTGTGTGTGTGTGTGTGTTTGTGGTTAATCTGTTATATTTTCAGTCTGAACTACAATATGACTATGAAAGGCTCTGACCTCTTACCGATTTCCACTTATGACTCATGATACGAACTGTTACTGTTACGAAACCCAGACTTAATATTTCTCACATCCTCCAATATTGACGAGACCAACACAGCTGACTACACCAACAGCATCCACAAGAGTGTTTATGATGGGAAATATGGGCAAGGCAGCCGTGTAAGCCATGAATAGGCAAAGCACTACGAGCTATGTCAGAGCACTGGAAAGTACAGCAAGTGTTTCTTATTTCCGGGGCTCAAAACTAACTTTTAAAAGCAGCTGCCAGGTTAACAACCAGGCATGTGCTGCCTGAATGTGATGTGTCACTGATCGGCTTCAAAACCTCTTTGTTTTTCTCTCAGGTTCATCTGGTTCTTGAACCAATTTGCACATTGGTTTGTGAAGCTGATGGGTTTGATGGCTTTTCACCCCGCAGTCAAACAACTTCATTTGCTTTGCGATGTCTACAACACGAACGCCTGTGCGCACGCGCGGAAACGTACGTAAAGGCAGGTCGGTGCCACCTGAACACTGCAGACACCAAATAATGGAACAAAGATGACTGAAAATGTCTGATGGATGCAGTTCTCATCTATGCATCTCTCAACTGGTATGAGCACCGAAGAGCTCAGGTGAGTCTGTCATGTGACACTGAGGTGTCACTTTGGTCTGACAGCCCTGACAATACTGGATTTTTGAGGATGATATTGACACAAACCCATTTCTGCTCTGCAGTTGCTTGTTACTTAACGGCTGACGTCGATACTGAAGCATCTGCAATAAGCTAATGTTGGCCAATATATTGACCTCTGTCTACCTTTTTTTAATGGACATTAGCTCTGTAACACCCATCACACTTTAGGGAGTGGACATGTATTGAACTAGGATTATTGTTCCAGGAAATTATTTTAGAAAATAAACGCAATAACCAAATGTTATGTGTTTCTATTCATGCAGTTTTCACAGAACTAGCACCCTCTGACAATTCTTTACAAAGCTTATAATTTACAGTTTGCTAATGCTAAGACAACAGCCATATTTTGGATCACTGTATTTTCCTTGGAACAGCTGACTTGTTCCAGAGGACACAAACCTTCAAATAGTCTTGATTTTGCCAGAATACATAAAGAATAACTCCTACTTAAGACAGTCGATTATTAGACAGCTTCGTGCACCTTCTTAACTTAGATTTCTGTGTGAAGTTCATTTGTTAGAGCGAAGCCTCGGGCAGAATCTATCTTTGTGCAACCAGCCCTGAGGTTGTGTTATAATTAAACAGTGTGAATATAAATCAAACCACGCAAATGCATCAATGCTGACTGTTCCACTTTGGCAGAACCTGAAGAAACATGACTTGAGGTGTGATTTCTGTGCTGCAGGAGGAGGAGGAAGTGTTGCGATAGGATGGCTGTAATCACGCTGTCAGGGAGAGAACAACAACAAGATGATAAACTGATCCTCCTTAAGCTCCGGCGCTCTATCTCGCTCTCTAACACACCATCAGGCCGGCCTTCTTGATAACTCAGTCTTTTTTATGTTGAGCACAATGTACGATATTTTGAATGAGTGTGTGTTTATCTCCTGCCTGTCCTATCTGATGGAAGTAGCGACTGAATGCAAGGTGAAGGCTCTCTGTCTGCATATTACAAAAGACCTGCAAGCCTATTTTGACTGCTACACACACACACACACACACACACACACACACACACAGAGGCCTACTTTGATTGGCGTACTTAATGAATGACACACGCACACGCTCCTCTGTTTTGACTGGTATCTTGTCTGTCTCGCTGCAGTGACACAGAATGAAGGAGACACAAGGCAATCAGTGAAGCTAATCACTGCTATTATACAAAGCAGACTCATATGTCCAGAGGTTACAATACGCTGAGGCCTACGGAAGTTCAATTTCAGTCTCCGGAGATCACTTTTTACTGACAAAACACCACCATCTATGTAAAAAATACAGATAGATATGGATGTGATTCAAGCTGAGCTTTGTTTGCTGGGGTTTGTCATCCACTGTGAGGGGATTCACTCTGTTTGCTGGTTGCTTTGTTTGTTTTTGTGCCAGATCTCAGCCTCATGCCACAGTGTTGTTTATTACTAAGCAACAAGATAAGCAACTTTAGCCGAAAGCGTCGTTGCTTAAAGAATGTGCGTCTTGTTCCGTTTCGATATCTAAATAAACAGCAGAAATAAAAACAGGATCAAAGCTGGGAGACGCAATTAATGTTCAGTAAACACTTTTGTGGCTGCATCAACATAAGCTCATGACCACAGAACTTAATTTTACATTTTATTTTAAACAGCAAAGTTATGAGACTGAATTATAGGGAATCACGAGGCTGATTCCAACAAAGTTGGGACTCTGCATAAAACATAAATCAAAACAGAATCATTTGCAAACAAACTGTGTTTACCAACAACAGTTTTACAAAGTGTTCCTGAGCCCATGTAATAATCTCCTTTACACAGTCATGTGTTCACAAAGTGGTGAACCTCGCTCCATCCTCGCTTGTGAACAGCTGAGTCTTTCCAGGATGCCCCTTTCATACCCAATCATGATACTCTCACCTGTTGCCAATCAACCTGTCTACCTGTGGAATGATCCAAACAGGTGTTTTTGGAGCGTTCCACCTCTTTCCCAGTCTTTAGTTGCTCCAATCTTGTTTGAAACTTGTTGCTTCATCAAATTCAGAATAAGCAGATATTTACAAAAATCAATGAAACTGATGGGGTCAAACATTAAATATATTGTCTTTGTGCTGTTTTCAAGTATATGTCAACAAGGATTAGCAGGTTATCACATTCTGTTTTATTTATGTTTTACACAGAGTCCCAACTTTTCGGGATAAACCGGGTTTGAAGACTACAAGTTTCAAAATGACAAATATCTGTGGATGGGAAGTCAGACCGCTACATTAGCCGCTACTAGCGTAACACACACACACACACACATCTCCAAGTTGTGGGTAATTTAGGCATCAGATTTTAACAAGGATGTACAGAATAAATGCGATTCTGCTGCATGACTGTTTTTATTTTTGCTTTTAACCTTAACCCTTACATTATGGGGACCTGCATTTTGTCCCCACAAGTACAGCAAGTCCCCACACTGTGACTATGTAAACAGATTTATGTCTCCACAATGTGAGTAATACACGAGCGCGCACACACACACACACACACTTGGGCGTGGTTAGTTTAGCCAGAAGTCAAGACCTTTCTTCCTTCCTGTAAATCTGACTCAGCAGGATTCAATGAAAGGAGTGAATCAATCCAACATCAGCAGCTCTGACAAAAGCCTGCTGATACGTCCGAGTCAAACTCATTCACAAAGTGAGCGATGCCAAACACTGAAAGAGCAATGTCTTCACACAGGAAGTACAGATGAACATAATCTCTTATTTAAGGGGTTAGTTCGAGATGATGTTGGATTATGTGAATGTCATTTGTTTCTGTTAAGATTAAAGATAAGATTTCACTTGTTGTATGGCCCAGTGAAGTTCACACAGTCCACATTTTTATTGTGATAAAATAAACATATACTGGACACCACTTTTGAGTACAGCTTCAATTTATTGTGTGGGCTTTGGGAGGCTTTCCACTCAAATGGAGTAAATGTTACTCAACAGGAAGAAGAGCAATACTACTATGGTATGAAGACAGGAGAATACAGCAGAAATGGGTTTGTGCTGAGTTGTCATGCGAGTGTGTTTTGGATCTGCATGTTTCAGCCTGAATTTTTTGGATATCCCTCTGAGGGCCACTGCAGCCAGCTTTGCTGTGTATTAGTCAATAAATCACAATGTGAAAACAAAGCTGAGACTGATTTACTCATCTGAGTATCAGAATACTACAGAGGAAATCTCCTTCCCTCATGAGAATATGATCTAGTGAAAAGGGAGTGTAAAAACATCCTGAGAATGTTTTTGTACATCTTTTTACTATCAGTGTTAACACTCGACACCACCCGTCCAAACCCCCAAATATTTGATAAAGGAAGCTTCAAGGCGGTTGTGCTCGGCTAATATCTGGTTTCATATTTTGCTGTACACCCACACAGCAGCAGCAACAGCAGCAGCTAAATTTCACTGTGAAAACACCCAGAGCAGCTTGCATGGTTGATGATTCAGGCCAAAAACTTTCACACACGACCGGTATTGTTTTGTTTTTTATAGTGTGTATGAGGGTGTGCATTCATGTATTTGACACTCAAACTCCTACACTGACTTTAAATCACAATTTTAAAATTCATGCAAGTTAGTACTGGGAAAATTATGTAATGAGAAAGAAGACATGTCACGGACGGAATGTCTTATCACCTACAGCTGCAGCAACAAGACAGAGAAAGGTGCATCCTCATGCGCAAAAATATGTGACTTTGCAAAAAAGAAATTGTTAGTATTAATGTTACTTAATCAAAGGTTTGCATTACCAGTTTATTCGCCGCTATATTTGTCACTATTAACACTTATCAGAGGACTTCGTAGTGAGAAACGCCAACCTATTCCGCCTACGTGTATTCAGTATTGGCGGTTAGTCATCGGTTGAGTATGCAAAGTGCCTGCTCACCGTGCTGCTGGTGCGTCCCCGGTCCGCCGCCGCGCGCCTCAGCCATGCGCTGTAGGGCGTGCTGCATCACCTGGCCGGTGAGGCTCGGAGTCTGCGTGGCTCTGTCAACCGTCACTGGCCTCGGAGAGAGCGGGGAGCTCGGCAGCGAGTCGCCGTCAGAGGAGAAATATCCACTGGAAGCGCGCCGAGGGAGGTGGAATATTGACCTGGTCTGAAACACGCCAAGGCTGTCGCCGACGCTGGCTGAACGGGAGGTTTGCGCTGAGGCTCCAGCGGCACCGCCGGGTGGTGGATCTCCTCCGCTCCCCTTTGTTGGCGTTACTGCGGTCGAGCCATCGGACCGGTTTGGTGGTCTGTTGGATGAACAGAGCGGCACCGTCAGCGTTGGCTTTCATCACTCTGGACAAACAGCCCACAGCCTCACGTCTCCGCTGCATGCGAAGCTGCAGCTGGATGAGGCAGCGCTCTGCTGCGTCAGGACTTGACCTCGCAGGCTTTCCTTGAGAACAGCGGGATTTACAATTTCAATCTGATTAATCTGACAGGGAGTTGCGCCGACGAGCAGACTTTTTTTTTTTTAATAAAAGCAGACGCGCCAACAATAAGTTGCCAAAAGGTTTGTCTTTTATGAAATGTTTGCATATTCTAGTGCGCGCCCCACTGCAGCGGACACCCGCAGAAGCCTTGGAGTATTGTATTGAAGGTTTGACTGGTTTCTGTGCAGTGACTGTGTCCCTGTTCGGACAGGAGTCCAGGTTTCCGGCCCAAACTGGCCGCCCGGTGCGTCTCCATTGTGCGACAGAAGTTGCTGATTGCAGCAGATCTTTGTTTGACCGGGTAAAAAAACATCAGGCATAAAGGAAGCGGCTGGAGTAACTTCAACTGCGTCACACATGAAATATGAAAGAAATCCCTCTCTCAGCGGAGCAGTCAGTCTGGAAATCTTATTTCCCAACCAATCATCCAAAACAGCATTTCCGTCTGATCGGGCATTTCTGCTTATTTACAGCTGACGAGGAACTTATTGAATCACGGTTAAATTATGCGGACATCATATTTGTAAACTCACTTTATTGGAAACACACTGACTTGCGCTGAGAAAAAGAAAAAGAATACACATTCACCGCTTTCATGAAGTTTTATTTTAATCACCAAAATTGACTCTCGACGTGACATTCTTAAAAAAAAAAAAAGACTCGTCAGAAAAATATTTTGTTGCATCGCTTCCTGTTTGTCCAGACGGAACTACAGCTTCCTAAGCGCTTGGACTCCCAGCGGTAATGACCTACTTCTGCGCCCATATGACCTAAAATTATGACCGTTTTTTGCACCAAGTCTCCACACACTGACAAGCTCATTTTTACGCACCTTTGAGGTAAATCATCACCTTTTTGCGTTTTACGCATTTTACGCACGGAGAAACTGCGACAACAGCCGCACTTTAACTAGACGCGGTGTCTACTCCCGCCGCACTGAAATGCAGAGTTTCCCTGAGGGCTCCAGCGCAGATGACGAGGAGAGATATTGAGCGTGTCAGGCGTCATGTTGACAAACGGCACCAAAAAGTACCGGCGGCCACCTCGCCGAAAGGAACAAGCAGAGGGAGGGAAGAGAAGGAAATCCGCAACGCCGCTACCGGGAAAAATGACAAACAAGGCATTTGATCAAGTGTCACGACAAAATATTTTAACGAGATCCCTTCAGCAGCACGTCTGCACCATCACTGTTTGAACATGAAGAGGTAGGCTGTAGTTTGTGTCTCCGTGGGCGACGACAGAAAGGTCGAGTCTCACAAGAAAAACTGACATTTCAGATTACACGATAAGGTTTCACTTTACTACTGAGACAAAGATAATAAAGTACTTCAGCAGCTGTCACATGGACGGCGTGTGTCTCTTGGATTATGCTTTCTATATTTGTAGCTTTTCTCTCCAAAGCCCAGTGGTGCGCGTGCGCCTCCCACAGGGCAGTGCGCACACTTAGAGTTTCCAGAGCTGGCAAAATGATCCTCTGCAGTCCAGGAAATTGCATTATCACGAGTGCAAATACCAGAAAAGCTTAAGGTGAACACGCTCGATCTTAAAAAATATCACGTGAATTCATTACCTGACATGGAGCGGCAGACTAAAAGGCGGCTGACATGGATCATAACAAGAGTCAGTCTCTCATATTTCAACAAAAATCAGCTCCTCTATTGGAGGAAAAACATCACACCGTCCTTTTAGTGCTGACAACATTTGGATATACGCAGAGTGCAAAATTACTGCCTTAAAACAACACAAAGCTTCAGCAAATCTATAATGAGGTTATCATCCGCATCCTTGAGGACAAAGCGACACGGACCAGCACAGCTTGACATTTAGACCCAACACAGCCCTCATCCCGAGAAATGCCGTTGGCACTTAATGGGTTATGGGGTTCATGAAGGGAACTGAAGCCGGCGCGCTGCGTCGCCAAATATACCGGCAAAGTCAGAGGATCAGTGCAAAACGCACTGCAAGCACTCTCGATGTAGCGTAACAAAAGAATCCTCCATAAATTTTGGGAAGGGTCGCTTTAAACTCTGACTGCGGTTTTACAGGAATATCATGTGAGAAGAAAGCGCCGTTAGAGTTAATTAAAAGCGGGTTAAGTCACTTTTACGCGTCACTCTTCAGTAAGAATACAACAACAATCAGAGAACGCACCACAATGTAAAAACAAAGCTTTTATTATTTTCCTGGATTTTAAAAACGCTGCTACATAACCGCGGCTGTTTGCAGCGCGACAGCTGACATGCCAGTAGCACGGAGCGAAACTGGACTTAAATACTAGTAGTAAATAGTAAATAAAGAAATAAAACACAACCAACCTCCGCTCCCTCTGTCCCGACTCACCTGGACGGATGATGCATGTCAGTGGCGGGACATCACCGCTGGCGCCGAGAACAACACGGTGACAAGCTGGAATATAAATATGTCTAAATGATATTAATGCAAGTCCAAATAGGGTCCACGGGTCCAAAGTGAGCAAAACATTCACTTCTAAAAGTAAAAAAAAAAAAGAAAAAAAAAAAGCCAAAAGTCATATAAATCCCAGAGTTTTGGCTCAAGTTTCCCCGGGGAGGAATGGTTGAATAATCCGCCTCGTCCGAGTGGAAAGTGCACAGAGGAGGTAAACAAACTCCAGCCAGAAACTGCGCTTTTTTCTGCGCTCACAGGGTTTCCTTCCTCTCTCCCTCTGTCTCTCTCTCTACACTACAGAACGTACCCTGTGTTGTGCCTGATATGAGCGCTCCTCCTCTGAAAGCAGATCCACCTACCGCTGGGTGGGGTTTCTCCTCTGCCTCTAAACTCTCTCCTCTGTCTCCCCCTGTCTCTCACACGAGCCCTTACCGGCATGAAATGCTGCAGCGCCAGGCGCCCCATGGATAAAAGTGACAGGACATAAGTAGTAATAGAGGATATTTTAATAAGAAATGAAACAGCAGTTTGGCTCATTCTGCCTCTCATGTCTACTTCCTCTCTGTGTCTGTTTCTATTTCATACTAATTCTAATCAGATCTTATCATTCATTCTCTTTTGACAGGATGAAGTTTATTCCTGAATCTGTTTTCTACTTGTTGCTGATTTGTTGCCCACGTGGGCCTTTGTAGTCAAAGCATCTCTGTAAAACTTTATGAGAAAAAGTCACAAAAAAAGTCTTAATGATGAATTTGTGGGAAAACATTGTCTTTCAGAAGCTGCAGGTAGACACCTGTTCGCCCATGTCTCCTGTCATTTCCTGTTGGGACGCTGCACTAATGTCTTGCACTGAAACAATGCTTTGAAGATTTAAGTGTTCAAATCCTCCATTGTGTGTAATTTTGTTTTTAAAATGACAAACTGTCTGTCAAAATGACACAAAACCAACATAAACTCCACCATGAAATGAAATACGGACAACTTCCATTTTAACCAGAATCTAAGAAAGCAGAATGTGTCTTAGATATTGAGACATTCACAATTTGGACGAAACTGACACCTACACTTGTGCTATGACTGCTGCCATGAAAGTAGAACCCGGTATGAGCTGCTGCTGCTGCTGCAGGAATGAATCATCCAACCAGCTTTGTTGATGCGTCTGACAAACGGAGGAAACTCTCTGAACAACATTTTTACATCACAGACATGTGACTGCATTCTGGTACAACACAGTCATCTCTGCTTCGTCTAATGTCTTGCACTGTTTATTTTTGCCCCATGTTTCTGTGTCATTATGCACTATTTTCCATATTTCTGATTGGTTGGCAAGTGTCCGTTAAAAATCACCGCACTTCATACATGGCTCTGGTTTAAATGTTCAACTTTAACTTGAACGTCAATGGCCACTGATGCACAGGACGAACTGTACATCATTCAGCCCGGGCAAACAAACAAACATTAAAGAGCTCTTGCACCTAAATCAACTGAAATAAACACCAGGTCACATAGAGCATCGCTGCTGAGGAAGATTCAAAGTCAACAGCTCTGAGGTGAGACCTGCATCATGTCTCTGATCTCTCCAGTTACACCTGTTTGACAATCTCATGTCAGAACTGACTATAAATGTATAAAAGCACTGTTAATGGAAGGATGTTCCACTTACAGGATGCCATTGCTGCATTCAATCAAGTCTCAATCCTGCACGTAGCGCCGGCTCTGTGATGCGATGGAGTCGAGGCCGAGTGGGCGTGGTCGGCCGGAGAGCAGTGATGGCCGCCTGGGAGCAGCAGGAAGCCCCGATCTCCACAACTCCGACAGCTGCGGGGGCAGAGGAGCATGAGAGGAGTCGCACGCACACAAATCGAACCAGACAGACAAAAGGGTGAGACGATCAATACCATTTACATGTGATCAATGCTGATCAATTCCTCAGAGTGTGGGAAAGCAGTAGCGAATGACTTTAAATATCTGCCGCTGATCTTTCACTCTCTGTACACCAGGCAGTCTCTGGGAGTCATACAACAGCAGGATGGAGGCCGCACTGCATTACTTACAACCTCCACCACCGTAATTTAACAGGTCATAATGTAAAATGGATATATAAAGATACTTGTTGTTTTCAGGCATATACAGATGTACAGAAATCCAAAACAGCTCCTCAATGAAGGTTCAAAAAGATAACACATACCAACACACACACTGTCTAACAACATGCCCATCAGCCTCGCCCGTACCTCGTGTTTAGTACCTATTAACAAATGCTAGCATGCTAACAAGTTAAAGTAAGATGGTGACCATGGTAAACATGACAGTCATCAGCATGTTAGCATGCTAGCTCAAAGCATTGCATGCATGGCTGTGGTCTCTTGTCCTGTTGTCTTTTTAATTGCCAAACCATAATAACATGTCAAACTTATGCTCGAACACGTGCAATAAAAGCACCTACGGCGACGAAGGCAAAGCAAGTGGAGTTTAATTCATTAAGAAACCTTTCAGGGTTATTTGATTTCTGCATGTGCAGCGTAAACTGAACCAACGGGATGTTTTTTAATGACAGTTCTTCACATATCAGCTAAGCAGAACTAATATGCTGTAAAGTGTCACATTGTGCCCTTAATGAAGAGTGCTGCTAGTCCAAGTGAATGAGATGCATGCGTTGCGACTAACCCTAACTCGTGGCCTTGGTCACGTTAGCGCTCTCACTGGCGACCACTTCTGCTGAGTTTACAGAGAGGACAAGATAAGAAAAAGTGGGCATTTCTGCATGGCTGATTTTATACAAGTGCATTTAAATATTTCCTGCTTTATAATGACATTTGTGGTCGTCTGTGCTCTCCTCTGCAAATTTGTTTAAACAGGCAAATCATTGTTGGAGCCTGACACCGCTGGAACATCGAACCCTAACAGAGTTTTATGGCATCATTCAGCAGCCCTGAGGGAATTTAGGGGTAATTACAGATTACTCACTACAGTGGATGCCATTAAATGTAATGGAGCATAAAGAGCTATAAATTAGACTACAGTGCTGACCATACAATTTTCTTCACGTGAATAAAAAAAAAACAAAAGTGATGGTTGTACAGTAGGTAAACTGTGTTATGATGATGAGATTAATTCAGACAAGAGGTGACAAGAACTTCCATTGTCCATTAAATCTAACCGTTTCCATAGACACAGTGGCAGCCCTCTCCATAAGACATTAGTTCCTTATTAAGAAACACGAGATGTAAACAGCTACAACCACAGCAGCTGCTGGCAATGTTTGTGATAAACAAACTTATTTTACTGTTGCGATTAAGTGTAAAACATAGATGTACATCTCCGTCGCCTCAGGAGAGGCGTCATTAAGTCAATGAAGCGTTAAAAATGTGTGCATCAGGCTGCTGAACACTGTTTACTGTGTGTGTTCACAGAGCTGGACACATTCTACACACAATGAGAGAGTAACACAGTTAATAACAGGAAAACGTTTGTAATCTTGGAAACACTAGAGCAGATACTGCAGAAGTAAGAGTTAAGCAAGATCACGCTATAATAAAACACTCGGAAAGAGACGACAGTACGAATGTGTGTGTGAAAAGGGTCAAAATATATGTGCGCTGCAGTCTGTCCTGCTTTGGTGACTAAACACCAGCAAGTTCCCACATCAGGCCTGCACCAGTGCAGTCAACAAAATCTAACCCTCCGTTATTAAGACGTCCACCAACCAACAGTGCCAGATATCAGTACACACACACACACACACACACACACACACACACACACACACACACACACACACACACACGTTGTGTTTTTATCACTTGTGGGGACATTACATAGACTTACATTCATTTCCCGGAGCCTTACCCTAACCCTAACCACTATTTGCCTATTCCTAACCCTATACCTAACCTAACCTGTAACCCTATCCTCAGTCTGCAGCCTAAAATATAATGAGTTACACTAAGGGGACATGCATTTTGTCCCCATAAGGCAGGTGAGTCCCCACAATGTGACTGTCCCCACGTGATAAATACCTAGTCTCTCACACACACACACACACACACACACACACACACACACACACACACACACACCATTAAATACCATAACAGCATGACGCACCATGACAGTCAATACATACAGTGTTCAGATTGGACATTGGACACGGTGTGCTCTCCCCCACATCTGAACTCCATTTGGAAAAAATACATCACTGTAAAAGTTGCATGTAGAACTCTCCACCTAAACCCCGCTGCACTCCACCTAAACCCCGCTGCACTCCACCTAAACCCTGCTGCACTCCACCTAAACCCTGCTGTACTCCACCTAAACCCTGCCACACTCTGCCTGCTGCCTCTCTCTTAATGTCGTCATGTTTAAAAAAGCTAGAAAGTGGACCTTGAGTCAAGATCGCTTTGTTAAACAATCTTAAACAACTGAGAGTCTTTCACTACTTTTAGCCTTTTTATAGAACGATAAATCACTCAATTGAGACAATTAGCGGATTAATGTTCTAATGAATAACAGCAGCTCTGTGAAGGGTGTAATTGACAATCAAAGTGTGTATTAATGTAATTAATGGAATATGCATCAGGTAAACAATAAGAGAGCAATAAACAAAAGCTCATTCACATTTAATGTCCTGTTGAATCTGTGACCAAAAAGTGTGTGTGTGTGTGTGTGTGTGTGTGCGTGTGTGCGTGTGTGTGCTTAACAGGTATTGACTACTGGTCATTGAGCGCTAATGGAAGCCAATCGGTTCCCATGCAGTGAACCATGACCCCCCCCCCCCCCCTTCCTCCCCCAATAAGACAATACTGACCACCTGGACCAGCAGTGTGTGTGTGAGTGAGTGAGTGTGTCCATAATAATATTGACTGACTGTAATGTGAGAGGTCAGGACACAATAGCACTGTGACTCTGAAGACGTAACACCATGCTGTGAGAGGTCACAGCTACGTGTCACACACACACACACACACACACACACACACACACACACACACACAGATGCCTCTTCTTCTGTATCACTCGTCCATCTTCGCCCTGCGTACGCTGCAGCTGATCGAGTGTTTTCTCTACATGTGACTCAGACTTTCTTTTGTGTTCTCGTCTGGATCTTGTGAGTGTATGTTACATGACGCTCATTGCCTCATTGCTCCAATTTTTCATGGTTTCAGTCATAAATGGGTGATTATGAACAAATGCTCAATTATTTGGTCGAGGCATCACACGTAAGCTTGAATGCAAAAGGGGGTCAAAAAGGAAATACAATCAATATTTTCAATTATTTTTTTTTTTTTTTTTAAAAGAAAACGGGGACTGTAGGTGTCAGCGTATCTTTCTCAAAGAAGAGTAAACTGTGCATTTCTTGGGGACTATTTTCAGCTGTGGATTAACACACATTTGGCGCTCTGGTTAGCTTTTATAGTGTTTCTACGTGCGATTGGCTCAAAATAAACTACAGCAACAGTGTTCACGGTAATAAAGGAACATGTCACCCACTGCAGCAGTGTAACTCATTGATGTGTTGAAATAGCTTTTAGTTAACGACGTGTCTACGGCACAGACGGATTGGAAAGGCTGATGACTGTTATTTGGATCAATTCATTGTCAGTGTTCACTGCTCTACATGTCAAGGAGCCTTCAGAATTAGACTTCTTACCACAGAAATCTGTGTCTGTGTTGTTGCAGCGTTTTTGCCGCTGGGCTCTGCAGCACGTCCATGTCGAAGCAGATCCTTTACGTCAATTAGAAACTGACAGTTGCAGTCTGTTGCTGCATGACGGCGTCCCTTAATCCACCAGCATCCACAATTTCTGACACACTACATTGCTTTGTTTACTGATTTGCAACAATCCCACAGCACAGAAATGGATGAGGCTTATTTGAATGCATAGCACACTGTCCGTTGTAACAAATCTAAATCTAAAAGCCCGACTAATCTCTCTATGTTTGCCTGTCTGTCTTTCTCTGTCTCCTTTTTCCCTATCACTCGCTTCGTCTCATCTCTCGATCTTTATCTTACAACTCTGCCTGGAACTCCATTTATTCATTTCCATCTGGTTCTCCACTGTGAAACAGTGTAAATTGTGCTGACTGAAAACACTGCTGTGTGTTTGTGTATGTGTGTGTGTGTCCGTCCTCTGCTTGTTGATTAGTTCCAGCAGTCTGGTAGCACAGTTGTTCTCACTTTGCTGTGATCTAACAGTAGTGACAGACACACACACACAGTGGCATTTCTGTCACTTCTGAGGACATGACATTCATTTCCTGGAGACTTAACCCCAACCCCTTACATTAACCTTCACCAAAGTCTTCATCCTAAATTGTAATGATTCATCAGTTTGACAGTTTGCGCTCAGGGACTGATAAGGGTTGACCCATCATAAAGTTAACAGTCAACGGTCGGCCACACACGGCACGAAGGTCGACTTTCTACTTGGTCTGCCAGGTCCCTTTTAAACCTCTTTTAGCTACATGGCAAACACTCAACAACCTCAGAGTCGAATCAGTTAGACTACAAAATAACAAATAAAGCTTTGCTGTTTCACCTAACAGGCCACACAGTGATTGTGAAGTTATGGGAGAGCCAATAAGATGCAATGAATGCAATGGCAGTTTCAATCAATCCTGAAGAAATCGCTGACATTCAAAGGAGCGTTAAATAGGAATGAAGTAATTTCTTAGCTTTACTGACCCCTACAGGCATCCAGCAGGAAGTGCAACAACACTGACACCCTGCGGCACACAGGCCATAACTAATGCAATAATTTATTGCTGTTAAAAGATTGTTCTAATTTTTCAGATGGATTTCCAACAGTTCAGGCCGCCCATGGTTTTATTTCATGTCAACGAACAAAGTCAACATGCACAGACGTGAAACTCAATACAGATAATACCTGTAAGTCAGCATTTAATCTGAATTATTGTTTATTATAATTATTATTAGTTATTATCCCGTACTAATAAAACTGCCAGTATGGACTGTTTTGAACATTAATTAAGATCTGATATCTGAGATTTCACACCTGCTAGCAGTTAGCAACAGTTTTTCCTCAGTGGATTTGAACTTCTGACAAATTTTCCTGTAATTCCACCTTAAACCTGCTAACTTACTGTAAATGTAAAAATATTTATATCATATAAAGTTGGTTAATTCCTGTTTTCTACCAGTAATGGATATGTGTTTCACTCTAAAGCTAACTTACACCGAGTCTAAACAGGAAGCGTGGCGTGAGCAGCATCTACAGCAGTCTCCTGTGAGTCTGTCTCACAGGATGCGTTCAGGCACAGTAATGACTGCACGTCATGAGGACTGTAGGGCCATGTTGTTCACATTCCCGTTCCTTCTGACCACTTTATCTTCAGAAATCTTAATATTTAAATTTATACATCAATCAACAACATGTGATATAATCAGAAGTTACAAAATCGACCTTGCAATGAGGCCTTCCCAGATGCTTCTTCCAGGGCCAAGACTGAACATGGACACAGGCAACAAAGAGTCCTTAAAGTGCTCTGAAAAATTGAATTACAATTCCATGACAACTTGTTAAACTATGCTGATAAAGATTGAAAGAATGCGTGATATGTGGAAAAGCTCCAGAGCAGATATTAAATGGATCTCTTGGAGAGATTGTTTCCTCGACTTAAGTTGCATCTCTGTTTTGGTGCTTTTCAGTTCTCTTGTGAAATAGCTCTGATGATTAGGTTCAAGTTGCATTTCTATCTGTATTAAATATGCTGCATCAAAATGAAGAGGGTATCCAAACAGCACAGTCAGTGGACAGTTCACATGCAAATCTTCAAACTGACAGTGGTGTGGCAAAGAAACACACTGAGCTGTGTTTTGAGAGTCGATTTGGTTGCTGGAAAAGAAAAGCATGTGGTGAGCGAGTTACCTCAAGAGCTCAGTGTGAACAGAGGAAATGGAAAAATAGACATGGTTGCACTAATAGATGGTCTTCACAGCGCTTATGCGTGTTGGTCGCAACTGCCACATGAGGTCAAAGCAAAGAGTGGAAAAACACATTGTGAGGTGACTACACACCTTTGTGTCAACACTATCACACCTGACTGAATAACTGGACAAGAATCAGTGACTTCATCTGCATACACACATTTGTAACTGCTTTCATCTGTAGTTTGGATGTAAAGTTTTGGTTATGCAAACTTAATGAAGCAAACACTGGCTTGACTGAAGCATACAGCTTTTATCAGCTACTACATCACGGTTAAACCCATATTCATAGAATATAAAAATAACGCATATTCTATGATATCTGAGTGCAAATCTTTCTGCGTGCAAGCCTTCTGCTCTCTGACACCTGTCACACATGGGGCTCATGGAGGAAGAGTGTGAAGGTATCCCAAAATGTTATCTGTAGGTCTTTCACACAGTTTTAACAGCAGACATGGAAGTGCAGTCAATACTAGACACATAGACAGACAGTGCTCCTTGATGATATAATTGCTGCCCCCCCACCCCCCATTGCATATGTATAACAAGCTTCTCAGGTGCTGGCCAATCACCATTGACCACAACCCACTCCCCATGTGTGCCACCTCTATGAAAAATGTGTAGGGGCACCGATAAGTGTATTGATTATTTGTTAACACAGGAGCTGAGGGGACCCTCTACTGGACACCTTCTCTGCATCCATGGAGAGAAGACACTCTGGTTCGCCTGCTTGGAAGCAAGTGGCAGTTCTTAAGAAAATCAGTTTGGTCAGGCAATATGAGAGTAGGTAAGGTATCCTTCCATTTATGGGCCAAGACTTAAGCTAAAATTTAGCAAAGAGATGGATCTGAAGTGGAACAACCAACCATCACAGACTTAAAGTGTGCACTGTTATCCCAACTTGTCATGTCAAGACTACAGAGAGAGTTGTTGGAGGGAGATCAGGGAGTGATGTGTGAGGCAGCTGTTCGCCCCAGACTCAAGTGTGGAACGTATAAACATTATAGATGTGGTTGGGAGACATATTGCATCAACTTGCTGGTTTCAAGCCCACTGAAACCTTTAGTGTGTTCTTGAGCTAAATGACAGGAAACGAGGCAGTACAAGAAAAGAGCAAACATATTCAACATGTAAAATATGTACAAAATGTACTCATTTTGCACATATTCAAATATTGTCATCTTACATAAGTAACTTTCATACTATTCACGTAACCACAAATGCAAATTTTGACAGCACTTGATTTACCTGAGACAACTCAGTGACGTGCCACTTTTCACAGACAGAAATGTAATTTGTGCAAGAGCACAACACTTCACATTTCCAAAGCAAAGCAACCAAACCCATGACATGGTTTTAATTTGAAAAACAGGCATGCTGCAAAAGGAAATCTTGTAGTAAAATGAAATGTCATGACATTTATGTACACTTAGGGAGGAGTCACCTAATTTCAACAAGATTACCGAATGACATTTTCTCTGAAACGCATACACACTCATCTAACGTGGGGAAAATAAAACCCACCCCAAACTCCCTAAAAAAAACCAAATGTGCAATTTGAGTAGAAAATGTGCACTCGGTGTTTCCCCCTGATCTGATGGGCTCCCCTGAAAACAACAGAAATTTTGAGTTTGGGCGTCATCTCAAAATCATCTCCTTCCCACAGCGGGTGGGCGGCGTGACCCGAATCAGTGTGACAGTATTTCAGGGTATTTCTGCCATAATTCTTGCCAATATGACAAAATCCAGAGTACAACTTTCCAAAGATCGAGCAAAGCTGAAGGTGATGCACATCAGCTCCTTGCGTCTTTTTTGGGTTTCCTCGTACTCGCCCAGGTGCTTCTGCTTGAAGCACCAGGGGCGTTTCATGAGCAGAGTGTTCTGCCTGCTCAGATTTGGTCATTTTTCCTTGATATTTGTGCCTCTACCATGGGTTAGAAGGCTCCGCAGTTAAATGCTTTGTCTGTTTTAATTGTGTTTACTGTTGATATATGATAAGGAATCTGCACAGGGTGTTTTATTTTGAAAATGTACCAGATTCCCTCCACTGTTCCTGTGTTCCTTGATCTAGTCTATGCAGACTGACGTGTTGTCTGTCAAAAATAGACTTGCAGGGCTGAGAGCTGCTTCTGAAACGTGGACAGAACAGGCACAGTGGAATTGTACGTATTGTCTAAAATGGCAGCAATCTGCTCCATTGGACGCACTGCTGATGGGCCGCGTCCGCTAGGATTTAGGGGTAAATTTGTTATACTGATATTAGCACACACCTACTAACCCACTCTCCCCTGCTGCCATTTCCTGCCAGTGCTGTAAGTGAAAAACATACTACTGTTCCTTTGGTTAGCCACAGACAACATTTTGGCACATACAAGTAACCTTCATTGTATGTCATATTGCTTTAGAAGAAACAGGCTAAATGTCTCACTAAGCGGTGAGTTATATTTCTCTTAGTCATATTTGTAAAAAGGCAGCGATAGCCTCTTCCTCTTCCTCTCCCTCCTGAAGCTGTCCATGGTTCTGACTAGAGACCAGCTGTCCCTGAGGCTGACAGAAGGTTACACAGATTTGTTTTGATTACAGGTTACCAAAACTGTTGCGAGGCATGTGACGTCTCTCTTAAGGCCCCATTTTGCTTGCAAATCAGCGATGAGCACAAAGGAACCAAAGACACAAGCACAACCAAATAAGGTTTTCATCTCAGGTTCAGAGCGATGAAGACAAATTCAGGGTGAGATCGCACCTTTTAAAGTACAAAACTGTGAGCAGTGTTTCAAACGTCTTTGCTTTCAGTTATTTAGTGGAAGCAACTATGAGTATATGGCTGCAACTGAAGATTATTGGCAGTGTTCATCAACCTGACGATTTTTTTGTCAATTAACCAATCAGTTATAAAATGTCAGAAGATGTCGATCAATTTCCTAAAGCCCAAGATGACGTCCACAAATGTCTTGTTCTGTCCACAACCCGAAGATATTCAGTTCACTGTCACAGAGGAGGGAAGAAACCAGAAAATATTCACGTTTCAGAAGCTGGAATCAGACCAATTAATTGATTATGAAAGTAGTTGGTGATGAATTGAAAAATGAATTGAGCATCTGACTGTTGCAGCTCTGTGTGGATATTTTTGAAACAAAAAACTTCAAACGCTGCGAGCAATAGCGGTTCTCTCTTCATTTGTCATATTTAGATCTACTTTCTTTTCAATCTGTACCAAACCTGACAGATGCACACATGTTAAGGCCATGTTCCGTCACTGTGCCACATCTGTCTGTTTGTGTGTGCACGTGTGTGTGAAGTTTCCATAGAGAACAGTGGGCTGACTCAAAAGTCAGCCCACAAATGAGAACTCAGGGTTTCCTCTACAAGCCTGAGAGACTGAAGACGAGTGGAAAACTGGTTTCACACAGAAACGCACACACAAGCATCAGCACAGTATTCTACAAAGCCATGCTAACATATACAGCACACACAAGAAAGAACACAACCCAAAAAACGAGAAATGCAAAAACAGTAGCGCACACACAATCACAACATGCTGTGCACACACTGAGACGGCAACACATGCATATTGTATGTGCATTGCGAAAGACATAACCCAACACCCACATACGTTTGTGAACAAGGTGCGGTAGGCACCGTTCAACAGCCAAAGCAAACTGCTCCAGGGTTACTATGCACAAACACTCAGGGGGGCTAAATAAACAACAGGATCACCACAAGAGGTCAAAGGTCAAAATGTACATGCAAAAAAAAAAAAAAAAAGTACTTCATGAAGGAGCAACTGCTGATTTATGTGTTTCAAACACTTTCACAGCTGAGTGTAGTGAATTTAGTTTATGTAGAAAATGACTGTTTAGTATCTGAGGGTAATTTTAAGACACCAGAGGGGAAATGAGGTCCTTTCGTTGAATTTAAGGATCCAAGGAAAACAGCATTACACTGTGTATACACATCACGACAACACATCTGATGTTACAACTGTGGAGCATATTTAATAAAACTGAAATCTGAATATGCAGCAGAATAAAGAAAGCATACGTTTTTCTTATAAATATGGCACCTTTGCTTTTGTGTGTATTTCTCTCGGCAGCACGTTGACTCTGAGCTCAACCTCCCCACATTTTTCAATAAAAAAAACAGCAGAATACATGCTGACAAAAGAAGAGCGAAAAGCCATTAACGACATGCCTACAGAGCATCAAACAGTTCAACAGTGTCTGTAAAGAGTTCGACTTGATTTCCCATCGTCCTGTGAAGCACACAGCTTCTTACAGTTTTATGAAATGATTATCAAATCTCTTGTGGTAAACACAAAACCGCAGGTGAGAACAGGCAACAGCCTGCAAGACAACAAAATCTGCCACAACAAAGCAGCACACCTTTTACTTTTACTTCAACATTGCTTGTTTTTCGTCCAAGCCGCTTCTTGCACATGAGTTTTAATATCTAAACAAAACCCCCGTTCACATCGTGGTTGTTTCAAAAAGCGAGCCTGGACCCCGACATCTCATCTTTTGTCCTTTTTCTTCACTTTCTTTCTTTCTTAATTTTCCAATTTTCCTTGTCTTGATTTTTTTCTTTTTCTTATCCTCTGAAGCAACTCTTGCAAAGGTGTCTATGCGTTTGTGTGTGTGTGTGTGTGTGTGTGTGTGTGTGTGTGTGTGTGTTACTTGTATTTGCTACATAGTGAGGACTGGAGCGAGTTTTTGGAAAGTGAGGACATTCTGGACGGTTCTCACAACTTCAAAGGGCAGTTTGAAGGATCAGACTTGGTTTTCAGGGTTAGGATTAGGTTTAGATTAGGGTAAGGGGCTAGGCCAGGGGATGCATTATGTCAGTGAGTGTCCCCTCAAGGACACAAGTACAGGCAGGTGTGTGTATGTGTGTGCATGTGTGGGAGGGTGGAGAAGAAAGACTGGAAAGTATTTGTCTTAAAAGGTGTGAAAAAAGCATGTTTTTTTTTTTCCTTGACTGGCTTTAAGACTGCAAGAAAACAAATTTTGCAGTGACAACTTACAGCAACATAAAGCACAAGCACACACACACACATACACACACACACACACACACACGCACGCACACACACGCACACACACACACACGCACACACACACGCACACACACACGCACACACACACAGGTCCATTTAATCACACACCTCAAGCCTCAGCCTGACAGGGTCCCTGCCCTTTCTGACACTGTGTATTCTGGGTGACGATGCATGTACACATAGATAGACTTCAAAGAAATAACTTTTGGGGCTTATGAGAAAAATACTTGATCAGTTGCTGGTGTGTAGTAATGCTTTAATGCTATAATGTGTGTGAGGGTTTTCTGAGAATCTTAATATTACAACCGGCACATTCTAATTTTTACACATTAATTCTGTATCAGTCATACATCAAATGATCCTTTGTGTGTGTGTGTGTGGGTGTGTTTGAACTCAAGGAACCCTGCACCAGGAAGAGTCATTTCTTAAGGGTACAAATATCACTGCCTGCTCAGAAGTAAACATATACAAATAAGTCCTCTTGTTTCCCATAACTGTATATTTAGCCCATGTTCATGCTGAGATGACCCAGACGGGCAGGTAAGTGGAGCCATGACTGAGCGGGTGCTCAGCTTGTTTGTGTTAATGTGGGATGCAAAATTCTGTAGGCTGAAATCCTCTATCTGGTTAAAAAGATCTAAAACGCATGTCATAAAAATGTGGCTTCAAACGGGATGAAAAGCGGATTCATGGTGGAGCTTTTGGAGGACAGACACAACGCTGACTTGCTCAGTTCACACTCCACAGCCAGGTGACTTCAGTGGAACTCAGAGACAGATGCATTAATTCTCCATGTTTTACCAACAGTTGAGTGGTATCTGGGTAAGACACATACTGTACACGGATGAGCTAATTATGCAGTGTGCCCCCTCTCATGTGACAACATGCAGTGGTCTTGTAATGCATCGCTGTATCATGTGACAGCAACTCACATCAATGAAACTAATGAAACAGCGCCCTCTAAGGTAAATAAGTGCAATGTGCTTGAAATGTGGCAGTCACACTGTAATGTCCTGAACGCTCTGTTACTTCAGTGAGCAGCATTTAAGATACTGGGTTTAATGGCACATTATCTGCTAAAAACAAACATTGTGAAGAAAGTTGTGAAAAATTAACTGCAGCAGAGGTTTAAATCACCAAAGAGCCACAACGATTCTTCACTTCCAGAAGTTCATTCGCTTCTTTAGCTTCAGACACCCAACGATTAAAACAAAAACCACATCAGGGACTTTAAAGTAAATGGTTACACAGGTGATGCTCTACCTCTTTCAACCTTTCTGCATCTTCTTTTTATTGGAATATTTTTGACCTGAATCCCTTTCATAACTCTGGGGACCCCTCCCCCGGAGGCACCACTTCTCCTTGTCCTCGTTTTGATGAGAAATATTTTCAGCCTACCCGTGGAGATCTGGTGCTTTCCATCATAAATGTGTGTCCACATGGACAAATGTGATTTATGTGCCTCTCATGACTGTTTTTAATGAAATATACCGAGTAACTTAGTTAACCTAATTCCAACATTATAGCTCCACATATTGTGAAGCACGACCACCAAACAAACCCCCTGAATCTTCCAGCTGTCTTCAGTGTGAGAAGAATCGGATTCGTATAGCGGGTGGTCACTTAAGGTAGTCAGCGGTCAACAAAGGTCGCTTTCAAATGTGACGTGGAGCGGGGACGTCTTGTGACTGCCACAGATAAGGACAGAGAGTTCAGTTTAGGATCAGAATTACAGGCCTCCAATGCGCATGCTTTTAGCCACCGTCTTTAAAACCCTGGACAATGAGTTTGCCAGTCACGGAGACATTCTGTGTCTGCAGTCTGTTTAACATCAAGTTGTCTGCCCCAGCATGATTGTTTATTGTTTAAAAAGGATCCCCATTAGCTGTCACCAAGGTGGGACTAGCTAGTCTTCCTGGGGTCCACACAGCAAATGGCAAAGATCATGTGATCCCTCCTTCATGTCTCATTTTGAATTCAAGCTGCTGCTCGTAAGCTCACTTTTCTCACCTTTACACCATAACTATGATGATCAAAGGAAAGAGAGCTCCAGTTAAGACTTTTTAGTTGTATAATCACTTTACGTTCAGCCCAGACTTCAGTCACACTGCTGATGGTCAAACAGCTATAGTGTGCATGATGGAGAGTGCGGCGCTGATTCTTAACACATGACTTAAAATGACTGTGAAAAGCCTTACATTAGACATGTACATGACATCATTACAGAAACATAT
Organism: Chaetodon trifasciatus; assembly: GCA_037975065.1. Lineage (NCBI taxonomy): Eukaryota > Metazoa > Chordata > Actinopteri > Chaetodontiformes > Chaetodontidae > Chaetodon > Chaetodon trifasciatus. The sequence continues at coordinate 3,307,943 of JBBMOE010000038.1, forward strand.
ATATAACTCAGGAATATGGAGACACTGCAAACAGGAGGACACGATGGGTTTCTACTTATCAAATAAAGACGAGCATTAAATTCAACTTCAAAATAAGGCGACAGACACAGAAAATCTAATTACCTGTTTTCTATACACAGCATGACAGCTGGGACAGTCCAGGACAGAGTTAGTCCAGTTAGAGAGTAAACCTCTCAGAAATGCTGAACGTCAAACCGAAGTGACCCTGATTGAGCTTGTGGGGTCAAAGCGGACATCGATATCAAGGAGTAAAAAAAATTCCCACTCCCTCTCCCACTCTCATTTGCAATGATGTCGTTATGAAACACCTGTGACAAAGATATGTAACAGGGCAGGGGGCTGAGGTGTCTGAGGCCAGACATCTCAATTAAGATATTAGCAAAGTGAGTTTTCTGAGTTTCTGAGTTACCTTCTGTCTCGAAACATCTGATGCATTTACAGTCCAGTAAAGAGAGAAGAGATCTGGAGCTTTGAAATTCAATAAACTCACAACCAAATCATTATGTATTCAGCATTCCACAGATAAACAACATTACGGTGAACATAATATTTCGACTGTGGGACAAACATCATACCTGTAAACCGAGCCAAGCCTCTTTAACTGTCACCTGACCTGAATGAATCACGTGTGACCAGATGTGGCTTCATGACCCTTCTCTTGACCTCAGTGTGACATAGGTCTCTCTTGTGACACGTTCATTAAAAAGGCGATCAAAAAATAAAACATAAACCTCTTCCACTTTGCTGGCACAGACCTGTGCAGAGTGCAACCACTTTCAAATGCAAACCAGGATCATTTGTGAGTTGTGAAAATGAGTTGAGTTGAGTTAAATGATGAGCAGTCCAACATAAAGAATAAGAATCTTACATGAAACACAGACTGTCTGTCTGAAATGATCAACTAGGTTTATGGTTTTAGTACGAGTATTTTGTTTGAATTACACTCCCTGAAAAGTTACGTGAGATTCTTTTGCATGTGTATGAGTTTGTTGTTACCTGATGTTGAAGACATGAGCAAGAGGAAGGCTGGAGGAGGCATCAGTCTCAGATGAATCCAGTCCTCTGCAATCATCACTTCATCACGGTCCTCTGGACGAGACCTTCAGCTGAAGGGAAGAAGAAGAGGAAAAACAGCGTCATTTAACAAAGATGTTGACTATTATTTTGAATTGGAAACTGGAGCACACAGAGAAGATACACATGTATGAAACGGTGGACCACAGGACAACTTTTGAGACTGCTGTGAGACATGCTCTAACAGAGACCTGCAGAGATCCAGAGTGTGCAGGTTTCAGTCATCCAGTTATGGTGAGACTGTTTACACCCCTCAGATCAAACCCATGAGGGAATACTTCAAGCATGTAAACACAGACATTGCTACAGTGTGACTGTCCTGCATTGTTATGTGCTGGAAACTCTATTTTTACTCAGATGCACTAAACAGTATCCTTCTTGACAATCACAACAGTAGTTTTGGAGTAAAAATGACAGCTGAAAAAACAACAAAATAATGAATAAGATACGCATCCGAGAGAGAAAACAAGACAGATAGTCACTTAAGTCTGTAAGACAGGAAAGAAAAAGATTTCATGAGGGAGCGTACAGTATCTGTGTGTGTGTGTGTGTGTGTGTGTGTGTGTGTGTGTGTGTGTGTGTGTAGGGAAGTGTCTACATGTGTCCTTTTGTGTCCTTTTCATCTGTGCTTCCTCAGGAGTGACTTGTGTTTTGTACAGCGTTTGTCTTCCCACAGAGAAGTGTGTATGAGTGATGTGGTAACACACATATATGCGCATGCATGCACTCATACATGCATGCCCCCCCGCCCCCACCCCACGCGCGCACACACACACACACACACACACACTCACACACACACTGGCATTATGCACCTGGCTGCAGCATGACAAAAGTTTATCAGCAAGTGAATCTAGTGTAAACCAAAAACGCAGGTGTTTGTGTTTGTGTGTGTGTGTGTGTGTGTGTGTGTGTGTGACAGAGACAGAGCTCACGCTTCCTGGCTGACGTCAGTAGTGCTGCTCTGTAGCCGCACACTGTGTCAAAAGTAGTAAAAAATATTTGGATAACATCAAAATTCAAACTTGTTGTCTAATACGGCTTTAAGGTACAGCATGATACTGAGGTCAGTAATAATGTTCATGTTTTTGGACTGAAATTGTTTTATTTTAGTCAAAATACTTTTAGAATTTAAATCATTTTCTTCCTGAAAAACAGAAAGAAACAGTGCTTCTCTCCAGAGCTGCAATACTGCCAGCATATTAACACTAATGGCACAAATACAAGTGCAAGCTGACACTGATGGAGCAAATGAAAATGCACCGTCCAAACTTTTCTCACTTCCTGTGTGAACAAATGAAAACGGAAGAAGCTTTGCAGAAGAATCTGGCAGGAACGATCATTAAGCTTTTGCACTATTTCAGAGTACGAAAAAGCACATGCTCTCACATGGTGGCCATATTTAAATGCTGTTAAAGCATCACGTTGGCTTTGCCTCCCCCATGTGGATTAGCAGTCTATAACCTCAGTGAACCCAGAACGCTAAAGAATGCACACTTGCTACGCAGGCGGAGGTTGTAAACACCATTTCTTTGCTTTGGTATTTCACATCAGATAAATTAATTCAAACCTGAACATCAAGCAGACAGAAAAAGAGGTTTTTTTTGTATGTGTATGTGTGTGTGTGTGTGTGTGTGTGTGTGTGTGTGTGTGTGTGTGTGTGTGAGATCACAGAGGCAGGGGGAAGTCCTTTTCTCTTCTAAGTGTTTTTTTCTGTGTTCGGGGATGCCTACCTCAGAGGAAACCCCTCCTCCGCATGCCTCCCACGCATCCACCTACACAGTGGAAACTTCTGTCTGAAAAACACACACACACTCACACACAGTGTTAGATCACAGAGGCCGCCTGCAGAGGCTTTCAGGTGATGTAAAGCACCTTCTGACAGCCATATTGGAAGTCAAGTGCTTTGAGCAAATGGTGGCTTTAAATAGCTGGTCAAAACATCATTTCACAAACTCAACTGTCTCACCAGAATTGAACAGACATGGTTATGATTTGTGGTTTGAGTTGCAGCCCTGAGTTGTGTACTTCCATTATTGCAAATGTTTCCAACACTGTTCAAACCCATCGTATTTCTCACTCCTGATGGAGCATGAATATTCACTTTCATCTGCAATGATGGTTGTTTAACAATGAACTCCCATGATGCCATGCTTCTTCAGGACATCATCAAACTATTTGTTATTATTTTGATTGAAAGACCTCTTGTGCTAGAAATGACATACTGTGCATTTACATACACCTGAATTGTGCAGTAGATATGTGACAGAAGTATCATCAATGGTGAGTAGGTGAGTGTCCCTCAGTTTGAGAATGTATTTGAGGTATTAGAGCCCTGAGGAGGGTCGTCTCCTCACCTATGCCATCGCTCCACATGAGTTTTGAATTACAGAGGATTAAACAAACAGCTGACTGGAAACTTATCTACCTTTCACAAAGAACTTCGCTGAATGCATCTACAACAACAACAACTGTTTTTCACTTTCATAACGCTGTTACCAATCCCCTCTCACAGCATGGGCTTCTTTGAGGGTGACACAAATGTGGGTACAAAAAGATTTATGACACGACAGCACAAACAAAACTAAAATGCCTTTAAAGAGGCATCCTCCATTTCGAATTAACTGACACTGAAACACTGACTGATGGACCTCTGATTTCATTCTGATCTAAAACTAAAGACAGGCCCACATAATATGAACTCTTTATACTGCTTTTGTCCTGTACAAGGCCTTTATTGACAAAAAGCATTTTCAGGAACTGAGAGCGACACACACACATCGTATAAGCAACACAAAACAGCAGCTGTCAATAAAGAACAGCAGATACTTGGAATATAGGCCTGTAGGTATTAGAGCACTGACACAAAAAAATCGAAACACATGCAGACATGTACAGTGTGACAGATACCGGCAAGCACGTGTCACGATTGAGGATGCAGAGAAAACACGCAGCAACAGTGGTTGCAGCAGCGGAACAATGCAGGGCTCCCTGTGTGGGGGCAGATACACTCAGAACGGGATGTTCTCTTTGGTGAACACACAAACACACACACAAATAGTGCACACATGGTTGTACAAACACACTCCTCTGAATGCACAGCATGCAGATGCATAAAAGTAAACAGCTGAGACAACACAAACACAGCTCACTGTATGCGTGTTGCTGCATGTGTATGTCTTTGTGTGCGTATGTGTTCCTGTCTTGGTAAATCAGAGGAAAATTGACCGTTTAAATGAAATTCAAAGTTTCTATATTACCAGTATGATAATATTTAACAATATATCATTGCAGACTAAAATCATGACCTACAAGCACAATCTTATTATGCAGCCCGATTATACAATAACAGTTTATCTAAAGAGTGCAGAAGCAAGCTGAGTAAAGTTTGGCAGTGCATTTTCATCCCTCTCCCTGTTGATTTCAAACCCAATTTTGTTGTTCTCATTTCATCTAGCGGCATTTTCACTTCCTCGCAGTTCAGTAGACGTGTGGTGGTAGACTGTTTTTTTTTTTTTTTTTTAGAAACTTCAAAGGTATGAAACAATCAACATACAGTAACTGATGGCTGAACCTGAAGCTGCACATGTGAGTCTACTGCTCTCTAGTGGCTAAAAGCGCCCACTTCACCCTTTGTACCTTCATGTCGCTCGAGCAGTGGAGCCCAGTCTGGAGGGTGTGAGGGCTCCCAGCATGGTGCCAATGGACAAGCCTTTTTGAGGGTGGGAGAGAACACTACACAGTGACTGCCAGATCTGCAACACAACAGGCACAAAAAAATGAAGAAGAAGAAAAAGAGAGAAGAAGAACTACTTCATTAATTCCTTTGGGGAAATTCATTTTCATAAACACAGACAAACACATGCGCACACAATTAGAGAAAACAGTGGATGTGCAAGTAATTTATTTCATTTCACAGACCCGTGTTTGAGAGGACTCTCTGCAAAACGATCCCCTCTAATACCTTCCCTGGAAGTTAGTGTAATAAAAGCGCATTTGTTACGGCCGCCACCGTTCTTGTGTGTGTTTGTGTGTGTGTTCTTGTGCCCTGCGTGTATGTGAGTGGAAACAACTCCTCCGGAAGAGGATAGCGATTGGGGAGGAGCCAGCCGCTGTCCAATCGCCTGCAAGCAGTTATCTCCTGCTGGCTACATGAGATGTCTCAGCCTGGCAGTGTGTGGCTGGCATCTTTGATGACCAGTCCTCGACACAGGAGAAATTCAATTGTTTTGGGACAGATTTGTCAGAGCTCTGCTCCTTATATCGTTGTGGTAACCACACTCAAACTGAGCAAGGTTAGACGGGGACTGATTTCACACACACACTTAGTTATATTGTTTGTTAGCCTCAATGGGCTTAGGGGTGCAATTTCCTTTTGTATTTTGGTTCTCGTTTTTCACCTGTATTGTAGGCCTCATTTAGGAGGGTTTTATTTCCATTTTCGTTTTGTTTGTGATTCAGGTAAGCTCTCGTTTTTGAGAGTTCTCTTTCGGTTACAATTATTTCATTTGTTTGAAAAGCACCCAACTGCTCTTTTCGTTGTCTTGGAATTGCCTTTTGTATATAAAACAATTTAAAATTACTTGAGTTTAAATAAATAACAATTTTAACCATTTACATCTGGTTGTTTTTTGTTACTTCCCTACCCCTAGCGAGCTGGGTCATAACAGCATTTAATCTATTTGTCCCTTCGCTGGGAGCTCCCTGCAGTCCTCTCAAAGACCCCTGGGGGTCTTTGGATCCCAGTTTGGGGACCCTTCTTATGAATAACTCCATAACTACAAAACATCTGTTCGGCTGTTAATGTTTAGAAAACGTTTCTAAATGAAGGAATCAAGCATTGCCATGTTTTCAGGCCAAAATGACGGCAGGGCCATCAAGTGGCAGTGGTCAAAAAAACAACCACAGCGTCGTACCTTTGCTGCTAACGTTACGTTAAGTGCAAGTAACTGAGGCTAGCTAGCGCAACCCTAGCAGCAGATTGAACCTCTCGTCCTTTTTATCAACGGTACGTTTGTTTTTAAAAGACCTTCAGGGCTTTTCAAACGTTGCTAGTTAATTAGTAGTAGTAATAAGTAGTAGTAGTGATAATTAACAGTTAATTCTGTGATCCAAATGTATGCTAACATGAGCAACACAAACGGATGCTAAAGTTTGGCTAGCTAGCTACATTCATGACTACAGCACTTGTACGTTAACGTTCGGTCACGTATCGTTAGCGCCCCCGGCCCAAAACGTAGCAGAGAAATCAAAATGTCCTTTTTTTACCTGTTCCCCGGCTGCAGGCTGCATCTTCAACGGACGATTCGTGATCTTAAAGGTGTTTACTGTCTGGCTGGGGTATTAAAGTACTTGTCCGTGGCGAAAACAACGTATGAATTTAATATTTCCACAAACTGAGACGCGGCCAACTTGCGAGTTACCGGCTTCTTTGTGTTTGTGACGTCACCAAAACGCTGTCCTCTTATTGGCTAACTGGCCAATCACTGTTGTATTTGAGTAAAAGTCATACAATTCAAAATGCAGGCACTGACTGAGTGCACACTTCCATAAGAAACACTCACACAGAATAACGAATGAACATAATTTTTCTTTATTTAAATAAACTACCATTTATGGGATCCAAAAACAACCATCCCAGACTGGCATGGCCTTCCATGGTGATACTTTGAATGTGATTTCATGGACAAATAGGTCAATGGTAGAAACCACAGCCTGAAAGAGACGCTCACAGACTCATTACTTGGCATAAATCACTGCCACTATTTTCCCCCATGAATCTTTTCAGTTTTCTTCATTTCTTCATTTTATTGTGTCCAGCTTCTCCAGGTGTAAGGGAACTGCAGCCATCTCCCCCTACCTGTAAACTCTTGTTCTTCAAGCACCATCACTAATCACAGCATGAATATCACTTATCACAAATATTTATCCCTCAGAGACCAGCTCCAGTGGTCCAGGCACAGGCAGTATAATCTGAGGTATTGAAATTAACATTTTATTACATGAATGCAATCAAGCACACCAGGTGAGAAGTATCCATATACATTGTACATGATTGATGACACAATTGAGCGTACCGCCACAGCCATCATCATTACATAAAGAAAGGTAAAAGTGATGGACAGTGTGTACTATTCCTTGTTTGTTTTCAGTCTGTTGTGTTTTGATGTGGTGCACGTGACTTGCAAATCCCAATCTTCTGCTTCCTCTGCTTTGACACAAGCACAGTAGTAAACTGACGGCCAGCAATGCAAACAGAAATCACATGAGCAATGTTTAAAAAAAGGCTACTAGAACACAAGATGACTGTTCAGATGTATTTTAGAAGTTTTTGTTGTGAAAGAACAAAATCACTGTTTGGTTTTGACTGTTTTCAACACAACCAATTGGCAAGATGGAAAATTTTGGAAAATAAGGGCCAGATTTAAAAGAAAAATCCCTTCAACATATGTTCAAAATTATAACAGCAACACTTTAAAATCTACATTAAACTGGTGTGGACAGTTTGTACATACTGGAAAGCTCACTACAACCTGTGAATGTTAAAGGAAACCCGTTCCAAATGTTGTTTTCCACGAAATAGGGTAAGAAATCCCTTTGGGTTTACAAATAAAATATCTACATTGAGCAACAAATGGAAAAATAATGAGCCATTATAACAACCTGTGTGTCTCTAAACCACACTCTTTAAAAAGAGGCACTTTCTCACAGCTTTGGTTCTTCTGGGCTTTGTTCTTGCTGAGCCTGAGTTCATGTTTTACATCCAAAACGCATCAGCGGCGTATGATGCACATGAGAATAGCACCATCAGCATATTCTCTGCAAACCCACGTACCAGCAGAGGTGAGGTGCACATCTGGGCAGCTGGAGGAGCAGCGTCTGGATTGTCATATGATGCTCTGCTGAGCTCCAGCAGCAGTAATATCATTGGGACTTAAACATGCAGCTGATTTAGACTCGGACCTCCGGCAGCGTCTTAATATGGCAGCTGCGAGGACCAGAGAGCTTAACATGAAGGACGCGCCGCAGAGGAAGAAGGTTGCTTCATAGTTTCCTGTCCTGTCTACTAACCAACCTGGAGACAGAGAATCAGGAAAGATCTGTTAAACCTCAGTGGAAAAAAACACAATCCTGGGTGATGGATGCAATAATTAGCTTTATAGCAAAAAGCCTAAATCCATTATCAATGCCAACTTTATAGTAAAGAGAAAGATAGCAGGGCATATGTGGTCTAACTTTTTATATGTCAAGATCTCAAAATTAATGTGACAGCGACACCCACAGGCACTTTACAGGACACCTTCAAACACTGCAGCAGATGTAATTTAAATCCAAAAATACTTGCCTCCAATTGGAGGGCTGACCAGGTAAGGGATGCCATGCAAGAAGTAGACCACACCCAGAGCCGAGGTCAGGTAGCTGGAGCCCACGACATCGGAGGTCACCACTGGGATGAGCGCCACATACGCCCCGTCGAAGTACCCGTAGAGTATGGAACATGGGATCAGGAGGGAGAAGGCGTGAAGGAGGGGGATGAACATACAGCAGAGGCCCTCCATGCCTATCGCCATCATGTAGCACAGCATGCGATACCTCTTCAGGCACCTGGAGGGAAGGTGATTGGGCTTTCATTAAATACCTGGCATTCATTTCAAAGAAAAGCATGCCTTTAGTCTTAACTTACTTCCTGTCTGTGATCCATCCAAAGGTAACGTTACCCACAATGTCGCTAACTCCAAATATGGACATGAGGAAGGCAGCCTGCTGGTGCCCCAACCCTACATTGATGGAGTAAGGAACCAGGTAAACTACTGGAGAACTGCAGCCATAGGCCAGAAACAGGACGGACACAGACAGAATCAGGAAGTCGGGGAACAGTAGAAATCCAAACTCGTCCCTGGACTTGAGACAACAACAGCCTCTGGGGGAAGTTTTAGTGTTCACTAAAGGCGCTGGAGGAGGGCTGACGGTTTTATCTAAGTGACAGTCATCTGTTGGTTTAGCTTCAGTGAGTCCTGAGTCTTTTATCTTTGCATCCATGTCAGCTGCCTTGTTGTTCAAGGCCAGGCTTTCCACCAGTTTCAAGTCCTCAACGGTGCTATCCTTTTCTAGTTCAGGATCTGAGTGTTCTGCCTCCCCAAGCATCGTCTCTGTTAGCTTGTTCCTGAATAAAATGCATCCAGTTATCCTCCGATCTGTTAAACTCAGATCAGGCAGGCCCGGGCCCGATAGCACATTCCCCTGACCTAGTTTGTTGTTTTCAAGTCCAAAGTTATTGAGCGCTCCATTGGCAATGAGTAGTCCTTGAGAGGCCTTTGAGTGGTTTACTTCCAGCTGCTCTGGCTCCACCTGACTGCAATCAGCAGATACTTCAGAATCTTTGGAATCCAGCGCTGCTGCCATGCAGTCTTTCTCCAGGTTTGCCATACTGCTCTGCCATTTCCTTTGGATGGAGTAAAACATAACAAAGGAAAACATGCTGTAACTAAGCAAGAAATTGAATTTGGGATATTTTCTTTCTTGAAGGCTTTGTTCAAGATATGCTTATCCACTTCCCAGCACTGGTGAAAGTTACATGAGAAGATCGATGCTGCTAATGTGCATTTACTATGGAGTTCATTCCAGGACATAGTTATGGTGGTGGTGTCAAACTATGAGTTAGATCAGAATCTAAGAGAATACACACGTTTCCTAAAAGCTGGGACCAAACAATTAACAGATATTTTGATTATTGGTTTATTGCCAGCGGACATATATCAAGCAAAAACGCAATCTGAATTCTCAACTTGACAGACTTCACTAATTAGCAGTACAGTAGCAGCTGAGCTGAGGACTCACCTTTTGCCTCCTCTTGGTTCCAGCGGCCTCATTAGAGCACCACACACACACAGGTTGGAAACAAATCCTCCCATGATGAGCAGAGCTCCCCTCCAGGAGTAATGATCTATAAGCAGCTGGACCACAGGAGCCAGGATGAAGGTCCCGATGCCGCTACCTGAAGATGAGGTGAAATTGGATTTGATGGGTTGAAATGAGGCAAGGAGAGTAGAGGAGGAGCACGGGTGGAGGAACTTAAGGACAGAGTAGAGAAAAGCACAGAGGAAAACAGTAAAAGTAAGGTAAGAGGAAAGGTGAAAGAAGAATGAAGGAGGATGAGAAAGAAAGGTATGAATGAAATGACAAGAAAACAAAGCAACAGGTATATAGAGATGTCACTACCAGACAGGGCGATGCCATAGGCCAGAGCTTTCCTCTCACTGAAGTACCTCCCAACCATCGCTATGGCTGGTGTGTAGCTGAGAGCAAAGCCGAGACCTGCAGAGGATGGATAAAGGGGTTTGGAGTTTGGCAAAACTTGCCAAATGTTGCCAAATCTGAACTGATCTGATACACCCCGCTGTCCACCGCAAGACACGACAAATGAAGCACTTGAACTGTACATGCACTTTACATTCAGTTGAATCCCTCCCAAACAAACGACTAAGACCTGGGCAGAGCGTAAATGTTTCTTTGCCTTTTAAAAGAGGCGAGACATCAGTAAGTGTGTGCAAACACTCTCAAAGGTTCAGACCCTGAAAACTGGTTTCAGTTTTGGTTAAGGTTAAGGTTCAGTTAGGTTTAGGCACAGTAATCAGCTGGTTAGGCCTTGGCTCATATACCATTAATGTCAACTATGTCTTAAATCAGCTTAATGTCAATTATACTTGTAAGTGTTAATCCTACACCTCTAGTTGCAAGGAAGTCATTAATGTCTGTCTCAAGCCACTTAAGCTATAGGATGGAGATTAAACCCAGATCCACCATTTTAGACCACAGCACTCAATTCTCATTGGTCAAGTTACCATCTGACCTTTCTCTATCCTCCATCCTTCAGGTCTTCTGTTAGAGGTGAGACTTATTGAAGTGAAATATTTTGATTACAGCACTTCCGAGTGGCCAGGTGTGACGGGAGGTGAGGTGCTCGCGTACCTGTGAGGAAGCCCAGGCAGATGTACAGATGTTCGAGACAGGAAGCGAAGGAGCTGAGGATGAGACCAGCAGAAGACAGCAAACCTCCCAGGATCACTGTGGCTCTGCAGGAGAGATGGTTCCCAAGCAAACCACCCAGAGGAGCTGCAGACAGTTTGTGTGGATTACTCTTATGTCCTCAAGTGGTGGCTGAGCAGTTGCCTATATATAATATTACAGAGCCCCTAAAGGGACATGAAGAGAGAAAAAAAAAAGGAAAACAAGCAGGAAAAAAAGTTCTGGTCACCATGACGACGGATCACGTGCGCTCCAGAAACTTATCATGTTAGCTCGAAATACGTAACTCATGTGCTCGAGATACGTACCACGTTAGCACGAAATAGCATTTCAGTTCATACAGTGAAATGCGGCTAACACAAAGTGTTGCTTATGTTTGGCTTTAGTTAACATAAAGAGCATGTAAATAAGTAAACTACAGTAACACGTACTTACCTTGTCATCCTTAAACTGTCTAATTATTGTGTCTGATACATTTTGTGATTTTAAGAAACCATACAGGTCCACTCCTGCAGCCATCCTGGGCTCCAGAAGCTGCAGCTAACGGAGTAGTGTATGAAACGAATACCGGACATGCTATGTCATGCTAACGTGATACATATCTCGAGCACATGAGTTACATATCTCGAGCTAACATGAGAAGTTTCTGGAGCGCACGTGATGTGTCGTCATGGTGACCAGATCTTTTTTTCTGCTTGTTTTCCCTTTTTTTTTCTTCCTTCTTTTTTTCTTCTTCTTCATGTCCCTTTAGGGACTCCGTATATATGGCAATGGACTATTTTCTTTTGATAAATTGCACTTTATGATGTACTTCATGTATCCACGCTGCATGAGTTGGCTGACATTTTTTCACTTTTTATATCCTGGTCCTTTTGAAATTATACATACAGATATATATTTTCTATTTTATTTTCTGTTTTTTTTCATATTTGGAATAATAAATGCACTTGAACTTGAATTCTCCTTTTCACAGATTTACTTCCTACGCTGTCTAATTTCGACAAGTGCAGGTTTTTGGATTTTCTCTCTGCAACAAGAACCTTGCATACATAACATTTTGTCATTTTCAATCTGCATCAAAACTCCAATAGTTCATACATTCATGTTAGGGCTGCAGTTCATAAGAAACAAGAGTCACTGATACACTTCATGTGCCTAACCAAACAGACGAATCAGATGCCAAACCAGTACAAGTCAAACTGGTTGAACTGCAGTGCTGATCTGCCTCCAGATGCTGGTGTTGGCGGTCTTACCACAGAGCATGGTGGAGGAGTCGATCAGACTGTGGATCCAGGCTGTGGTGGAATAATCCTTCTCAAAGTGCAGCTGGAACTCCACAAAGAACATGGAAACACATCTGGATGCAGAGACGGGGGAAGGGTGGATTTAGTGCATTTTTACACATTTAACAGTCTGGAAATTAAATAAATGTGTATTTAATTATGTTTGTTTGACAAAAACGAATGAGGAGTTATAGAAAATTGTGCGAGCAGCTGAAACAAAACCTGAGCTGATTGGACTGATAGAACCTGGTGACAACATATCAAATAATCCTGAACAATTTTCCACAAAATACAGACAGGACTTAAATGACAGTAAAGATGTAGCCTGTCTGATCTTCAGAGTGTTCAAGGTCGTATTAGGTGTTAGCAGATTAACTGCAGCTGAGCGTGGTTTTCAGTTTATGGTTGTCACTCCACCAGTCCGATGGCTCTGTCCTCCCTGACCCACTGTTTATGACTCTCGTTGTCTCTTGCCTAACCTCAGGAAGCCTTGCAGGTCTCATGGCATCTGTGTCTGCTGCTGTGACCTTAGTTTTCCTTTTTGTGTCCTTGTGTTACCCTTCACTTCTGTGTATCCTTCCCTGATTCTCCTGGATCGTGGTTCCATGTCAATTACTGCCGTCTATCAGGTTCACCACACTGCAGTGTATCAATCCTGGTTTCCATCCACTCATGGCCAGATCGCTGTTTACACTACCGTGGTGGTTAATGCTTCAGGCCGACCTGCTAACCACCTGCTATCTCCAGCTAGCCCACGCCATTCTCCCTCATTCATCCACCCTGATACAGCCGATCCAGCCATAAATCACCTACAGCACACATATCTGCTCTGTAAATGGCTTGTCCTTGTTGGAAGAGCTTGTTGGAACACAAAAGCAAGATGAAGGTACCATGACAGGACTCTGAAGCATGTTCCTATGTCATTGCATTTGATGCAAAAATGTTTGCTTTTCAGGTCTCCTGTTGTATGTAATTATACTCTATCTGAATTTAATCTCTGACTTGTTCTACTCATGTTTTCAATGTAGACATATCAAAGTGGAAAGAAGTAACTTGAGCAGGGGTTAGTATCAGGGTGGAGGGGGAGTAGAAGAAAACACGAGGAGAAAAAGCACGAGTTCCTTCACTCATTTCGCCGATGATGGAGACATGACAGCAGACAGAAACGGTGACTGGATCGCCAGTCAGTCTTCATTTTTCCAGTAGATCGTACCCGGTGGCAGACAAAACTGCACAGTGAAAGAGAAGCTTATAGGGAACTGATCTAAATGCAGATGGTGGCATTATTCTATAGACACTGTGCAATGAACGTTTACTTCATAATGGTAAATTAAAGTGAAAAAACTTGCCAGTTTCAAACAGCAGTGCCAGTGGAAATCTAATGTCAGCCAACAGCTGAGTTGTGGAGGCAAAGTGCTGACTGTGCAAAGTTGGAAAATGGAAACATCTCAGCAGGAATTCAGAGTCTTAGTGGAAAAAAACATAAAATATTGCGGCTGAATCAGGTTAGGGGCTTAACCAACGCGAGCTGAGTGGAAATGGCCTTTTGCCAAGTAATAACATAGAGGCATTAATGACCACAGCTAAGGACATGAAGCCTCGTTGAGAACAGCCACAGAACTGTGTGCTAACGCAACACCGCACATCCAGAGGCTGCAAACGTCTCAGTCCTGTTCACGAGTCAAGACATGTTCAACTGTACAACTGATGCAATCTCACCGTCTGATGTTGTTTTCAGGTGAAAGTATTATGTCTGTAATGTTCTGACATTTCATAAGAGCACAAGTCTCGATCCGACAGGGAAACACTCAAATACTCGCTGCCGTAAATCTCACAACATGCCACTGCAGCTCTGTGTATGTGTGTGCTGGTGTACTACATGAGGATAAGGACACTTTTACTTTTAAAAGAGGACATGACAGCAGAATGTCTCTTAGTCTTAACCTCCAAAAAGCAATCATGTCCCCACAGTGACAGGACGTCCCCAGAGGTGGGTGTGTAGACACGTGCCTATCGGGAAATAAAAACACAAACACACACTCACCTGGTCACTGCCCGGGTGCAGATGGTGGCAAGGAAACAGGCAGCGACGACCATCCAACCCCAGCCACCTTCCGGCGGGGTTGTGACCCCCGGCGCCCGTCTGCCTCCCTCGAGCTTCTCCTCCTTGGTGACTGCCATCGCTCGGCCCAGTCATCAGTATCCCCTCACTACAGGGGATCTAGAGGTCACTGCTCAGTCTTCTCCTTTTGTCTCTAAATGTTTAGCATCTTTTCATTGGCTGGGCTTGTTCTACCAAACCTCGTCCTCTTCCTCCGTCACTGAGAAAACAGAAAATACAGCAGGCAGGAATTAAACCACAAACGTCAGCGTCATATAAAGATGAAACTCCTGAGTTTTTGACTTGAAGTACAAATAATAAACAACATACATGTGGTGCATTATTTCCTTTCATCGTTGCAGAAGCTTCTTTCCAGCTCACCAAAAGAAGCACGACCTGGAGGACATATCAGAGACTCTGAGACAAGTTTGCAACTTTTATCACTTGGGATAAATTATCCCAGAAATGTCAAGTTCTCTCTCTCTCTCTCACACACACACACACACACACACACACAGGGAAAGGCCAGATGACTTTCTATTCATTATGTGTGCCGCGTGATGAATAAGAGCAGCAAAGTTATACTGTGTAACAGCTTGTTGATAAAGAGGCGAATTGTTCCACAATCTTAGAAGAAAGTTAGTTTTCTAATTTTCAAAAACATGAAGAAATGTGTTTGTATTGGTAGGAGAAGAGATGGGTGGTTAGTATGAGCAGTAATAGCAGGACAGCAGCTTCATGCAGACACATTTTCAGACTCATTCCGCTTCGTGTGGACTCTTTTTGCACAGCCAAGACTTCCTGCTGCAAGAGAAAAGTGGCAGACAGGCGCTCATATCTCTGCTCCTGTTTGTCCTCATCCACGTCTGTGGCTGAAACCTGCTGTCCGAGCAGTGGAAAACAATTTGCTGTGGGTGTGTTTAAATTGTCGTACCGCACAGACACACATTGTCTTGCCATTAAACAAAAGGCAGCACAACTACTAAACAACAGGCAGTAATTACAGAGAGCTTGTTCAACACCTTCGACCCCACCCACGTATTTCCATCTCAAAAAGCGAACTCTAAACAGCAGCAGTGTCTTTTTTCATTGTTCTCACATTGAAAAAAGATCACCAAACAGTTGCTGTAACAGCTGTAAACCAATGGTGTTGAGGAGGACATTAAATCTCACCAAGTAACAAAGAAAGTTCAACACATTTAGTATCTGACCTGTTTGATATAAAATACTACTTAACCTGCTTATCAGTGTAAAAGGCCTCTATCATGTCTTTATCCTTCCAGCGGTGCTGTCCAAATAGCTGCAGAGTATACGAGTAGTTATACAAGCTAACTGGCTTTCATGGGCGTGGTGACCCTTTTATGACAGTGCTGCTACTTGTGCTGCTACCTCATAAATGCCTCTTAATGTTTGCCAAAAATCACCTCTTTGAGAAGATTTTAGCATGCATCTTGCAAAAATGTAAGGTGATATTGAAAGCTTTTACCCCGCCCCGCCTTGTTTAAGGCAAATCTTTCACGAGCCGTCAGTGCATGGCCTCAGTTTCAATAAAAGCTGCACATTCTTGTTGTAGCAGCCTTGTTCTGCTTTCTAAATGTTGTCAGACCAAATGGATCAAATTCTGATTGTGACTCACATTGCAGGAGCTCAGAAAATTCCAGGTACTTCCAGGTCTCTTAGATGCTGAACGTTACAATAGTTTGAGAGATTGTTATCCTGACAAAGGTCGCATGCTGCAGCCAAACCAGTTTGAGTTGGTGCGAGCTTTATGTCTCAGCCTATTTACGCGTGGCTCATTAAGTTAACTCTTTAGTGTTTAGGCCTGCAGGATGGTTTGTCTGTTTTCTAAAACCAATCCTCTATTGGTTGAAAATCTAATGGTGTTTATCAAGTGAAAGCACGGGAAATGGTGATGATAAGAAGTGCTGATTGTTTGCTGATCGCATTTCAAGTACATTCGAAATGAAGAATGATAAGACTGAATAGCAATTAATTATTCAGGCATTTAGCCATAGCATGTTGTAGGCTTCTGACGACTGAAGAAAAGGTTGTTCAGAGGGACTGCATGATTTCATATTACTTTAAATAAATATGATTCTAAAATGCTTTATGCTAAAATACCGGCATTACCTGATGTTAAGCCGTAGAGCGAGTGTGAATGCCCCAGCAGCTTTATTTGCATCTGACGTGACGAAATGTACTGCAAGTAAACTGATGCTTAATGTTTTTTTTTTTTCAGTATTTTCCAATCTGTAAGTTTTTCTGTTGCCCATTCACATTTTTTCCTATTCAAAGGTTTTTACCTAATGAGTAATGAAATAAGTGGAACTAATGGAACTTTTGAATCTGCCAAAATAAAAGGCTGTTTGGTCATTGAGTGGAATCCAGATAGATGCATCAGTCTCTTTCAAGTGGGAAAGATGCACATATTCTAACCTGGCTTGACATCTACTATAGTTTACAAAAGGCTACAGAGCAGATAAGAAGTCAGAGGTGGAGGGTTCAGTGTGTCTGTGGTGGAATTTTTCGGGGGTTGAAGTGTTAAGTGTTAAGGGTTCTTTGTATTTGATAATCACCCCCCGAGGCAAAGTCCCACATTCTTAGCTCATCCTTCAGTGTGTCAATTGGTTCCTGGTGCAAAGCAGCTGCAGTGAAGCCGTCCATGAATCCATTTGAAAGGCCCAGGCGTTCACACCAGCTGTGCCATTCAGGTAGCTGATCTGGTCTGGGCCATTACAGAAGCTCGGTGAGGTGAAAGCTCGAATAATCTGGACAAACAAGCTGTGTTTGCTTTGATACGATTGTTGGAAAAGGCAGCAAACTTTTGAGCAGGACGTAAAACAATAAAAGAAACTGCGACAAACTTAAAAAAAGACAGAGAGTAAATATGAAGAGCAATGACATGTGCACTGTTGAAACACACGAACCCGTCCAAAGGTTCCTGGCAGCTGCTTTTGCTTCGTCACCTATTGTCCCAAAGTTATCTCAACAAACTGACAGGTTGTAAAGTTTGCGTGTGTTTGTGTCTTTGTTGGTCGAGCTCATGCGTGCGTCACCAACAGAGAATTTCCTCCTACTGCAAAGTGAACTGTTACTGGGTCATGACAGCAGCAGAGTTTACTGAAAGCCACATGTGTTCAACTGCTGTTCAAACAGCAAGAACTGTTAAAAAGTGACAGAATGGGTTTAATAAATGTGAAATGGCCATAGAAACATTTCTGCAACTGACATTCATTTGAAATTAAATCCTTATATATATAGCATTTACAATAAATGGCAACCACGTGCACAATTTCAGTGTACATTCAGACTGTTTATTTTCTAATTCAAAATGTGTATTATACAGGGATGATTTTTAATGCACCGAAGTATAAATATTATATTGAGTGTACCATCTCTTTATCCACCAAAATAAAAAGGTGGACAAAGACATGAAGGCAGATGAGGAGAGAGACATAAACTGGAACTGGAGAGAAGAAGAATATTTTAAAATAGCACCAACATGCGTGCAAGTCACACAAGGTAAAAACACAACAGAGAAGTGAATAGAAAGTGTGTGTTGACTTACGTCAGCCTCCAGTCGCTCTCCGCTCGTCTGTGTCAACGCTTCATGACTCAACTAGTCGGCAGCAGGCCTGGGCGTATCGATCTAAATATCGATAATATCGATACCAAGGTGCTTATCGGTATCGGATCGATACTAGCGTGACGAGATCGATACTTTTGTTGCAGTTTCTTGTCTGTACGTCCAGTAAATTACTCGAATTTGCTCACAGAGTTCATACGAGCGAACGCAGCTTCTCTCCAAGTGTGTCTGTGTCGCGTGCAAACAGCTCTCTCTCTCTCTCTCTCTCTCTCTCTCTCTCTCCCTCTCTCTCTCTGTCTCTCTCTCTCTCTCTCTCAGATGGGCACACTTTCCTGAGAGCACAGAGTCAGAGCACCGAGAGGAGCCTGTGATGGCGGATAAGAAGAGAAGCGCTGCGTGGACCCTTTTCACTGCAGCTGATAGGGAGACTGCCACATGTGATGTGTGCAAGAAAGTAATTCGCCACTGTGGCAACACCCCAAATTTGCTCAAACACATTAAAGCAGTTCACCCTCGGGAGAACTCTGAGTTACAAAAAAAGTTAAGGAAGGAGGAGGACACACAAAAGACCCCCGGCACAGAGGCAGATTTCTCTGGCAGAGGCTTTTCAGCCAAAAAGTCAGGATCAGAAATCAGAAATCCGAAAAAGCTTTATTGCCAGGTACGATTTTACACACGCGAGGAAATTGTTTTGGTGAAGTTGGTGCATGACACATCTACAAGCAAGAAATCTCTGGGGCCCCCACCCCACCCGTGCACGCCGCCAAAATTAGTTTTTTGCACACACAAATGCACAATTTCTGGGACATTTGAGCTGAATACTGAAAAAATAGATTGATTGTTGTTCTCAAAGTTAGGTCCAGGGACCAACAGAGGTCCCTGAAAGCACAGGCCTATCAATAATCGTTGTTGTAAATAAGTGGCAGGGCCCCCCCTAGTGGCTGGGGGCTCAAAGCAACTGCCTGGTTTGCCTGTCTGAAAGCCCCACCCCTGCACATCTACTAAAAATAAGCAATTAAAGAAGTAAAAAATATAACAATATAAATATATATACACAAGTCTTTTTTTTTTGTTTTTGTTTTTTGTTTTTGATTAAACTATTATCATATGTTCAGCCAGTTGAAAAAAATCTTGTTTTACTGGAACTCAAAAATATACACTTGTATAAAGACATATACCTCAAACCTGAAATATGAATATGGCTGAATATAATAAC
The DNA here is from genome assembly GCA_037975065.1 of Chaetodon trifasciatus. Lineage (NCBI taxonomy): Eukaryota > Metazoa > Chordata > Actinopteri > Chaetodontiformes > Chaetodontidae > Chaetodon > Chaetodon trifasciatus. The sequence goes on from JBBMOE010000038.1 coordinate 3,327,250, forward strand.
CCTTTGTGTTAACTGTTGAAGGAAAATTAGTATTCCTATTTAGGCTACGTTTACAGATTACAGTTACAGACTTAATTATCTTAATCATTTTGTTATTTCGCCTAGATATTACAAGGACCATTGCTGAGATGATAGTGAAGGACCTACAACCCATCTCTGTGGTTGAACAGGAGGGTTTTAAGAGTCTAGTGAAGACACTTGATCCCTGCTACAGGATTTCAAGTAAGAAATATTTAATGGGAGAGAAAGAGTGTCACTCAAAAGTAAAAAAAATGTCTCGATGTGCTGGCAGTGCTGTATTGACCACTGATATGTGGACATCAAGAGCCACAGAGGCTTATTTAACCATCACTTGCCATATTATTGATGACAAGGAATAAAACACCTGTTTATTTGCCAAAAATCTTTGTCCTGTGTTTTATCATAATCATAATCAACCAACTAAAGGGAAAATAAGAAGAAACAGAAGAAAGAAACATACTTTATTTAACCACACACACAACATCATGCACAATGCACACGCCATGCTTCGTGAAATTCTTATTTCTCTGCATTTGACCCATCCATCGTCTGCCTTCCTCTGTGGCAGACCAGGAGCGGTGGGCTGCCAGCCCACATCGCATGTTTTTAATGGGGGTATATTTTTATGGAGGATACCCCGGGTGAGCACGGGGAGAACATGCAAACTCCACACAGAAACACCCCCTTTTTCACAAGCCCTGTATTTACTTGGTATCGGATCGATACCAAGAATCCCAGGATCGCCCACCCCTGGTCTGCAGAAACACAAGTTTTCCTGTTGCTGCCTCTCTTGCAAACACCCTGAAGTTGCTCTGCAACATGATTGGGCTGCCAGACAAAAGGGGAGGGAGGAGGAGGAGAAGTCCCTAAATATTCACAGGGAGACACCAAGTGTGTCCTTCTAGTGTTGTGTTGTGCTTTTGTATTGCTACATTTTATAGTAACCCCTCAGTTTTGGGTATTACACTCCGCCTGGTATATAACAATTCTCAGATTTGAATGGTTTTATCTCCTGTGGTAAAGGTGTCACTCATTCCATATAATACACCTACATGAGCCTGAGGCTAACATGAATCTAGCTACCTAGCTGAGGCTAACATAAATCTAGCTACCTAGCTGAGGCTAACATAAATCTAGCTACCTGGCTGAGGCTAACATAAATCTAGCTACCTGGCTGAGGCTAACATGAATCTAGCTACCTAGCTTAGGCTAACATGAATCTAGCTACCTAGCTTAGGCTAACATAAATCTAGCTACCTAGCTTAGGCTAACATAAATCTAGCTACCTAGCTGAGGCTAATATAATTCTAGCAATGTAGCCTAACATAAAACCACACCAAGCTAACAAAAGAATATTAGCTAATGAAAATTAGCTGCAGCTAGGTAGCTAGCTTTTGTTGTAACGTGTCATTAATAACCTTTTGCTGCCTTTTGTGTTTCCATAGCAGACATTTACTCAAGTACTGTGCTTTAGTACAAATTTGTGGTATCCTACTTCAGCATTTACATTTTATATCACTTTAGGTTTTGGTCTGCTATATTGCACTATATTCTTACACATGATTACATCAGTATTATGAATCTAATACAATAATAATAATAAGACTCACTGGGGCCATCGTCTGCAATGAGTAGAACACAGGACATTTTACTAATGTACTTTTACTTATGTAAGCTAATATAATTATGTGATGCATGACTTTTACTTGTACTTATACTCAAGGATGTGAATACTTCTGCCACCATTGAGAGTTTTACGGCTCCTGACATGGCAGCTTATATTTAGTCTGTAGTGAAAAGTGACATTTAATGACTTAAATGCAGCGTTATAGCACTTTTTCTATGCAGACACATTATAGTGGTCCTTCTGTGGAGATAAATGTTAAAACTTGCATGAGTGCTACTGTATTGTCCGTTTTCTTCTGTCTTTTCATCACTACTAGAGGTGAGTAAAGAAACATCCAGAACACATGTATCATCCAGTTTTAGTTTAATTCCTTTTTAGAAAAAAAAAAAAAATCTCTTCACTTCAGCACATACGCATTGCACAAGGCAGGGAGCCGGCTTTTCTTTAATTGCCTTTTTTTATCTTTTTAACCCTTTCTGTTTTCAATCCATAGTTAAAAGCAGCAGCAGAACTGATGCCAAAAACCAGCACTGGCCTCACCAAACTCTCGCACCCAAATCCAGATCATAGAGGAGCCGATGTGAACAACCAGCACTGAAATCCAGCAGACAGAAAACACTCAGACGTGATGTGAGTTTAACACTAAAAAGTGTCGAGGAAGGGTCTAATTGAACGTACCACATTTCACCTTCAGTTCTCAATCAATGTTCAGACTAAGTATGACATACCTGTTTTTTTTAAATCAAAGAAAAATGGATGTAAAAAAAAAGAAAAAAGACCCAATTGGTGTATTTAGCACATGTAGGCTTATAATGAATGCCAGACATTTTAGACAATCACAGTAAGAACTTCTCAAAATCTAGTCCTAATGAGGAAAATCTAATCACTCATACACCACGAGTAGGTTAAAACAGACTCCTAAAAGTATTTGTGAACACTATTGATCACAGCTCTGCTAAAGGTGATAAAGCTGCAGAGGAAAGTCTCGATGCGTCTTCTGTCTGCACTGGGATTGGAAATGATGTGCCGAGTCGTGTTTGGGGAAACCTGGCCCTGAACAGTTGAAACAACTTGATCAACAGACAGATTGCTGGTGTAGAATATATCATATTAATATTATTTACAAAATCTCTGTACAATCAAATACACAAGGGTGAAAAGGTCCGTCCTGCCAGTCAAGCATTCCAGAAAAGAGTTTAAAGGCCGAATGTGTTCACGCAACAGGATGTTTGACCAGATTAAGAACCTCTGAGGAAATCCTGAAAAGTTCAGCAAAGTGGGGTTAAAAACTTGAGCCGAGCAAAAGGTCAGCGGGTTACAAGGAGGATTATCTCACTTTGACTAGTGTCCAGCTTGAGGTTTGACAGCAACAAGGTGTTTAAGCTAACACGGTTCAAGATAAAATGAGCATCACCACAGAGGTTCAGCATATTCAAGGTCCTTTCCAAGTGTGTCATTCATCCAACATGATGCACAGTTTGGATGAATGGAGGGTAATAACTGTAGACTGTATGTGTCCATGACTACACTTAGCGTGGTCAGGTCACACAGATCAGATTGAATAAGCGTGCATTGTGCGCTCACGTCGGTCTTCAATCTGGCCTGAAACATCCTGCTGCGAGCATCCACCTTAAATAGTGTTAACAACTAAATCAGCAGGACAAACTCCAAGGGGAGAAACTCTCTCCGTCAAGATTCAAACAGGATTTCTATAAGAGGGGAAACCTAACGGGGTTGCATATTTAAAAAGAAAAACTTTTACACACAAGTCAAATCAGCTCTGGTAGCTTTAGAGAAGAGGTGAGTGTGCTGAAGGGGACAAAGATGAGTTACTGCATAGCCTGTTGGTTAGAGTTCACTATGGATGACAAAACATTTGCTATTCGGTGGGCGATTTAAGCCAACGTTCCTTACAGTACAGAGAAATACATACTGATCTGAGTACAGCTGGTCCCAGAGGGGAATGAACCCCAAAACAAGGTGTTAACGAGGTTCAAACCCCAAAGCTCTAAAATCACAACTCAGACTGTTATCAAAGCAGACAAACACCCACACTGTTGACTCATCACTGCTTAAAAGCTAATTCCTTAAATGACTTGATTCATACTGTATCTGTGTAAATGTGCGTGAAACACTTTCAACAAGGACGAAACTTCACAAACATGTCAGCAGGGGAAGATGTGACGCTGCTTTGAGCGTTGTTGCCAGAAAGGTAAACACAGTTTATATGAAGAATATCAGTTCCAGCAAGTGATACTAATTTGAGTCAAAAACACTGAAGCTGCATTAGTAAGGTCCAAAAATACTGCAAGTATTCAGACTCATGTCTGTAACTTGTCTGCTTGGAACAGTTTTAGATTAGATGAGCGTGAAAATGGTCTTATAACTTGTACTTATACAATCACTGAAAACACACAGGTGCATTTTGAAATTGACAACTTTCAAACACATGTCATCTATAACATGCAGAGACCAATGAGTCAGCTTCAAAAGACTGAGCCACATGATGAGCAGCAGACTGCAGAAGGTTAAAACTGTGAATAAATGTCTCTTCCACTGAAGCGTTCACCTGCAGGCTCTGCAGCGCATCGATGATATGTGTTTAAAAAGTACAACTCGCAACGAGACACTTTCATAAGCGCTGCAAATCACGATTGAAAAAAGGCTTTTTCAGGCTGACAGAGCAGGAATTTACATTTCTAGGAACAATCACACTGGTTCTTTTGTGCCAACCAAAAACGATCAAACCATGAAAAGAAATTCAACACAATAATATCTTCAAATTACGTGGGAAAAACACATTAACTGACATTATTATGTACTACTGGCCACAAAAAGAAAAACCAAGCAGGATAACGATAATAAAAATGACTTTTAAAAATGTTCCCAAACCAAACTCTTGCCCAAAAACAATGAAAAGGAAGGCTGGGAAACAAAATTTCCAGTTCTCATCAGCAATGATCTGTGATACTGAGAGCATGTTGTGACTTCTAAATTCTCAAATTTTATTACCAAGACCATTGCAGTGGCGGTGAAGTTAATGTTTTCGTGCTATGACACGGCTGAGACCAGCAGGTGAGCTGTGAATGCCGAGCAGCGCGTTAACCGCTCTGAATCTGTTACAGTACGACGGCGAAAAACAAACGAAGACGCAACTGCGTGCACAACGTGACAATAACACAGAGGTGACGTTCAGCGGGTAAGAACTTAAATCACACAGGAAGCTGAAGGACACAAACACGCATGACCGGGATAACACACAGTGAAGGCAACGAAAGACAGGCGGCGTAAGATAACCAACATCAGCCTGATTTTAAAGCTGAGTCGAGGCCACGATTATCATCCAAAGAGGAGTTGGAAGAAGGCAAAAAAAGAAGAAAAAGAACATTTGTGTCGTCATACCTGAAAGTGACCAGGATCTAACACGTTGCTCATTCAGTGTTTTCATGGGTAACGGATGCTCCGATACACCACTCACACAGTATTTCACCACAGTTTTACTTTTAACACTTGCATAAGTGCTGACATTTGGATCAGTGAGGCCGATCGGTAGTTAATAAAGTCTTTTACACTCCATGTATCCTCAATAGATAAATACTCATTTTAAACTTTAATATGCATGAATGAACTACAGAGGATCCGCTCTAAAAAATGTGGTGAGTTACGAACTTTCATTAAACGGGACCCTCATCTATTTTGACTCTGTTCAATCAATAATTCAATTGCTGCATATGGTGCACATTCAATTTCACAGCAAAGCTCTTTAGATGTTAGTGTGAGTCAGCGTGGATAAAAGCATCAGCGTAAAACAAGAACTTCCTAAAAACTATGCGGCCTACAAACCAACTGTGTATAAATCAAGTTAAAAAAACAACTGCATAGCAGCACGTTATTCATCGGGGTCAAAGTGTAGTGAAGAATCGCTGCAATGATGTGATTTTGTCAATACGTCGCTCATAATACTTGGCTAACATTCAACTAGCTGATGAGGATTTTACCCTTGTTATTATACTGTAGGTGAAATTTACAAAAACTGCAAGTTCCCGTCAAGAAAACCCCCCGTGCTGAACTAACACTTGTACGTCAGGCTCAGAAAAACAGAAAACTAACCGACCCAAAAACGATGGTGGTAGTGATGGTTTGGAGGTATCGTAACAACAAATACACAAACTGAGAGACGGAGGTGAAGTACATGAAGAGTGATTCCACAAAGGGAAAGAGCACAGTTTCTCTGATGGAGAGTAAAGGCATGTAGACGGTTGGACTGAGTCTATGAAGCAGTGGACAGCGGAGACTGAACTGTCCAGCTTCATAGTTCAGCTGCTTTGACATTAAACAGAGGTGAGAGGCTGTAATGGTCCGGGCTGGGGGGGGGGGGGACAGGATGCACACTTCTGGTCCATGTTTCTGCAAAACAGCTATGATGTAATCACTGATGATGAAGCCTCTTCATGCATAATACATTACAAGCAAACCTTGCCTATAGGATGAGGTGTGCATGTAATTTACAATTCCAACTTCCCCAAATTATTGCAGACCAGGTAAGAATCCTTTAAAAAGTGGCAGTAAGACAGAGAATTTCAGGCAATTCAGGCAAGTAAGAGGGTTTTCCATCCTAGAAGACAGACGGAGGCATGCAAACTACGTCTGAGGCTGTTTGTGCTTGTGTCACAACTTGGTTTGCATAAGTGTGGTTGACTGATCAGTTCTGGGCCCGGGCATGTTCCATGCCCCAGGTTTCACGGTTGGCTGAAATAAAGCCCAACATATCTGAAATGGTGTTAAAAAAAATAAAAAGTGATCATTGGGGTTGTAGTTGGAGAGGATGCTGGACTGTTTTCACTCGCTGTGGGGGGAATAAAGCTTCACCTCCCCAGCAGCAGAACAAATGGCCAAATGTTGTGCACAGTAACTGCACCATTAGACAGTAAAAACAGTCGAATCTGCAGAACTGACTCTGCCGCGAGCAAATTTGCATTAGTGTATTTTACACTCTTGGTCCATCTTTTCTCTGCCCGGATTCAAATGGAGCAATCTCAGTCTGCATTAGCTCAGCCTGAACGCCTCGCGATATCACACAACATCCAACCAAGGCAGCGGGGTGGCGGGGGAACTAGAGGGTGAAGAAACAGGCCTCCAACCGGCTGAAGTGTCCTTGAGCTAGACACAGACAGGCAGGGAAGGACAGGAGAAAAAGAGACAAAGACTCCCCACTGAGATCCTGGAGTCGCGGAGCCAGACTGGACTGTAGCTGTAGCGCTAATTCTTGGAAGACAATGTCTTGGTCCCATCATCTAACACTAAACTCACTAAACACAGCATGCTTGGCAATATGGTGTTGTTAATGTTGTTTACACGTAGGCAGACGGAGGAGAGACAAACAAAAGGCCATGTTGCCGCGGCGCAACAGAGAGAATTAAAGACCGTTTTTCTGCTTCCCGTCTGAGCTGAAGGAGGCAGGTGTCGTAGGAATCTCGACAGGATTTGGCTTCAGTGCACTCCTTAGAAGACTGGAGCGTGGTGGGCAACTTTTTGTGCAACAATGAGGCGACAAAATGCCTCCTGAACCTCAGCTCCAACTGCTGTCCAGCCGCAGTTGGAGCTGGGTGACACCGGCCCATCTGCACCCTGACAGATGAAGGGAGGAGGCGTTGGTGCTCGAATGATCTCACTGTGGTTGCAGAAAAGGAGTTTTCTTAAGCATTTCTGTGCAGACGTCCTCTCTGAGGACTGTTGCACAAAGAGTCGCCCGGGGCGCCGCAGCCTCCAGGACGTAATGCTACAGTAGCTATTCACACAAACACACACAGTAACAAAAAAACACGAAAATCCTCTGCGCTCCCTGACACAGCACTGATCACAGGAATCAACAGAGGTGATTACAGGAAACCATAAATTAAAGATCACAATATTAAAACCTCTATGATAGGGGGACTCTGTTCGGGGAATTTAGGAGATGAATGTTAGAGGTTATCACTATTTACAAGAGTTAAATTATTAAAATGGCTTTTCTCAGTTTCTGTGTCTCTCTCTTTATGTTCCTTTAGCGGCCTCTGTGGATGAGACCTGTCAGCAGCGTCAAAAAGGTGATGACGTCACAGCATCGAGAGTTGATGACATCACAGCGTTCGGGGGTGGATGACATCGTCTTGTCGAGGGGTTGATGATGTCACAGCTTGATTTCCCTCACGGGTCCTCTGTAGTCTTGAGTAGCTCCATCAGCGCCCCCACAGCTCCAAAGTAACCCTGGTTCAAACACACACACACACACACACACACACTTTTTACACATGTGCATGTAGTCCAGCATTAAGCTCAAGCTTTAGAAACAGCAGGCGTGAGTGCTCCCACAGGCCGGACCGCAGGGCCGCAGCTTGGAGTTTATTGGTCGAATGCTCACCTCGTGTTCCAGGAAGAGGGCTCTTAGTTGTCCTTTAGACCAGAAGTCCATGGCATAGGCTAGCAGTTTTGTGGACACTGTGTTGATACGAAGGAAGTTCCCAACAAACACCACACGCTCGATTTTCTGATATGAAGAGAGACAAAAGGCAAATTAAGAGAAATCAAGCCCAACTATGTGCATGACAACTACGTCAAATACAACTTAAATCCTCATTTGAAAATATGAAAGGCTGGGGTGCAACGTTCACGAAGAAAAGCCAAAAAAAGAAAATGTGAAGCACATTTAGAGTCCACCCATCACACCAGAAGTGCTTCACGGATAAACTTGTATTTTATGTGAAACTGCAACATCTGTTCCAAACCACATGGTGGTGCTGGAGAGCTGGTGAAGAGGTTACCAGCCAGTCAATCTCCTGCTGTGTTACATTTCTTTAGCTGCCTCCTTTCATCCAAAGTGACTTATAATAAGCACATTCAACCATGTGGACCCAAACAAACAATACAAAAATCACACAAGTACATCGACTTCCTCAAATAAGCTGAACTGCTTCAAGTGCAGCGTTTAGAAACAGGCCTCACGGTCTATTTGACGGTGGGTCACCTCAGTCACGGCAGCAAATGAGACACCAACTAAATGTGGATTACATTCAGTTTTATGCCAAAAACTGAAAAGCTTTCAAAGCTCCAAAAACTGCTCATGGAAACACATCATTTGCTTAAGTATATTTGAAGGCATGCAGGATGTAGACAGTGACAGCAGGAGCTTCACATGCACAAATGAATACTTCTGTATGTTTCACCTCAGTTTGATGTTCACAGTGGGACAAAGACCATCTCCAAATATTTGATAGTGGATTTTATTAAAGTAATTTTTGGAGAAAAGTCCAAAAACGACAAGGAACAACCACAGCGGTTGGTGGAGATAAACCACCACGACCGGGATCATAAACACGTTTCTGCTGTGAACAGAGATCGTTTGTGACAGACGTTATCTTCATGCTGTAAACTGCATTATGCAATTTGAAAATCAAGGCTGTGCGCTTAGAGCAACGTGCGCGCTTGTGTGTTTACACGTGTGTGTGTCAAAGCCAGACCGGTGCTCTAATAGGCCTATATGATGGGAAACTATGGGGCTTATTGATATCCAATTATTGGGTAATCTGCCTCTGTTTGGATGGAGGTTTGAAGGCCTTAGAGCAGGTCTCACATCAACATTAACGATAACTAAAATCAAAACTGGTGAATTCCTTCCAAAAACATCAGCCCTCGGCTCCTGTGGCTGGTGGACGCCGCCGCGTCCTCGCCGCAGCTCTGTGTGCAGTGATAGCCCTGTACAATGCTGCTTGATCGCCATGCCACAAGGCAACACTGTAAAGAAGCTGACAGCACACAGAAAGACTCCAGGCTGATCCCTCACTCCACAAAACAACAAGTCTGGGTTTGGCTGAAACTCCTTCAAATCCAGCTTTAGCTCCGTTTCTCTTTCATATTACTATTGATTATGTACTATTTACCACCTACGTCAGTCCTGAAACTGTTATTCAATTAGACTGTAGTATTTTTAGCTGTTTGTTTTGTCCCTGTGAGACACTGGCTGATCTTACTGTGGTGACGATTTGCACCCACAATCCCAAAAATTGCCTGGACGTTCACAGCTGTTTATTTGAAACTGGCTGAGTTTCAAGACATCAGCAACAGTGAGCTGGGAGGAAAAGTAGGGATTTTTGGGGGGCTGTGACAAAATCAGTGTATTTTAAACGTTTAAACTTAAAACTGTGCAGCAACACAGCTCTTATGTAATCAGTCTGTCTGTCCTGACGGGCCTGATCGAGGCTAATTTCCTCCTCTAATCTCTCAGATTACTCCCAGACAATAAACCAATAACTAACCTGCGTAGAAATAAAGCACACACAGAAATTGTGTGTGTGTTCGCAGGTTCATCTGCGTGTGTGTGTGTGTTTCACGAGCATGAATTTGGTTGACTTCATGTTGTTAGTCATGCTGAGTGGTTGGAAAAGCTGCAGAGCCTGGACGGCACGTACGTGTGTGTTTATGAGTATTTCAACACCAACATAAGCTACTGGAACTGTAATCGTTCATGTGTTTGTGTACAAGTATTACATAAAGCACATGCCTGTTGGATGGCCTGTTTGTGTGTGTGTGTGTGTGTACCTCGTTAACAGCACACATCCGTGCTATGGATCCTATGTTATTAGTGATGGTGACCAGTGTGGCTCTGGCCAGGTCTTCCTTACTGATGCTGTCTCGCTTCTCTTTGCTCATCATGTGACCAAAACTGTAAAAACAGACCATATCAAACACACACATGTCAACACGACCACAAAGACACACTTCCCTCATGTGCATTATTCCAGTTTGATGAACTCTCGACAAACCAAACAGGCACAGGACAGGAGCACCTCCACATGTCACAATAACCTTCAGAACAACAGTAAACAAGGGCTGTTTGTCGGCGCGTGTGTGTGTTTTTCAGTGAAGGACCACCAAAGCAAGAAACGGTGATTATAACTGTGGTAAAATCTGTTCACCTGCTTTATGGATCGACCTTTGAACACAGGTTTACTGTATTACATGCTAAACCCAGATTAGCGAGTAAACGTCTGAGTATGCCAGTGAGTCAGCGTGTGTGCGCACCATTATCAATCAGCTGTTACTTCATACACCATCATACAGAGTTCATTCGTTTTAGCGTTTCTGCTCATCATCCCTGATGCAGCGGGAGAAATAAAAAATGTGCATCAGAGATGAAATCCCAATGCACCGCCGAGCGTCTCTCCTGATTGGCTGCTTGTCAGCTGAAGTCCTCCTGACCACATCAGGTGCAGGAAGTGAAATTCGACTTACGGCACCGAAGCACCGAGCAGTGACTGGAAAAGAGTCGCTCCGCTCTCTGTCTCCATCACTGTGCTCTATTTACAACACAGTTACTGTTTTTGTGCCACGAGTCGGTTATTCGAGTCATCAATGTTTAGGAGGCAGCCCTTATTCACTTAAGAATTCTGTGGCGACACTGTGGACCTTCAGCCTTCATCGCACTCACCTGGACGCCACAGCGGAGCCCTGCAGGCCAAAGCGCTCGTAGTCTCCTCCGTAGATATCTTTCACCAGCTTGTCCACGTTGGTGGAGTCGCCCTTGCTGGCCATTTCCAACGCCTCCTCGAACGTCTCGCAGCCCGTCAGCAGACAGCAAAGGCCCAGAAATGTACCACCTCCCAAACTGAAAGAGGAAGACGTCGGAGAGAGAGTGTGAGGAAGATAATAACAGAGAGGTGAAAGGGGACACAGAGAACCAGAGTAGATGGCGAAGAAGGGAAGACATGGGGAAAGATCTGCTTCTGTCCTCTGAAATCAAACCTCTGACCTCTGCAGAAGTTTGAATTCCTGTATAATGAGTTTTATAAGCAGCCACCAATAAAAACGTCATCTGTGAGGCTTCAACTGTAAAATATGATGCAAATATACAAGAAGACCTGGGTGAACGGGTGAGGGAGAAGAGACAGATGGAATTCAACATGTGAACAGAGGACAGATGTTTTGAAATAATAAAAACCATCTCCCACTGCTCAGCATTAATATCAGTTTAGATTAGACTAGAAGACGCAAAAATACGGAGAGGTTGAATGATTATGTAACAGAACCATAAAGATAACACACGATAACGAGGGGGAATAAACAGGACGATTGATGGCTGCGGTCATTACGTCGTTCCTCTGTGTCGCGGCCGTGTGATGAAATGGTGTTTTTGTTGCTGTTAAACTGTCCTGATGTTTTGCCGTTTCTTGTCGCTCTGCTCGGCTTTTGTTCTGTCGTGACGTCTTGTTATTATGAAGAAAAGATAAGAAACAGACACTTCACACTTGGGCTTCGCCTCTCTACTCTCACCCACACCACCTTAGCTCGGTTTGTGCACGTTTTCCTCCTCCTGGAGCCGTGCGACAGATTGAAATGGAAGCCTTAGACACACCCTCACGTGTGCACAAACGCACACACGCTGACTGAAGTGCGGTTGGATCGACTTGTTTAATATGTGAACTCGTGACAGATCCTGAATTTGTTCAGCTGTTAAACAACGTATAAAATGTAAATGTTAAATAACTCTTGCCTGTGTTTTCAACAGTTCGCTATCTCATCACAATCTGGTCCTACTGTTACGCAAGTACTAAGGTACACAAGGTGATCACAGATAAAGAATGGCTGGAATTCAAGTGACTCGAAGCTATCGAGCTATCGCCTCAAGCCATAAGAAGTACTCAGTCACCTTACCCTTTTGCATAGATTCATTCATGCGAAGCAACTTCAAGCTCAAAACTCATTGATTTAGTGTAAGAGAACAGTCAAGTCCTCCATTGTCTTCTACTGACAGCACTGTGAAAAACATGTGAAAAGGCTCCACACACCTTCATCTGAATTCACCGGAGCTTAAATACGATTTTTACGACCCAACAGACTGGCTTGAATCACTCGTAGGAACAGTTTTAGGATGAGAATACAAACATCACCTGGTCCCAGTCACCCGTTTGTAGTTGTTCTCTGAGTACACGGCCAGTATGGAAACCCCGGAGCCGATGTTGACCAGCAGCATGGGGAAGGGGTTGTCCAGGGTGCAGGGCTTCTTCACGCAGCTCTGGGTGTCTGATGGATTCTGGAAGTAGTAGCACTCCGGGTGTCCGTTGAAGCCCACCCGGTCGACGTACAGCAGGCCGCGGATCAGGCAGTCCAGCTCGTCGAGCTTCAGCAGCTCCAGGTCGGCCATCTGCAGCACAAACGGAGGAGGGTTAAAGTCCTGACAGGACGCCGTTTAAGCTGCTGAACGCTATCAAAGGGGTTTTAATAGTTCAAGATGACTTAATGTAAAAGATTATTTCATCCCTTGGAGGCATCGTTTTGTCAGTTTTCTGGTGTTCAAAGCGTTTTAAGAGTCGAGTGTGCACAGGGTTTTGGTCCGGCTCAGCTTGCTGCAGTGCCCAGAGAGAGTTCATTGATCCTGCTGCAGTGCAGGAAGGGTCAATGAACTCAGGTAACAGGCACTGAGACATCAAATGCACCAACATGAAGAAATGCTCCAGACATGTATGGATGGCTGCGAAGACATGGAGGCAGACAGAAATGCTCTGCTCCAATCAGATATTAACAGGTACGAACTTCAATGCTGTATACTGTAAATATGACTGTTTACATGGCCTAGTGAGGAAGGTCGGCGGTTCAATGCCCCGACCGGCAGGGTAAATCTGGGTGAGGAAAGTGAAAAAGCAGCACTTGTCTCTCCCTATTGGTCAACTAATGGATTAACTGACCAATCGCTGCGGCTCTACCAGTAACCAAGAGCTCGCAGTGAGAGAGACGTTTCAATGCTAATCAGACATTTCTGTTCGCTCACCGTTCTGAAGTCGTTCTCGAACTTGTACGCGCCGCCTCCGGTGGCGCAGAGTGTCGTGTGCAGGCTGGAGAAGTTCTTGTCGTGGCCCATCTGGATGAAACGGGGCATGGCCTGCGTCGGGAAGCGGATGAAGTGCAGGTTCCCCGTCCTGCCGCACATGGTCAGGTTCCTCAGCTCCAGGTGGACGTCACGGACGCCTGTTTTACCTGAGTGAGCGAGGAACGACTTTTACAATGAAGGGCTCTGAGCCGATGTACTCGTGTCATTCATCTGAGCCCTGAGAAAGCTTATTTCTTTGTGATGCTGTTTAGTTTGAGAACCTTAACCTCAACCTTATGCAATACATGAGCGACACACACTGTAGAATCTGTCCTGGTATCTTCTCGTTAAGTGTCCTTGACCTGACTTTTCCTGCCTTCAATACACACACGTCAATAGATGTGGCCTTGTGTGTGTGTGTGTGTGTGTGTGTGGGAGTGGGTAGGCGTACCATAGGCCACATTTGAGGTGAGGTAGCGGCGGATGGACTTGAGGTTTTCCACTTCCTCTTGTTCTTCCTCTGCAGTTATGTCGACTGGCTCAAAGTACACTAACTTGACCAAGGTTCCTCCGATGTCCATACCAAACCAGGGGAAGGCTGAGGGGGAGGAAGAGAAAACTGTGGTTAACTTCTTTAGTTTTAAAGACAGAGCAAAGTGACAAAACACAGGATGTGACTGATGCCGTTAGAGCTCGTTTTTGAGCTGCAAAAAACAGATGTTTCAGAGGTTTTGCTTCGGTCAGGGGAGCAAAAGACACCTCAGCTCAGCAGTGAGGCGCATGGAGCGACGCTGCAGACGGAGACAGAGCTGAAACAAAGAGGCCATTAACTGAAAACTGACAGCGACTATTTGAACGACTGATCAAAGCAAAAACAGCCCAGTATTTGCAGTTTCCAGCCCGTCAAATGTGATGATTTACCGCCGTCAATGACAGCCAGAGTTTAAACTGTGACGCCTGTCTGATGCGAACGGGTCCGACCCGGCGTCCTTCATGCGTCTGAAGGTGGCGTCGAGAGATAACTCAGCACAGAGAGGCTGGAGAGGAAACAGTAAGGTCGGATAGTCGGTTGGGAAGAACACTGAGTTCAGTACAAAAAAAAAAAAAAATCTTCCTGCTCAACCGGCTGGGGGAAAAAAACACCACAGCTCAACAAGAGCCAGTGTCGCCATGGAAACAGACCCCCTCCATCGTCTCCTCATCTCTCCATCTCTCACACACTCTCTTCGCTTAGCTTTTTCCTCTCCACCTGTCAGCCACGCTCTCGTCCATCTTTCTCCCTCCGTCTCCACCTCTCTGCCCGCACCATCTCCATCACTCCCTCCCATTCGTCAGTCTCCAGCTCCTCCTCCCGCGCTTTCTCGATCAACTTAATTCAATTCAGGTGAGATTTACTGGCATGGACGGAAGAGGACTGATGCTGCAAGAGGTTTTTAATGCACCGAAAAACAACTACATCAGCCTTCCTTCACTCTCCAGTTCAACGCAGTCGGGTTTTATTTGCAAGATTACAGCTGAAACGATCAGCTGATTAATCGACGACGTAATTAATCCGCAACTGTTACGATAATCGATTAATACTTTCAGTGATTCGAGCAAAAATGACCCACTAGTTGCTGCTCTTCTACTGTGATGACTTGCTGCTTTTCTCTGTCTTACATTGTCGTAAAATGAATATTTTTTTCAGTTTTGGAAGACGTCATCTTCACCTCTGAGAAAGTGTGATTGACATTTTTTCTGTTTTGTTGCCTTTAATCAAGAATGTGATCTGCAGATTAATCAATAGAGAAAAGAATCATTAGTTGCAGCCCTGGTGATAATATAACTGAGCAATGTGTTGCCAGAATAAAAGAAAAACTAAATAAATGCATTAAATTCAGGATGGTGGTAATAAAAATGCGACCTTTGTTTTTTAAAGTTTCGACTTGATGTGGTTGATCTATGGATCAACAAAAACAGACACGAGTGATCCCAACTCAACGCGAGAAACTGCTTCCAAAATGGCTGAAAATTGTCCGATGACAGACAAAACACGTGAAGTAAAATCTCAGGATGTGAAATCACATCAGTAAAAACCCAAACAACACCCCATCGCGTGTGTTTTACTTAGCAGAAGCTATTTTTAGAGGCCACCTGCATTGATTGAACCTGCAGCGGTTCAACAAATACCAAAGATCTGGTTTGACACTCGATTGTTTGAGGACTGTGCGCTCTCGACTGGTGACAGTCACAGTGAGACAATGAGGTTACTGAGGGTCAAATCAGAGCTCAGTCTCTGAAACATTAACGTTTTACATTCATCTCACAACATAGACAATCAGTGTAAACCTGTGGAACTCCTCAAGACAACACGTTCCCTGAAACATGTTCTGTGCTGTGGAACGCGGCAGCAGAAGAACGCCTTGAATCTAAATGTTTAGCACGTGATGGCGGCGAGCCCACCGCGCCGCCGACAGACTGCAAACTCAAGCTGACTAACTTTTTTTGTAATAATTACAGAAGATTCTGGACTTTAGACTGAACTTTGGTTCACTGAATATCTGGTCAGATGTCTAACTCATGAAGCCGTCCAGCTCTAAGTGTAATTTCACAGTAACAGCCACGTGTCTCCCTCACCACCTCGCTTTGGGATGTACCCACGGCACTGACATGACGATCAGGAGATGTGACCATTTCACAACAGGCTGTTACGTAACACACTGATTTTGTCTGGATTATGGAGACAATGTCCACTCTGAGATTACAGCCATCAAATTCGAGTTTGGGATTTCACTTCGAGGGTGAACCACGTGTTTTATGCCTTTATTAACCTCTCGTGGCGTCAGCGTAAGTTACACAGCGCTTGGCTGAACCTGAACAACCGTCAATCTAGTGTTTATTATGAATCATATCACGGCTGATATGACGCTGTTTGTTGTGAGTTAGCACAGTGAACGCGTGCCAGCATCTTGTCTTTTAGTTCAAACTCACGTGAAGCCAACTGTGCTGCTCTTGTCTCGAAGGTTTAGACCTTACACATATAAACTCTCATACACTGTCCCTGCGTGAATTAGCACCTCATTATGCTCAGTCTTTGTTGAAATTGTGTCACGGTCTGCGGTGGTGTTATACTCTGAAACCAACTGTATGACTGCGTTAGCTGCTGCTACTGTTACCTGCTGCTGCTGCAACTAATACCTCTACACCTGCTGCAGCGCTTGGTGTTGGGTTACTTTCAGCAGAAGTCACCTATCACCTGCTTTACTGTTTGGTTGACTTCTTGTTTCCGTCCCCTCTCACCCACTGACCTGCTCTGATGTCTGTAAACATGAACCTAGAAGTATAGATTTTGAAGAGATCCCTCGGCCAAACACATGTCAGCTGAACTGCTCTGGATTGTTTTCGCTGCTTAACAACTGGACCAACAGGGATCTTTCTTTTTCTCTCTTTGTGTTTTATAAAAATGCATTTAATGAGGGAAAACTTGTGCAATACGCATTCGTTTCCCCCAAAAGAATTTCTTATTGAGGTCAGCTGCTTCACCCCTGAAGCCACAAGAAGTAATATTTCAAAACAAGCAGCAAGGCTGAGGTGAACAGCGAAATGCTGCAAACAAAAACACGATTTCCTCCTCCGATATACTGAAAAGTATCAGTGCAAGCAAAAGCAACAATGTCAGAGGTGCATGGCGGTGTCTGCCTCCACAGGTCAAGCCAAAACCACATTCACAACCAACACAAAGTGATCGGAGTGAAATAAAACACCAAACTTTCTCCATTTTGACAAGCTCACAATAGCACAAATCAGGGTTTGTTGTCTGAAATAAGTATCATACTGATATTTTGAGTTGCTAGGAGGTAGTATTTTGTATTAATGCTAATGCTTTGACCTAAAATTGAACCTTTTATGTGCCAAGAAGCTGCATGTTTTCTGTTCCCCTTCCTCAAATTTCATGTTGTCATAGAGGAAACTCCTCAAATTGTATTTACTGTGGGCAATACAACACAAAACATTACAACATTCACCATGATGCACAAGCTGAAATGTCACAACACAACAATAAACCTTACTGAACCTAAATATGGTAGAGGATGTTGCACAAGCGTAATGACAACCTTATGTTCCTTGAAGGCTATAGTTTCCTATCGATGTGGAAATCTTTTGACCTTTACCCCAACCCTTGCAAGCAGCTAACTTTTAAGCCCCGAGGATGAATGCTTTAGCTTCAGAGCTCTAAAAATGTCAATCAGAAAGTCTCGTGTCTCCGGGATGATCAGTGTTCACTGTCACAAACTGTGGGCGGCGGGGACAGACGATGACATTTATGTCACGTGGGCCCATTTGTTGTGCTTTACAGTCATTAACACGAGGGATTTAACACAGACCATGAGAGGAAAAAACAAAAAAAGGCCACCATGAGGCCCCCAGTGGTGGGAAAGTGCACCCCAAAAAGACAAAAATAAGTTAATCCTCTCCCATCAGACAATTATGTGTCTGTATAAATGCAAAATTAACTGAACATGAGGACCAGAAGGCGTCCTGTGAGTGCTTTGGTGTTATGTTGGTTACTTGTAGTCGGACCAAAGCGTCCACTGTAAAATATGCTGAAAACGTTCCACGTTCAGGTCCACGCTCGCGGTGCTGAGTTTCCACTTCCTGAACAAGGACGTTCTCCCGGGAGAGATGTGCTTAGCACGTTAATTTACAGCCTGAACGCTTCCTTATAGCGTCAAAGAGTGCTTGTGGTTTCAGATAACAAACGAGCGTAAACTCGTTCATTTCAAGGCGAACAGGCTGTGAGGAGGTTTCTCTCATCCTTTAAGACCGTGCAACATTCAAATTATTCTGTATTTCTCTCTTTTTTAATTGGGGACATGTACTGCTAAAGGTAAAAATACTGGAAACAAGTTTTACAGAATTGCAATGACAGACTTTATGTTAGCTGCGTATCTGAGTCCTGCAGAACGACAGCGACTCTTACTTCTGAGCCTGTGTCTGAACCGCGGGTCATCATCCTTTTCATCAGACTTCATGATCATTTCCCTTGTGCAGTGGAAAAACATCAAATACTGCCAACAAAGCTGATACATGATGCCAGCGGAAACATCACTGCTTCCCTGTGACCTGGCTATCAGTGATGTCAAGAAACACGGTGGCACTGGCTGAAAAGACATCATGGGAATACAATGTCCCGGCCTACATTCTTTCTGTCATTCACTCACTGGAGCCCTGCAGCTAAAATTACTCTTACATCTAATACAAACATCCAGGAACTGTAATGAAGCAGCTGTTCAGCAGATCCTCGAACATTTCCTTGAGCGAGGCGTTTAAATCCCGTGCAGCCGTCAGGCGCTCCTGCTCAGAGAGGTAAAGCATTGCTGGGAAAAAGCTGAAAAAATTTTAAATGAATTTCCATCT
This sequence comes from Chaetodon trifasciatus, assembly GCA_037975065.1. NCBI lineage: Eukaryota > Metazoa > Chordata > Actinopteri > Chaetodontiformes > Chaetodontidae > Chaetodon > Chaetodon trifasciatus. The sequence continues at coordinate 3,346,134 of JBBMOE010000038.1, forward strand.
CATAGGTACCCAGGGTTTCTATTTAAAACAAACACACACATATATCACAGGCACACTGCGTCCAGCCAAAGTTCAGTGTGAGGAGTGATTTGTGTCCATGTAGGTGAAAGGTCTTTGCCCTAACACACCTCTACCTTGCACTCCCCGCGTGATATTTACAGTATATGTGTGTGTGTGTGTACAGTCTGGCTTGAATTACAAAGTCTAAAGGGCATAACAAATATATTTTTACTCAGCATGCTTACTGTTTAGACGGCCGCAACCGTTTCTGGTGAATCTCCTATTTGACCTTTAATCTCAGGTTTCACAGAGAGTCTTGGGAAGGCCAAGAACAACACTTGCGGAGCATGATAGTGTGATAAGACGAGAAAACACAGCAGCGGGCAGCTGAACACGGTGTGTATACACTGGGTACAATAATTCACACCCATTACTGAGCAGAGCACCACAGGATGTTTTGTCCTGCGTTATTCTTATCACCGATTCACTGCTTCGTCATTATTATCCATTACGTCCTCCATTAACTGACAAGTATTGATTCTGATTATTATGACAACCCTAATACAACAACTAGTGCTGCTCACAGTACTATAGCTATCACAATCTCCACTGATACTGCTTTTATAATTACGTCCTTTGGTACTACAGTTACTGCAATAGACAACTGACAGACGATGAACCAGCAACTATTTCTGTTAATCTTTGAAGTGTTTTTTCAAGTAGAAATGTCAATTATTCCCTTGTCCCAGCCTCCCCAGTGTGAGTATTTGCTGGCCATCACAGTTCTCTAAACCCCAAGGTGCCTTTTTTTTTCCAACCAGCCATGCAAAATCCAAAGATATTTGGTTTACAATCATACAGAATAGGGGAAAGCAGCAAACGAATGAGAGAATTAATGACTGATTGATTATCAGACTAGTTGCTGAGTCATTCTCCGCTGACCCACTAATCGATTTATTGACTGATTGTTTCAGTTTTAAATAAAATTGCTTTCTGTTTCGGCCCGTCGTTTGGATAAAACAACCAATTTCAAGATGTCAGTGTGGGTTTTAGGACATTTCTCACTGTTTTCTGGCATTTTATAAACGATTAATCAACAAAATAATCTGCATATTAGCTGCTAGTAAGTTGAAGCCCTACACTACTACTTTTTTGTCTTCAACTCATGCTCTTGGTACAAATACTTCATTGACTACATATTTTGCTGCCACTGCAACCGCTACTTCTACCACACTGCAATACAACTGCAGTAGCAAATACATTAACACCCACTACTAGCGTCAGTAAGCAGCTGCTACCACTACCAGGTTTACCTACTACAGATAATAAAGGCTTTACCTTCATGAAGCTCGGTCTCGTGCACAGTTTCAGATAAAAAGGAGGTGTTTCGGTTGGTTTTCGGGTGTGCCATAGATTGAACAATTCCCCACATCTTGATTTACGCCCCTGCCCCGGTGACCTAAACCCTAGTGAACCCTCGTCGGCCGGTCCACCGTCCCTCTGCAGACAGCGGTCGAACATTGACTGACCTGTGGCCTTTTTGACAAACCTGTATCTTTTTATGGGAGTTACTCTTTCACTACATTTACACCCCTTGTTAACACACCACCCAGGGTTTCGGCTTCTCTGTGATTCTCAATAGCTGGACTGGACTGTAAGACCCTATTTTCATTTTCAAACGCACCCCTCCTGCCCCACCCCCCAAAAACCACTTTGCATCAGCAACCAACGCCTAGTCTCAACACCGATTACTATGAAATCTCTCCCAACAGAGTTTCCAGGTAAAGTTGGCCTTTTTCCTGTCTTCCTGCATCAAAACACCCTCTTATCTGTGACAAAATGTGAAATTCAGTCAAAACAATATTGCTGAAGACAAAATTTCTCAAATTTGAGACCAAACATTAGAGGCTGTGTATTTTCTGATTATTCCTCGCATTTAGGTTTTTTGAAAAGCTTTGGCAAAAACAACCGTTGGCCTTGCAAATGAAACATATTAGTGCTGCTAATACGTGTAAGTAAACTTGCTTCTGTGCTGTGCGTCTTCTTTATCAAATTGATTTTTGCTGTGAGCACCTCTGTTAGTGCAACCCCTCTAAACACTATATACTGATAATAATGTAGCCTACCAATAGTGCCGAGCTTTCTGTTTTATTTTAAGGTGACCCCACACAGCAGATGTGATGGTGCAATGCGCCTCCTTCAAAGCCGTGTGTCTCACTGACACATGGACACACAAGCAGTGGCCTGTAGCACCTGTTCAGCACACAAAAAACAGATATATTGTATATGAAGAGGGTGGAGTAAAATAAAGTTTCTCCACTTTCAGCCACTGCTATTGCTGCTGTAAGGCTCAATTTCGTTACCCACCCACCTATTCTGCCCAGTATTCACCACACCCTTCGCAGCACATGCAGTGTGACTTTGTTTACAACCAAATCTTGGATCATTATAATTACTGGTACATCTTCATTCTCCCTATAATCATATTGTTTGCTCTGCAGTGACACGCTGCACATTTCCCCAAATGAGCTCATACAATTTCTAAGTTTTTGGGGGTTGACCATGAAAAGTATTTATAGTCTGGTTAAAATATTTGTACGAAAACAGGTGGAAAAATCTCATTAAGGGTTTTAAATGAAAAGTTAGCATGTTCAATTAAAAAAGAAAACATGTGATGGCGCTGGAGAATCAGCCTGTTGGTTAAAATAAATGCAATTCTGTTCCACGAGATGAGAATGACATTTGCTGTTAAGTTGCCTCTGGTTTAAATAAGGGGTACTACAGGCAGTGGTACCCAAAAGTAACCCCGATCCTACACCACCCCTCAAAAACTGAGTAGAAAAAATCTGAGGACAAAAGTGAAAAATCACATCCCCGAGGGGAATACATTCCAGGGTCGGCCCTCGGTGGGGAAAAGCTTAGAGTGTTATCCGGGTTTATCAGGACGGCTGGCCTCCATCCAAGGATAACTCAGCCATAAAGCAGAGGAGCTCTGACTGGACATTTCAAGGTTTACTGATGAAATGTTCCCTTAATTATGTAATCTGGGCCAATTCTAGTGCAGGGCCTCTCTTTCTCAGGCTACTGAGCATCACAGCAAACCACAGCGGAGAATCTGTGCTGTCTGTTCAACGCAACATCACCACATCTCGGCACAGACCGCATCACGCTACATACACAGCGCCTCCTTCTCTATTCATTCAATCGAGGATCAGTTTTTAATCGAGAGTCGTCTCGAATCAAACAGCGATTCTGAATCAAATCGGACACCGAAGCTTCACGGCCCAACACTTCAGTGCACTCACAGAAACAGGCTCTGGAGCACACACTGTGGGACATCTGCAGTGATGTGTCTAATAAACTGACAACACGTCTTTATTCTCAAGAGAAGTTCTTGTACGTTTGAGTACATGCTGATTCTGTTTTATCTACTTGTGTCGGATATTTATTCTTCGAAGAATAAACCACTGATAGCAAAACTACTCAGCATTCATATTCAAGTGAAAGGAGATAACCACTGCTTAAGGTGACAGTGATTGCATTCCCACTGCAAACTGCAGAATTTAATCTTCTGGGATGCTTGACAGGTTGAAAACCTTTTGCAGGGTGAGATCTGTGGACCCATGAATCAAGAAAACAGGGAAAATGCTGCACATGTGAAATGATATACAGAGCTACATTACAGGAACACAGAACTTGTGTGCCAGTCAACGTGTGCAAAGTCAACATCTGATAAAAGAGGACAGCAAGAAAAACACAGGTATAACCTGTTGGAGTGTACGTATACTGGGTTTGAACAAACTCAGCCAACTTAGAACAGGAGTACCCTGAAGATGAGATTCCTTAAAAATGCAATAAATATTCAAAAACCCTTGCAGTTGGGGCTGCATAATAAATGAGTAACTGCACCTCCAACCAGTAAAGTGTTTCTGGCTATGGCTGATACTGTATGCATTTACTGCTGTACAGTATGGCTGATACTGTACAGCAGTAAATACAACATTCCCACAAAATTACTACATTTACTTAAACATTCATGTTCTTACAGGAAAAAGTGATGCCTGTCACATTGTGCCAAATGATTTCTTAGCTTTCCTGATGAAACGTTACGGTTTTCAGAAATACTGTATGTCCACTCTCATGAATCCAGGGTCTCGCAGGGTCAGAGATTTAGGTAGAAACTTAACATGTTATTCATTTTTACATGACAGTGATTAAGAATCGTCATTGCACGATCATATGGAGAGACAGTAAAAGGTAATATTGAACAATAGGCCAACCCTGCTTCTTATTAATGCTGCATTATACAGGTTTCTCACAGGTGACAGTGTAAAATTTTACCTGGAAGCAGAAACTAGAGGTGATGTCTCCACCCTTTTTCCCCTCTGTCTGTCCCATCTCTGTCTCTGTCCTCTCTCTCTGCCTCTCCCTAACACAATTACTGATAGATGTAAGGAATGCTGAGCAAATTACTTACCAACAAGGCTCCTGAACTTGCTGCTGGTCTCTGCACACATTTCCAAGACTGAAAGCAACTTTTACCATGGCAGCTACTCTCAGCCATATGAATATGAATGAATATGAATATGACCCAATTACCCCAAAAAGGAGCAATGAAGTGAATTTACACTGAAATTCCCTGCCATGAACTGCCAAACATATACCTGCAACCACATGACTGTAAACATTTTAAAACTTTTTATTATGTTTCTAATGTGCAGCATTCTCTGACTGAAACACTAATCTACAGAGAAAATGAACGTGGGAAAGCATCTGAATGATTTGTTTTCACAGCCTGATATTAACTCCAAAGGTGAGACTTAAAGGAAAAAAAAAAAACTCACACTTACCAGGTTTCTTTTCACTTATAAGCTTCATAGTGAGGCAAAATATCAGCCCACAGGTGCACCAGAAACAAGCAAAAATATATATATTAAGAAAAATATATATTTAACAAGCTTGTGGGAGGAAAGCTAACGAGGTCTCAGTCAGTCAGACTTCACACTGCGAAGAAAACGACACTTTTCTACATTCTGCGTTAAAACTGCAAAGTTTTCCTGGATGATCTTTACTCACATCGTCCGAAATACTCGATAAATAAGGGGGCGGGGTTCCGGCTCATTCCCTCTGCCTCCTGAAGACAAGAGTCGTATGTTGATTGGCTGAGGCAAGCCAAGCCCACTTATCAGGAGCTTTTTCACCACCGGAAACTGACCAATCACAGTGCACCAACTGCAACCTGAGGGTTCATACAAACAAGAGGGGGTCTCCCTGACGACGGCAGGCTGGAAGATTGGACAGATCTGCCATAGACACTAACCACCTAATCTAATCAGAAAGAGGAAGGGACTCTTGTGATATGAAACACACCTTAACCACGAAACTATAAGAGCGGTTAATATAAAGAGTGAAATGGGAGGACACGCGGCTTGTCAGAGGTTGCTGCTGTCTCATTGCAACACGCCACGGTTGTGTAAATCCCGGCTGATCGGTGTTGCACCGCGGAGGTTAGCAGTCAACCGATGTACTGTCACACAACCTACATAACGCCGCAACAACCGTTGGGGGGGAAAGCATATGACACATTGTGAACAGCTAAAAAATTGCAGCTCTCTAACTTGGTTTTCCCCAAGCTGGTTGACACTTACGGGGTCTGCTCCGTCTCACCGACTCAGTCCTCCTCCGTAGCCTGCACCTCTTGGCCGGCGATCCGTTGCACTCCTCGTCGTCTCCGCGGTGCAGATGATGCATGGTCTCAAACGTGCTGCTGTTAGGTCCGGAGCCCGAGCCGAATGCATTACCGCTGCAACAGCTGCCGTTTGCGGCCACCGCGACGTGGCCATGAAAGCCCCTCTGACTCTGCCCATTGTTGATGTGAAAGGGTCCCGACGCTCCTTTCTTGTCTATCATTGACTTGGCTTTATCCATGGGAGCAGCTAGCCTAGCCTAGCCTAGCTTAGCTTAGCATCTGCAGGAGAAAAACGACTGTGAAAACCCACCCGCTAGCAACGAAAAACCCGGCTACTTTAGCTAAGCTAGCTAATGTTAGCCCCGCTGCCTGCAAGCTAGTAGGACAGTCGCGCGACAAGCTAAAGAGCGTATCCTTTTCCGCAATTTCGCCTATTTTACCCTAGAATATCAAACTAAAATTAGACGTATTTTTTCCTTTAATGTAGTCTAAAATAGCAATGCGAGCAGGCGCTAAAATACAGTGTTTCGTTTGAGGTCACTCGCGGTCATTTCCCCACATTGAGATCCTGGCAGGCGCAGCGGCAGCAGCCGGTGTGTGTGTGTTGGTGGACGGCTACGTCACACCAGCTCTTCCAGCCGAGGCCCGAACCCGTTCACCTCCTCCGACCGGTTTTCTCTCCGCAGTACAATTACGCTGTAATTCTACACTTCATCACACAGAAATGCAAGAAAGTACTCGTCCCGCGTCTCCTGCACTACAGCAATGAACCGCGGTTGCTCTCAGCTTGAATATTAAAGATAGTCTGAACACACACACGGCACCAGCGTGCAGCTGCGGGGGCTTGCTTTCCAAAGTCGCTGTTCGCTGTCATCCTCATTCCCCGCAGTCCTCTCCACGCGTGATGATGCTGACAGTCAATATGTCAGTAGTTGCGTGCAAAGGCACAGCCATATATAGAAACATCTTTCCATGACATCTGATAACAAGTCTTTTGTTACGCTGCAGAGCATTTTAAACTGTCCTGGTTGATTTGTGTGTCACCTGGGATGGCTCCCCTCAGAGATCTTAACCACAGTAAGAGCTTAAAAGAAACTGAATGTAATGAGAAAGAAATAGCCCTTTGTTTATTTAAGTGTAGTTACATTTAGATTAAGGTTGATAATTGAAGGGATCCGGCATATTTATTTTAGACAAACCTGATGTCAAGCAGAGCATTGAATAGCAAGCACAGTTCAGTCAAGAGACAAAGGTCGAGCAACAACAATCTCATCTTGATAAAGAGGAACAGTCCCTAGAACCAACAACACTACAAGACATGCTTCTTCCTGTCTGATTTAAATGTCCCTTTTTAAATGTTGTATAGGTATTTAAAGCTATAGATGCTTTAGGTTAAGCTATGGGTAAAGTCTGTAGTGTTGCTGCAAAATTAATGAATAAAACAGAGATAATGAAGGACTTTTAAAGTGTGAATGTGAAAACTGTGATGCAGTTATAATTATTTTTTAATTAATAAATAAAATAATTAATAAAAAAATTAATACCATGACACATATCATCAAGATTAAAAAGATGATACAGAGTAAAAATACACTGTACCCATCCATGAACTGTTGGCCCCCCGTACCATCTGGTAGGAGGTTCAGGACCCTCCATTCTCACACCAGCAGGCACAGGGACAGCTTCTTCCCCAGAGCTGTTACCCTGCTGAACTCTGTCCACCAGCAACCCCCTCCAACCCCCACATTGACACTAACAGCCCCTCTACAACCTCACTTGCTGTCACTTACTACCTGTTGCACGTCTCCTGTTTACATACTGTGTTGCACATTTTTATGGTTTCATAGAAATTACTTGCACTACCTGCACCTACCTCATACTGTTTGTACTGTTTATACTTCATGCCACTTGCACTACTTACACGTATTTATATATTTTTCTGGACATTATGACTATTTGCACTTCTGGTTACATGCTAAACTGCATTTCGTTGTCTCTGTGTTTCATTCTGACGATGACAATAAACTTGAATCTAATCTAATTATTAATGCAAAATCCTAACCATAAAATTTAAAGTCATAAGTGGAGATATACAAATATAATCTTAATAACTGAGGAAATATTATCCTTTGTTATGGTATCATTATTACTGCACCAGTTATTACTGGAAACATTGTGTAATGAAGACCATCAAACCCCAATAAACAACTACCATAACTCCCACAATGTCACTAACTCACTGAGGAGGCAGCCATCAAGGTGAAGACTGTGGATGCTAAAGAGCACTCTGTCAGTCTTAAAACACTGCCATCTTGTGGTCAAAAATAATCAACAGCGTTGCACCAAAAGTCATTTCTGTTCACTATGATTAAATAAGGGCGATGACTTCTAAGGAAGAGTAAAAGTCAGTCTCCTTTGTGAAAACAGGTGCATTATTTAACTTTTCACATCATATGATTGTACTATTAGTTTAATGAATTAACCTGGTAACTGACACTTGGTAAGAATAAGGTCAGTGTTGTGTGAAAATCCCTTAACAGGATTGAGTTCAGACATTATCCAGCCAATTAGTCATAGCTCACTGCACTTTAAATGAGTAAACAAAACTAAATGTCACCCATATAACCCTGTTTAGTCTTCAGCATTGATTTAATGTCACTGTTGAATCCTCATTCCAATGCTTTAATCCTGTGACATATAATTCAGCTGTTTAATGTCACGACGAAAACAGATTTTCATTCAACAATTGGACATGAAACACAAAAAGGAATATCTGAAATTGCTTTTCGATATCACACCTAAAGGAACAGTCTGACATTTTGGAAAATATGCTTTTATTTGCTTTGTTCCTGAGATCTAGAGGATCAGTACAGACCGCTCTCATATCTGTTGTTAAGAAGCTCCAGCCAGGAGACGGTTAGCTTAGCTTAGCTTAGCACAAAGGCTGGAAACAAGGGGAAGCAGCTTTTTGTACAAAACCAAAGAGTAAAAACGCCATGTTGTGGTTTCACTTGCGGAGTTCATGTATATTTCTTGGGCAGGCCCAGTCACTCTCTGGAGTCTTCCGGTCACCCTGAGGAGGAAGTCACTGAGCCCGGCCAAGAAATATTCTGGCACATCATCTGCAGTAAAACCACAATTTATCATCATATTAACCTGATGAGATATAACATGATCACCCGTGAGCTTCATCAGAGCCAGTCTAGCTGATTCCATGTTTCCAGTCTTTTTGCTAAGCTAAGCTAACGGTCTTCCTCTCTCCCAACATATTCCTTTAACATAAACCAGCTGGTAATATTAACTGATAAAGCAAAACACCTCAAGATTAATGAGATATGACAGTATTTCTACCACCAACATGAGCCCTCAGCCTGCTACATCACTAGTTACAACTGCATCAAATCTTAAGGCCGCAGAGTGTAAGACCTTTTTGTGATGGCATTATTATCATCATAAGTGTTAGAGGTGATTTAAGCACTTTGGCTGGTGGCGAGGTAGCGGTAGAGGTTTGCCTTTGACCGTAACTCCACCAGGAACTTCCTGTACTTCAATTCTGATGACTTTCCAGCTTATTACACCGTCTAGACAGTGCTGAGAGATTTATTTCAAGAACACAGATGAGTACATTCATCTCTCTCTTCGCCCATTTATCAATTCTACCACGGGAGTTCAGACCCGTCCCAGTTGTACGCCTTGCCAGTCTTTTCCATATTCAGTGTGTCTATGATGCCCATCAGACAGTTCACAGAGTGGTCGGTGCTGAACAGCTTGTCTTTTGGCACATTCCTGTGATACGGCCGGGAGAGGTCTGTGTTGACCGTTCCAGGATGTAAGGACACGCACACCACCTGGAAAAATCAGAAAGAAGTCCATCAGATGTCTGTAAGGATTGTGCTCATGGGTTTATGTACACGTGGAGGGGTATCTTTATAGTATTTTGTGGGAAGATTCAAACCTACTTTTGGTCGACTGCGGCCCAGCTCTATGGACAGATTCCTGGTAGCCATGTTGAGAGCTGCTTTAGACATTCTGTAGCTGTACCAACCACCAAGACCTGAGAGGAGGGGGCGGTGGTGGACGGAGGGAAACATGGAGGAACACAAACATTACCATTTTCCCTCAACGTGTCCTGTCCTTGCAATACTGTAGTCTACATGATGCATGTGCAGACCTAACACCACCAGCAACACAACACCCACCGTTGTCCCCAATGGATCCCACTTTGGCGGTGATGTTGACGATGATGCCGCTGTGCTGCTTGGCTTTCTCTGCAGGCTGTTGACCGAAGCCCCCTCCACCCTTCTGAAGGAGGGGGGCAAAGTACTTGGCCATTACCAGAGGACCCACTGTGTTGGTCGTCAAGGTGGAAATGATGCCCTGAAAGGGAAAATGAGTCAATCAGCACATATCAGTTCACATTATGTGGTGGGTGTTTGGTAGAGCTGCAGGACAGGAATGAAAGATTGGGTGTGATAAGTAATCAAATGTTCCACCTCCTGGTCTGATTACTTCCATGAAGCCATGGGATATAGATGAATAAGAGCATGAATGAATAAAATAATGGGGGAACATAAATCAATCACTCAATAAGTGAAGTGATAAGCTTTAGAAGACAGCCGTTTGATCTCCCTCAGATAACTTTCAGTGAACGATGTGATCACTTTGTTGAAAACTCCAGACAACATCAGCAGAGATCACTGGGCGGTTCCCTGGACCTGTGGATGGACACAGCTGGGGCCGAGGCCCCAGCAGAGTCCCTTGAACGGCCCTTCATGTTGCATGGACCTGCGCAGAAAGTTATCGTTCCACTTCCATGCAGAACTTCATTTAAAAAATGTCGTTTTTTCACGATAGATAGACACTGCCTCCCGCTCTCCTCAAATCAAAGAGACGTTTAACTAATCCTGAAATTAATATGGCTTTTACACTGTATTTATGCCGACTTTATAAGCAGATCTTAACGATTCATCCGCGATAATGCTGCCACATCAAGCATGTACACTGACTGATTAGTGAGGTCCATTTAAAGTTAGAGATTTTGTAATGGGAGTTTGGAATGGGGGGTCAGGACTGATCTGTCTAGGACCCTGATGGGAATCACTGTGGGACCTCAATCGTTACAAAACCTCACATTTTAAACTGGATCATTTGAAACAACAGGCTAATCTAAATTAAATGCACTTTAAAGCACCTTTTGTAGAGATCCAAGCAGGCAGGGTCACACCTTACTTTTACTCTTCTTCTTATACTGAGAGAGCAGCTCATCAAAATGTTTTACCTGAGCAGAAACATCTCTCAGGCTAGTCTCTCCTTTTCCGGAGGGGTGAAGCATCGCCGAGGAGTTGACGACCAGATCCAGGCGACCGAAGCTCTCCTTAACCCGCTCCGAAGCTCCGCGGATGTCTTCCTCTCGGTTCACGTCCAGCCTGAGGACCGTCAGTCTGCCGGAGTGTTGGCCGGCCAGGCTCCGCAGCTCGGCCGCTTCGTCCGGGTTTCTGCATGTCGCTATAACGACAGCAGGGGTTTTGCTTTTCAAGATATATTTACAGAATTGAAGCCCCAGTCCTCTGCTGGCCCCTTGTATGAGTGCGATGGGGGCAGCCATGACAGCGAAATGACATAACTCTGGAGGTGAATGTAGAGTAGTGTTTGCTGCCTTCACGTCGTACCGAAATGTCGTAATTTTGTTTTTTTTGGGCCTCATCGCGAGGTAATTAGCTGGCAGGTGACTTCTAGAAAATCTATAAGGGACTTTTCTGATGTTTTTTTTATAGCAGCGCCAGAGTGTGCTTTGAATTCACAATTTCGACCTTATAAGAATATCAAACCTGTAAAGTAACGAGGATAATGGAAGGCAGCATGTTTCACAACAAGCAAAGTGCGCCCTCCATAGGTCATTTAGAAGGCACTTACACAATTCTGCACACGCACGTGTCCACTTTGATCATTTATTGATTGTGCGTATTGTTACATACTACTGTGTACTGACCAGATGTGGAGCTGTAGAGCTGCTGTGAACAGCCAACGAGCAGGAGCACAATAATATGGCTTTATTAGGAGCACTTTATTATATATTTCCAAACCCTCATCTCACATATCTAGACTACCCATGAGCCTTTTCTTCTTAACTGACAGAATCTGGTGGGCCACAGTTTTTGCTGTAACAGCCGGAAAGAATAAGTGTGTTGCATGACACAATATAATCAATACTGGGCAACATAGATCATCTTTGGGGAGGTATCATGGATAATGTATAGTGTTAATTCATTTATTAACTACTTATAGAGGCAACTTTAGCAAATAAGTTTTGTTATTCCCTTCGGCTCCGTCCTCCAGTCCAGTAGGTGGCGGTAATGAATGCCAACCGACAATGAATCCGGGAGGAAAGCTTGTTAGTGTCTCTAGATTTATGTAAAATTAACCAAGTTCTAAATGTGTAAGAAACACCTACACAACACATATTTTGTCATTTTTCATAAATAATAAATTCATCATACTTCAGAAAGAGGTTATTATCAAGGATTAATTAAATCCAGTCAAGGCAAGTGTGAAGAAGAAGTCGGTTGCCTAGCGACCAGTGGAAGTATAGCGTCAGCTAGCTAGCGAGGCGATCTGCTAACACATGGATTATGTTCCATAAAGAGCGCGTAAATGCCACCAAAAAGAAAGGGACCTCTGCAACTTGTCCAGAGGGAAGTGGACGAGATCAGAAAACAGGTTCGTCACAGAAAGGCGCTTGCTTGTGTGTTTCTTGCGGCGGGATTGTATGTCAGACATACAGTAAATTACTGAATAGGTTGTTGCATCGGTTCTACTAACCGAGCGCTTTGTAAAGAAAGTGATCGTAAGGTCTGAGCTGTAGCAGCCCCGTATGTGGAGGACAGGCTGTTTTACCTGTCTGCAGTATTATTAGAAAAGCCCTGTGGTGATGTGCTATGTACTAGCATAAACTCCAGTTATGCCAGTAAACATCAAAGACAGAAGCTGAGAGATGTTTTTTGGTTCACGAGGTCAATGCCGAATTTCCTAGAATACACCAAAAGAAAGACCGTGTGACTTCTTTTATGAAGGACTCCGTCAAGAAGTGAGGATAGGTCAGACTTTAAATGACGGTTCGCCAGCTGAATAAACTAAATTAGCTTTAACATCTTTTCACACCTACCGTGGACAGGCTGATTGGCTGAGATGTGTGTGTGACAGAAGTAACTGTTAAAAGCACAGATGCAATGCAACCTTAACTACACACTGGTGTCAGCACCCCTGTATTCACTGTCTGTTCATCTCGTCCTTCTAATTCAGATTGACAGTCTAGAAAAGGATGTGCAGAAACACGATGGATCCACTGAAGAGGCGTTTCGGAGGTAAACAGCTCTGACAGAGCCACAGAAGTACCTTTTAAAGGAGTCTCACTCCCTGTGACTCCAGTTAAGAAAGGACCCTCATCCAGACGAGGACTGGAAGTATTGAAGCGACATGGCTTTACTCTGCTTTTATCCCCGTTCTTCTTTTCATCCTGTTAGAATGAAGTGATTTTAATCCTCCTTTTCAAGTAATGCTTTGAGGTTTGATATTAGCTTACATGTCCAATTCCAAACAGGTGTCAAGAAGTGCAGATGTCGGCAGAGAAGACACTAAAGGATCTGAAAAAACTTACAAAGGTTAGTGCTCTACTGTAGGTAAACTTGTGAAGTATTATTTTGTTTAAATATCTTCTCTGTAATATGTAGAGTCATACAATTATTCAGTTCAGTTTCAGTCTGTTTTAGTGCGACAGTGAAATCTTGGAATACAACAAAGCTGCCATAGTACTGTACATTATTGGTTAAACAATGCAGCACATTATCCAAAGAAAGTCACATATCACTAACAGGTCAATATCACATGGCTCGATAATGTCCACCGATAATCTTCTTTCAAAGTAGAATCTTAAATGAGCTAAACTGACGTCCTTATTCGTTGCTTGATTTTCTAGGCCGATGAGCTGGCTCCAGTGGGGAACTACGACCAGAGGAAGCAGGAAGAGGAGAGACGACTGCAGAACGTCTTGGAGCGTGTAAACACGCTCTCTCTGGAGCTTTCACCACCGGGGCCCAGTGCTGCTGCAGGGTCAGTGATGTGTACGCTGCAAAGAAAGAAGATATGATGGGGTCATTGATGATGCTTTATTATGTGCACGCTCTTTCTTTGTTATCCAATGAAATATTTTTTGCTGCAGTGGCTCAATTTCCCAAAACAACTGAATGCACGCTCATCTTTTGTAAAGGATTTGTGCAGAAACATCAGTTTCAAAGCATCAACTTTAAATTTTCACCATTTTTTGTTCCGCAGCGATGTTTCAAAGGAAGACAGTGAGGATGATGAGGAAGATGATGATGACGATGAAGACAGTAGTGACAATGATGCCGACAGTGATGAAGATGAGAAGCAAGCTTTGAAACCGCCCTCGCAGTCGGGCCCTCGCATCTACACAGTCCTCAGTGATTTCAAAGGAGAACAGGAGGGAGATCTGTCTGTCCAGGTGAAGTACTTCCTGTTTCAGAGACAAAGCACTGACCAGCTACGTGTCAGCGACATGCAGTAGTCTGCGGAAGTGCTCAACATGAGCAGTCAGAGTTCAGCTGAAGAGGCAGCCTCAGCACTCCAGCATTCAACCACCTCCTCTGCTGCTCTGCTCATGCAGCTTTCTGGCATTTTTCACAGCAGCACAGTGAAATTCACTTGTGTGACAAAAAAAATAGTCTTTCAAATTAAGTATTTTGAGTTGAGGCTCTTTAAATGAGGAAAAAATCTGAAAGTTTAGAGATCTAAAACTACATTTTTTTACATTAGTCATCATAAGAGGGTGCTCTTGCCCTCTAAATAATATGTCCACAGCCCCGCAGGTACAGAGAAACGACAGGAAAACATGATAGGCAAACAGTATGAAGTGCAGTAGTTCTCCCAACAAGCCTGTGAACGACACACTTATTTAACTATAAGTAGGGAAAGTGTGTGTTAGTGATACATGAATAATGTGCAGTTACATGTTTGTTTCCCTGCTGTCTTCAGAGGGGAGAGGTGTTGAGGATTATCAGGATGACAGCAGATGGATGGTGGCTGGCTCAGGACATTAAAGGCAACAGAGGAGTGGTTCCAAAAACCTACCTGAAGGTACACAACCTGCTGAGCATCTGCATCGCACTTTAGCATCCAACAGTTGACTGTTCCTGGTCTTTTAAGCAAACATGCAGCTAAAGTAGAGTGTATTATCAAACAATATACATATATGTATTAAAAATTCTTTAACTTTTTGTAGTATTTAACCACAGCTGGACCAACTGCCTTTCAGTAACAAGTGTTACACACTAAACACAGTTTGCACACAGCCCATGTATATTCATCTAAATGTGTTGTTAACTTTAAATGCACTGTAGTGTGTCACTGTGAACTGGAGAAACTCAGGATCTTTGGCCTTTAAACGGCTCACTTTTCAGGCTGGCTCTGGTGTTGATGATGAAGATGATGATGATGAAAATGAAGAGGAGTCAGAGGAGGAAGAGCAAGATGCTGAAGAACTGAGTGATGGCAGAGAGAAACAGAGGTTCTACATTCTAACCTTCTTTATGTAGACTGAGTGTTGTATGCGGTGGTTCTGTCTGCTGACGGGGATGACAGACAGCTCTTTATCTGCAGACCAACACTCAATAATTATCAATCAGTTTGAATTCCTCTGTTCTTCCACAGCGGTACTTCACATTCCAACTGGAGCACTGTCAGAAAGGCTTTGACGGAGGTAAATATCTACAAACTCTGGAACTGATGCTACTGTTAATTTCACAACAAATGCTGCAGTATATTTATGGTTTTCACTGTGTGTGTGTGTGTGTGTGTGTGTGTGTGTGTGTGTGTGTGTGTGTATGTGTCAGATTGATGCAACAGATGTGCTCTCCACCATGGGGGCTATACCTTCAGGATTCAGACCATCGACTCTCAATAAACTGCTGGTGGAGGAAGGTCGTTATGCACTCTCTAAAAGCACAGTCACACACATGCGGTATCAAATAAAAACTCACACATTCACACTTAATAAGGTACATAAGTGACATCTTAACAGCAGCAAATCTGCACATTTGAGCAACTGGAACCAGAGGATGTTTAACATTGTTGTCCAAATAATCACAGAACCATGTAAGCAAAAGCTTCAAAAAGCGGGATATCCAGATAATGAAGTCCTTTCCCATTCGTCAGTCATTGTTTACAGTCCAATTAGAAATTTGAGATGCTTTCCAGCAGCTTTTCAGCTAATCACCAAACAGATATTTGTGCATGAATACAGGCGAATATAAAAAACGATAATGAAAGTCATCGTCAGACGATAGCCGAGGGGTTTCGAGATTCAGCCTCTTTTGCTTGCACACAAACAAAGCGAGCTCAGGTGTGATTGGTCAGTACCTGTCCCTTGTCTACAGAATCTGCATTTCTATGCAGCTCTCTGTTTATAGAGAATATATTATAACCAACTCCAGAGATAAATCCTTAATCCCTGCAACAAATAGTACGTTTATGAATTGAATTCTATGGCCGCTGTTAGTTCCTAACTGTGTGATTAATAGATCAGTAACCGTTTGTGTCTTTTTGTAGGTGTAACATACAGAGGAAGTCACTATATTCAGCCCGAGCTCAGCCAATCACAGCTCTCCTTTAGTGACCTCTTTCTGGACCCAGACACTGGCAGGGTGAGTCACTCTGTGTGTGTGTTATTCAGAGTACCTGCGATGAATAAAGATGATCTTTTCGGATCTCTCACGCTGCAAAGCACCCGTTCGTGAACGAGCCCGCTCTGTCTCGTAGGTTCGTGCTCGTCAGGTCAGGACTTGTGTTTGTTTCACGCTGTGGAGCTGCAGGATGATTCCTACTCCAGGCGTCGGAGTTCAGGTCCTCAGCAGACACGTCCGCCTCTGTGCCTTTGATGGAACTCAGGTGGGATTAATTTTGTTAAACATGCGGCTTTTTTGCCACGCTGTACTCCTTTAACCTATCCAAGTGTCTGCAGTGTGAAAGCAGGTCAATAAATACTTTTGCTGTATTAATTATTAGCTAAAATTAGCCCACAAAAGCCATTCGCAAACCGCCCGTACAAGATGTATAACACAAACTCCTTGATTTGTTAGGAAGCATCGTCCATTAGTTCCCTGTTGGTTTGTCAGCTCATTCAACTGTCACACGCCACATTTCAGACAACTGTTATTCGTTTTGTTGTCATTTTGTTCAATCCCAGACTTTTGTTAATGAGCTGTGCTTGTGTTTCAGGTGTTAAGTAACATCCACACAGTGAGAGCAACTTATAACTCCAAGAGCCCCAAGACCTGGAGCTTCTCTCCAAGGGTATTTTCACAGTGTTTTCCTCTGTCGTCTGGCCCGGCGACTTGAACTCTGCTCTCACTCCTATTACTCAAACTCTGGTGTTTTCGTGTGTCTTTGCATGAATTGAAATCTGAAATCCAGCGTGTTTGTTTGCTCCAGATGACAGGTATCCTACCCGCCCTCCTAGATGGTGACTGCTTCCTACGCTGCAACTCCGCCTCTCCTGACCTCGGTATCCTCTTTGAACTGGGAGTCACCTTTATACGGAACGTAAGGACAAGCACACGCATTCAGATACACATGTGGTAGTGACGAGATAAGACACATAGACACACAGGAAATGGAAAAAAAAACACTGTTTCGACCTTTTTGGGAAGCAGCTGTGCTCAGTCTTCTCTGTGTGTTTTAGTCCACAGGTGAGAGAGGGGACCTGAGCTGCGGCTGGGCTTTCCTCAAACTGACGGATGACACTGGAAATCCACTCCCCAACAGGTGCACACACAAAAACACACGCACATGCAAATATATCAGTGCACACGGTGTTATATTCCACAAGAATATACCATTTTGTTCATGTTTGTCCACATACATATGCACAATATGCACATATTCATGCACATAAACAGTCTTATCCATGCACATAGTCAGATCAACAAATAAATTCACATGAATATGAAATTACATAAATGCACACTCACATTTTTGCTTTCACAGTCATCCATTTGTTTCTATAGACATGTCCAGTGGGTGAGAATGAATGATGACTGTGAAAATGATGAAACCCACCACACCTACTCACTGTATGAACAGCATGTATGCCATTTAAAACTTTCAAATCTGATCTTACCTGTGTGTAGGACCTACGAGCTGCCAGTGAACGGTGGCACTCCCTATGAGAAGGATGTTGCGGTGGAGGCGTCAGTCACTAGAGGATGTAAGAGGACTCGACATTCGTTTCTCCACAGAATGATCGAACAGTCGGATCTGTGACAAAGTGATTAAATGAAAGCATGCAACGCTAACAAAGATTGATAAACTGTTCTTTTGATGTTTGTTTGAATGGGATAGTCAGTTCTCGTTATATTTTATTTTAACATAGGATAAAAAAACCAAGATAACTTGGAGCCTCTCCTCTCCTCTCAGCTCCAGCTGGTGTTTTGCAGCAGATGCTTCAGGCCAGGCGGCAGCCCAAACTCATCGTCAAGTTGAAATCAGCCAACAGCCGGACCAGGACCCAGCTCAGGTGGGACCATCAGTGAGGAAAAAAAAATCCAATTCAGTAACAGTAAATCATTACTGGATGTATGTGGAGACATTCATGGTTGACTTTAGCTGTACATGCATGTATGCAGACTGTATACGTTAGTGACAGGTGTGTCTTCCTCCTCAGTCTGCTTCCAGACACTCTGCTGCACTCTCTGAGCTGCGTCCACCTGCTGGCCCTGCACAGGCAGCTGCTAGCGGACGCACTGCTGATGAACAGGCCTACCATGCAGAATGCAGGTGACACACACCTCCAGCACCTCTCATCCAAACTGGAGATGGTTCTCAGAAAGAAATCTGTTTTAATAAGATGTTTCTCTGTTTCAGAGCTGATATGTAGTCCTGTACTTTCTACCTTCCCTGTGCTGTTGGACCAACACGACCTGATGGATGCTCTCAGGGTCAGTTTTTTGGTCCTTTTGGTTTTTTTCATACCAAAAACGTCTTCACCGTTACTGATTCACCGACGTGTTTCTGCATTTTCATTTCCCAGAAACTCATCCTTGTCAAATTTAAGACGTTTCTGAAACTGTGACTGTTTTTAGACTTTAACTGAATCCACCTGAGTGTCTGAGTCCATCGGTGCATCTAAATTATTGGATTTACAAAGCAATTTTAAAATAGATGTAACTGATGCTTTCTTTCAGAGTGCCTGGCTTGATGCAGAGACCAGCATGAGCAGAGCACAGAGGGTCAGTGTTTGTGTGTGTGCGCGTTTGTGAGTAATACCAGGACGCACCTGTAGAGGATGCCAATGGTTTTAGAAATGGCTTTTCTCTGCTGAGAGGTTAAACTGTGTTTGTGTGTCACAGGAGACTGCTGACCAGGTGTGTATAAACTGTTCCTTCCTCCCTGTGTGTTTACAGAGAGACCTGTCCTATTTAAAACAGGAGTTTGTCAAAGTCTACACGTCGTCCGTCTATTTCCTCCTCCACTCGCCATCGCTGCCCCGTCATCGCTGGGCCGACCCGTCCTCGGAGGAGCAGCGAGCCAGAGTCATCTACGCCACCCTGGATGCTCTGAAACAAACCCAGCGCGTCACCGGCCAATCAGGAGGCCTGGAGGTCTTTGTCAGCCCCATGCATCAGCATCTTGCCTTTGATATCTCAGAGTTGACCTTTGACCTCCTCCATGTTGCTCGGTAACAGTAACATCACATCACTCACAGGGAAGGCACAATCTGAAGTTGATTATCTTTTTTAGTGTAAAAAAAAATATATATATGAAGTGTATTCTAGACATTATTAAAAAGAATAAAATGTGCTATAAATATATTTTGGAGCTTTTTTAAACTTTATAAACTTTAAGGCTGTAATTCTGTATTTTTGTTACGATCAATGAAAGCCATAAAACACAAGAAACAAAAATACATTAGTGCATTTCTCAAGGCTGCCTGTACGTCTCAGTCACCCTTTATTGCCTACCGAAGAAGTAAATCTTTAAAAACATCATGAAGAAATACTACATGAGTAAAGGGTGTATTTGTTGAGGGCTGTTCTCAGACTGTCGATACACAGACAACACTTGTAAATGATCAGCTCATTGTTGGTTTTAGTCTTTTGTTGGAATTTGTTGACAACAAAACATACAGACTCCACTTATAAATGTGGTAAACACTGGCCTCCACGCTGCATTGTGACAATTAAGAGAAATGCTAACACACACATGACAAACAGTCCATGCACAAAGACACCTCTGTGTACTCTGTGTGGCAGAGGAAATGTGGGCCACATCACGTTATCGTCCCTCTCTAATGAAATCACTGAGTTCACTCTGTTGCTTCTAAAGTAAACACTAAAACAGGTTACAGTAATAATGGTTTACTGATACCAATATTTCTATATTTATAAAACCAGCAGTGACATTATTAGCATGTTTTCATACTGCTATTTATTGCCATTTCTATTTTTGTTCTTTTTGTAATAAACATTCAGTTAAAAGCATGAATTGTGTTCATGTACCAAGCTCCTTTTTTTCAACCCTGTCATCTCACTGAGCCGCTCCATTCATCTCCGCCCATTACTTCAACATTAGTCATGTAGGTGTGTGTGTGTGTGTGTGTAGTGTAGAGTTACAGGGCGTAAGAGTTAATAATTAGTCTGCCATCGTCTTTTTATAGCCTACTATAAAAGGGCACGGGCAGGGAGAGGTTGTGTCAGCCTGGACGCATACAGGCTCACCTGTAAAGTCATGTTTGCCGTTGGGATGCATCATAACAGTGATACAGCATTTCCCAAATGCATCCTAACTGTTAACGTTACATCTGTGGAACTGAAAGAATCAAACAGCCAAAAATCATTGAAAGGCACGGTTATTTATCTTGATCATGATTTTTATGTCAGATTTGAGGAATTCAATAAACAGCATTTAAATTGACAGATTATTTCACCACACATCGCCCTACAGCACACCCTCACACCTGTGTTGGACAGTTTGACGCACCACAACTCGCATTTAGCCTCAGTTCTCACACGGATCAAATAAAAGAGGTATGATGTGGTAACTAGTGAGTAGAGGTGCTGGTGGGCAGATTTGGGGCAAAGCGAGGCTACATGTTTCCCCCTGGTTCCAATCTGTATGCTAAGCTAAGCTAACCAGCTGCTTCACATTTACCATGCGGATATGAAAGACTTAACATGAATCACCCGTCCAGCTGTCTGTATCACCTGTGTGGACCCACTAGCAGCATGATTCTCTAACCTTCCCTCAACATTACAAGCCAAAGCTTCGTACCATAACCCAAAAATGAACACATTTAACCCACGACGTTATCTCTAACCATCAAAAGGCTTCTTGCTCAACTCAGGGCTGACCTCAATATCCCATGTCCAGAACTTAAGTTTGTACAGTCCTTGGTTAGCTCCAGTGTTAGCTAGCGAATAATGACAATCCTGTATTTCCACATTCCAGCGCTGTTGCCATGGTTGCTGTGCCTGTGGTGACCGGAGAGCGTTGTTTAGGGTTGAAAAAACTGGGCAACCATCAGGGTGGTATCGAAAGGCAGCATCAAACAAAGGGAGACAAAGTCTTTGAGAAGCTGCCTGCAGCATCACGTCACTGTTGTTCCTTCAATCACATAGAAACATGATGTTGATACAGAACCAATTAAAGATAAAACCAGCCAACTGATGCCGGCAAGGTCTCGTACCAAAAACAATTTGACCTGCTCTAAAACATTAGCATTAGCATTAGCATCAGTCTTACAAGTTACATTTTGACTTCAACAATGGCTTTCATTGTTGATTCAGCCTAATCAATGCGTCTATAAAATGTCAGGTACAGCATTAGTGGAAGAAGTTAGGTGTTTTGATTGATTATTTTGTCTCATTGATTGTCAAAAAGTTATTCCAAAGACAAAGCGATCAATATTTTAGAAGCTGTAACCAGCAGATGTTGATAAATGGCTTAAATGAATAATTGAGTATCTCTAATGAACTCGACTGGACTAACTGAATCAATAACAAATCAGTGCGTGTTTTCCGAGAGGGGGATTTATCTGCAACGTTGGCACTGAAAAACGTGTGCAATAAAAACCACCCACCGTGCACAATAAAAAGAATCATAGGCAGTAAAAACAGGGAAGCAAACATGGGCACGTACACATACTGCTCTATGATTCACTCGTCCTTTGCTGAACTGTTCTTCTTCATGTTAAATAAATCATTTGAATGAGTTAGAGGCCTGTTAAAGCTGAATGGAAGACCTGCCCATGTTGCAACTCCTATGTAGATAGATGCTGATAAAAATAAGCCTGAAGAATGTGGAGGAAACGTGCAGCCAGCACTTGTTAGTCCAAAATAAGTTCATCAATAGGTAGAACTTGGCTTAACTGTGCAGGTGAGGACAGTACAGTAACTTGAAATGTGATCCATCTGCAAATCACTGAAAACTGAGCATTGCTCTGTGTAGTGGAGCAGTACTCAGCCACAGACAGAAAGCCTCATTGTGAGCGTGACTGCTATTGTCACCTGGAAACGTTGAGACCTTCTCACCCACTTCTCTTTGTGCCCCAGGAGGACCATTGTGTCTGAGGAGGAAGAAGAAGAAGGGGGGGGGGGGGGCTTGGGCAAGAGCAGGTCAGGACCAGTTGAGCAAGAAAGTTTCCAGGGAACAGTTTCAGGCTGGAGCTGGATAGATGATCCAGAAAGACAAGAGATGTTTTCTGTCTGCTTGTTTTGGAGAAGAAAAACTGAAAACCAGAACAGGAAAACATAAATTCTAGAAAAATGACACATAATCTCATATACTCAGAGAAAGGATGAGCACTAGATATGCAACACAAAAGGAAGACAGAGAGAGTCAGCAGTATCATCTTTAAAGTGTCTTTTAAAACGTACTGTACAATAGTTCATCATCTCCGTCGTAAAATAGTGATCAATGTAGCATTAACTAGCATTAGCATGTCAGCAGAGCACCACAGGGGAGAGACCAGTGCCGCAACACTTTATGTTCTGTTGAAACTACGTACGTCAGGACATCCAATTTTTTGTTTTTGACCTGGCATCCTAAAAAAATTCTCATGCAATTCTGACCAAAACTCTATTTTTTAATGAATCTCATAGCATGTTTTTGGGTTTGAGGTCTGGATTGACAGCAGTAACTCATTTACTGCATTTTTTCTGAATAGATTGGTCACTCCTCGTTGGCTCCATTAACTCCCATCTGAATTTCTCCTCCAAGTGATGAAAAGTATTTGTATCCCCTAAGTTATAAGCAAGAATCTCCAGAGCACCATCAACATCTTTAAAGCAATATCAGTTCATTTTTGGAGCAGCTCGGGATCAGTGCAACAAGCTGTAAAACAATGAGCTGAAAGACACAAAAACGCTGTCCAGCTGAGGGGAACTGAAGGGTTGGTGATTATTCTCTGTGGGATCATCACTGTGAGTGACCTCTCCCACATTACACATCATTTAGTGAACTCTTAATGTAAATGTATATTTAAGATTTAAGATTTACTTTATTAATCGCTGCACACACATACTACAGGGAGCCAGCCGACGGCGGCACCTGGGGACCCAGTTCCTCTTTGTCACCATTGGTCAGGTGGTGATCTTCTTGCATGTTTTTAGTGGGGATTATTTAAGGAGGATACCCCAGGTGAGCACGGGGAGAACATGCAGACTCCACACAGAAAGGCCCCTTTCCTCGAGCAGCAGGCACGGAAGGCATGGTGGAGGACACGCCCCCAGCGCCCTAGGCAAGAATCAAACCCGGGACCTTCTAGCTGTGAGGCAACAGTGTTACCACTTGTTCCACCGCGCCACCAAATTAAATTTAATTTCAATTTAAAAATTAAATGCAGCTTTAAAAATTGAAGCTCAGTCTGCTCAGAATGCACCATCCTATCATTTCATCAGCGACAGAGAGTATCGTGTTTCAGGCTCGCAGGGTGTTAAATATTGGTAAAGCATTTGTGTTTGTCATCCTCCTGTGAGGTCAGAGGTCAGGTTCAGCTGCAGAGCAGATCCCCTGGAGCTGGCAGGAATTCAGCAGAGCAGACAGACAGAAGGGCCTGAACGGGGTTCCTCAAGTTGAAGTGCAGCTTATCCGACCATCAGGCCGCCATGCCCCGTTGAGAGAGCGGTGGAATGAGGTCATGAGATATTTTAATTACTTTTTATGGATAAAAAATGTTTCGTTTTATGAGCGAGGATGTAGAACACAATGCGTTCTTTATCACTGTTTGTGCATGTGTGTTACAGAGTGTAACTACACTTGACTCTGACAAATAGCCATTGTATTTTGACAGAGCTGGCAGGGGTTCCCATGGAAGTATGTGTGTATGTGTGTGTGGAGGGTTACGGCTTGTAACCAGACCCACAGCGGAGGAGCTAGTCCAAGGTGTGTCTCTCTTAACGCTGGCCAAACACAAGTTGTTGACTGCCTGGTGAGTGCAACTCTGTTTCTGTGTGTGTGTGTTTGTCTGGTGGTTAAGACAAGGCTAAGATCACATTCCATTACATGAGAAGACAAACTTCACTGTTAGACATCCCGTAGATCAATTTACAAGCTTTTACAGACTATTTTAGCATCTTTCAACTCACTGTTATGCCTTTACGGCCCACAGCTTGTTTTCAGCCACATCAGGCAACAAAACTCAAACAAACCCGCTGTACGCTACCTGCCCACCACCACAATGCAGACAGTCAAAGTTAGCAACTAGCTGGTGCATTTACCTTTTAAACCTCATTAATGGCACCACAACACAAGCTGTGAACACTACGCTGTCGCATCGGCTCCTCATGAAGTTCTCAGTGCAGCTTTAATGATATTGCATTGCAATCCTATGTGGCTACTGCTGAAAGACATCATTGTCCTGCATCCTGCTCTGGTTCTGGAAATGTCTCTGCATACATGTCAGGTTGAATGGATCACATCATCAGAAGGAGTGGCCCTCACTCCATTTTGGCATCTTGGTGTCACTGACCTTTAGCTTTGTCGCAGCAGAGGAGGGTCTCCAAACACACTTCAGTGACCTTAGCGGCGGCTAGCAGGTCAACAGCTTGAACCAGGGTGTGTCAGCCTCTCCAGAACAAAGCAAGTTTCTCTCCCTGAAAGAGACAAACCCCCCACTTAGACAACATGAAAGCCTCTCTTACAGAATGACTCACTGCACAATATTTGAATCATATGGTACCTTTAAAAAGCCTGGTTAGCGAAGAGCGCCATTAGTGCAGATCACAAGGTACATTTCATAAGAAACAGCCCACACCCGAAGGCTGTTTTGTCATGAAATATCTATTGCATTGCAGTTAGCTTTAGCTAGCAGTTAGCTAGTTTTTTACCTTTAAGATTATGTGAAATCTGAGCCTTTAGCTTCATTGTTCCAGTAATCTTTAATCTGTGACTCACATTCGAAACCAGAACTTGAAAACAGATGTAAAGCTCTAAAGGGCCTCGTTATGTATTACGCAATCTGAAATCTGGCAACACATTGTACAGAAGGGACATATGTTAAATCAAACATAATCGTTTTAGGATCAGCACTTGTGTTTTTGAGCAAGCTGCTGAACATGAAATGAAATTTGTCTTCAGTGGTTCAGGTCATCAAAACCTTCATTTCCAGTTTTGAATCAGGTTTCAGTAGCTGTTTCTTAACACCCTGCCAACTTGATTTGTGCAATTAGCAGAAAAAAAAAATCCACAGAAACTGAAATCTCATAAACAAAAAGATGTCACAGCACAACTGACACAGGTGGTCTCTGCAACAAAGCAACAAAATTCAAATGTGTGCACACATGTTGTTGTTTATTTGGTGTTTACATGGCAGACTGATTGATATTGAATTGAGACAGATAAAAAAAAGGTTTCCTGCACAATGGGTTTTGTATATTGTGGCGAGTTTTAATCCCTCAGCCTGGAAACCATCACGCTGTGTTTGACAGTTTGTCACACTCTGACACAAAAGCACAATCTGACTCATAACACATAACTCACATCAGCTGTAACTCACAGCTGATTGGCGTGCGACATCATCCCCGACAAACAATAAACAAAATGAAATATTAGTTTCATCCCAAAAGGAATAGTTTGACATTTAATTCCACTTCAGTGCTGTTTGAACTGAGGTTTGATGGTACTCTCATGTGTGTGACAAATATGAAGCTGCTGTTAGCTTAGCTTAGCTTAGCTTAGCACAAAGACTGGGAACATCAGACATTGTTAGCATGGCTCAGTACAGTGCTAACAAAATATGCCAACCAGCACCTCTAAAGCTCACTCCTACATTATGTCTTGTTTAATCTGTTTGAAATTAGTAGTTTTACTGGGGGTTATGTGCTTAACAAGTTCTTGGCGGGGATCAGTTACTTCCTGGAGTCTCTGCTGGTTTATTTCCTAGTGTCAGGTGGAAAACTACAGTGTAACAGGCCATAAATTAAATCCCAGCCACTCCCAGCCTTTCTCTCTCTCTCTGTTTGTTCTTTGCTTGCTCTGTTTCACTTCAAGCCACTTCACCTACATCTACACCTGTCTGCCCTCCCCCATCCTCCGCTGGCTGATCCTTGCCCATCCACATGTGCACTCTACGTTAGCAAACCAAATTGACCTTCCCTCCCCTCTCCTTCCCTCCGTCCCTCTCTCCATCCATTTATTTTAGCCCTTAAGTTAACTGAGCAGGAATGCTGTTCAGTGGGTCCCATACAAACACTGTTACAGGTAGCTCAAATAAGTCCCATGTCTCACGTCTTATCTGCTAAGCTCAAAGAAAAACAACATTAATACATGTGAAACAGAACTATGCAATATCAATATTCCCCATGTGCAGTAATGTGAACCATGGCCACAGGGTATGGCGTTTACTCCTTTCCATCCCACATGAACAGTCCATTAGTTGCTTCACAATCACTTTTTTGTGTGCATGTAAACGGGTCACTGCCATTTATAGAGACACACACAAACACCACGAACTTATGAGGGCAGGCTCAGACACATAAAAACTGCACACAGAAGCACGCACACACACACACACACACAGCCACACACAGGGAGACATCCTCCTGCTACACAAACAAAGCCAAAAAGCTCTTGTCTAACTGGTAGTTTCTACAAGACGAATGGGATGGGTAGGTGGAGTGGAGGACACATAGAGGGAGATGCGGGAGGGGAGAGGTGGAGTGAGAGAAGGCCTTTAAAAAGCAGATTGAAACAGGTTACACACCTCATTCTGGAGGAAATTACACACATACACACACACACACTCACACAGTGTTTTGGACTATGGCCTCCACCACCTCGGGTGATGTTCTGCCCACAGGCGGCAGGATCTTCACCTCCATTCCTGACGTGTTCTTCATTCCTGAGTTTGTAAGTTTCTCATCCGGTCACTCTCGTTTTGCTGTTTTTTGGGGTTCCTGTTCACCTTTGTTTTTTCCCCTCTTTCATGTTTGAAACATTATCCCTTTTAGTCTCTCCATCTCTACATCTTTACTCTGCTTCCCCAGGTGAGTTGCAGATGAAGCTCTTATTCCTCTCTCTTTTGTCTGCCTGTTTCCTTCTTGCACATCCTCCTCTATCACCCCTTATTTACCCGGGGCAGCATTATTCAGATAACAATCTTGTTTCCTATCTGCTTCTTCACTGAGGCGAGGCTCCATTACAAATAGGAATCCGTCTTGTTATGTTGGTCAGCAGGCATCAGTGTTTGATCAGTGGAGCCAACACAGAGCAGAATGACCAGCAAACCAACTGTGAAGATCAGAGGAGCTGATAGGTATGGTCTGGTCCAAAAGTAAACAAGGATAAGCCGATGAAAGTGGTTCATGAGGTGGTTAGAGCCCTGCCAGTGAGAATAACTCATATCTACTCTTTATATTAGCTACTGCTGGCACAAACTTATGCCACTCACAAAGCTTGGCAACCAGTTGTGTTTATCCTGACACCTTATTCCCAAAGGGCGAATAGTTTGTGGGAAAAAAAAAACATGTTGCCATAGCAACAGGAAAACAACTTTAACATGTCTGAGCAACAAAAAGTTAATCATCAAGAAAAAATAACACTCATACACATATCTATGGGTATATATGGGTATGTATGTATATATGTGTGTGTGTATACACAGAACAATTAGGAACAATGAGACTTTGTTTCAAATGGAACAACTTGCAACACAAACAATATTTCAAATGGAACAATTTGCAACATTATAACACAAGTCTGTTCTTTTCTAACAAAGTCATCGGACATCATTTGACAGATATTATATTAACAGTAGTTTGGAGCAGCGCCCTAAAGTTGTCTATTATCTATTATAAAATTACAATAAAATGTTTGATAAGTAATTTTGCCATCAACTTCTCATAATCTAATTTGGGAACTGAATTGCCTGATGAATAGAAGTTCACTTTATCATTGGTTACTTGAACTTTTTTGGTGCCATTTTGTGGGCAGGGAGAGGGGGGTTTGGCTGACCCAGATCTGGTATTCCAATCAAACTTAGATCATATTGGTTTATCATTTTTCTGTTTTCTGTGTGAATTTAGGGACATGCTTTCTTGTCCAGGGGAAAAACTAGTGAAACTTCCCATTTCTCTTCTCATCTCTTCCTTCTGTCCTGAGGTACTTCTGTCCTCGCTGTGGAGATGGAATATGAGACAATTATCTTGGGTCAATTAAAAGTCAATACTTTATTAAAGGAATGTACCACGTGTAGTTTACATGAATCATTCTGAAACACTCACAGACTGACTGTCTTCTGTACAGGGAACTGAAGATTAAATCTATATGACACGGGTGGAAAAACAGGTTGAGTTGCAGGGGGAGGTGTAAATCTAAACCAACAATCAACTCACATGGTTTACCTGCTGGTATGAGTCTTTTTTCTGGCTGCTGGCCTGTGCCACTGGGGTATGGAAATGTACTGGTAATGCTTTTTGAGTTAGCAATAACTTCAAAAAAATATTTCAAAATAAACCATATGGTCATACGCGTTACTGAGTTCAACCAGTTAGGAATATTTGACTTGCCATCCTCTGTGATGGGAACAAACTGCAAATGTTTCAGAACCACCTGATTTTCAGTGGAAATGTAATGGGCTGCAGGCCAGTTCCCTTTTACCTGGAATGGATATGAGCGGATAATATTCCTCTGGTATGGTGATACAAGATTGATATGGAGTATGGTCTGGATAAGACTGTAATATTTGCTGATACCATTGCTTGTGATATCTTAAAGTCATGTGTGTGTGAGGTAATGCATTGTTTTCACAGTAATGACCTGTTGCCTCAGGTGTTTTTCCTCACCTGTCTAGCTCACCTTCTCCGTGTTGGGTATTTGACTAATATGGCTTTCTCCTTTTAAAGGTGTTTTAATGCCTATGATTTTGTCTATTTCAGAGTTTTTTTTTTAAGGCAGTGGTAAAAATAGTCAACAAAAACTAAATAAAAAGAAGCAAAATTATCACTTAAATAAGTGTTTGATCAGAGTGTTTTATTATAGATGGCAGAAATGACTTAGAAAGCCAAAACATTCATATTTCAGAGTATGATCAACTAAAAGTCGCATTAATTTTAACCTAAAATAGTAAATATTGATCATATGAAAAGTAAAGTTTTCAACATTAGTGAGTCAGCCATTTTACTCCTTATGTATGTGGACAAACATAACCCAGAAAACTTCATTATTATTTCTAGTAAAGACTGCAAAGCTTCCAGAAGGCAGTTTGAACAGGTGATACTTCGTTTGAACATTTGACCTAAAAATCATATTTTAAAAGGTTAAATGAATGTATAAATGTAGATAAATATTTCAACTACCTGCAGGTGTATTGTTTTATTCAGGGTGTGGCGTTCTTTACATACTGTCAGACTCAATATTGGTTTGTTAAGCTGAAAAGAAAAATGCACAGTGGCTAGAATATGAATAGAGTGTTTGAACTCACTGTGTTTGCACAGCTGAGTGAAACCTTCACTGCATTTGTGAGACGATTTACCTCCAGAAAAATTGAATTTCCAAAATGTTATCAGTATATCAGCTAATTAAAGTGACTGGATGACAAGATTAACCCTTAAACCAACATTTCAAAGTAGTTAGATGTCTTAGATGTATTACAGACAACTGTAATTGAATTGCTAAATACTTTGCTCATGTCTGTATATTCATCTGTGTTTTGCCCATATAGACATGCATGTGTTAAACTAACCACAAGATGCTACCAGCTTTTCAAAATTCACACCCAACAGCCATGTACGTCTTCTATCAGTTCAGGCAAAAAGCTGATCCTTGTTGGGACTGAAAATCACTGTGCAGCAGCAGCAGCAGCAGCAGCAGCAGCAGCAGCATGTGAACAGTGTGAAAGTGGAAAAATGCCTTTTGTTTTGCTTCCCAGAGTAAATGTGTGAGTGCTGTGAGGGCGGTTATGTTTTCTACATGTGTTAATCCCTCACCTGAGAAGCAGAGGGCTTTATTTATTGCTGCAGTTGTGGGAAATTTCCTCTCTTGAAAGCCAAGCTGCTTGTTTGTATCCGACTGTGCCCCCCTGCAAGTGTTTGCGCCGGCTCTACTCCTGCACACCTGATACTTGAGGGCTTAATGCTGATTGATTGAGCTGCAGTGATCTGTGTGTAGGCCTTAACTGCCCGACAGGAGAAAATCAAAGCCTGGACACAATCGGTCTTTTTCACAGCAGACATTTCAATGACAACGGCTCTGCTCGAGTGTCATAGTAAGCCGTGACATCGAGCTAGTGTGCACAGTACCAGGAGACTGAGGCAGCCAGAATTCAGCCATCATTCATTTTATTATTTACACCAGCGCTTTTCCTACTGTCTTCCATGAAAAAGGGCTTTCACAACGCAAAGAGAATGTTTTATTGCGCAATAACAATTAAAGGACACTAAAAGGAAAGTGGTTTTCCTGTACACACTATCTTGTAAAGCCTTACAAAACGCCTCTTATCAAGGAACAAATGCAGGAATTTCATGCTCTATTGAAAAGACTCTTTCAGAAGAATGTTTGTTGAAGGAGGAGAAATACTATAAAAACACACCCAACTATAAGTGCCAACACTTATAGTCCTTATAGGCCTAGCCCTTACTTTAAAGGACCACACCACCAGTTTGACACATGAAGCGCTGGAGGAGAAAATAGTTAGAGTTGCATTATGGGAAAAGAAGGATTCAGCTTTTTTCAATATCTGTCTCTCACAGCTCCCCCAGCTTTACTGGAAAGCCATACTGACTCCTGGAGTACCTCTTAAATGAGTGATAGTGTATAAGCAAAGTTGACTTAAAAGGTGATGATGTGTCAACCTTCTTCTATTTTACCTCACCTGCCCCCCCCCCAGGTGTTTGGAGGTTTGGTGTGGACCCTGGTGGCATCGACTCGTGTCTATCCGGACAACCCTGTGGGCTGGGTGATGTTCGTCTCCGTCTTCTGCTTCGTAGTGACGACGCTCTGGTTCTTCATCTTCCTCTGTGGAGCCAATCAGGGCGGAATCTGGCCCTCCCTGGTTAGACACGCCCATCACCTGTTGATTGCTTAATTTGGATAAATAGCTAGCTGTGGATCGACAGATTCAATCATAACTTAGCAACCGTACCTCAGCACATCAGGTGTGTCAGGTTTTAGATGTGCTGCTGATAGGGTTTGATTTGTCACAGCCGTGGTCGGCGCCATAGATTCTAACCTGCACAAATCTCAGTCCAATAAAGGATCAGTGACAGATACATGCATGCATATACATGACTATATGCACAGGTATACAATGTACGGACAAAAATAAGTAAATGAAAAGTCTGGCTGTTTCCCTCTGTTATTAGTCCTGTGTTAAGCTAAGCTAACTGTCTGCTGGCTGTAGTCTTAGATGAGAAATGTCTGTCTATTAAATGACTCTCTGCCAGAAAGCAAAAATTTTTACTTGCTAAAATGTCAAGTTATTCCTTTATGACCTTTTTTAGGGGTTAGCTGGAAACATTAAAAAGTCACCCTGAGACGGTTTTCAACCAAGTCATGGAGCTAACGTTAGCCTTGCAAGTTAGCTAGCTAGAGCTGAAACAGTGACTGCAGCTATTTCAGCCGGCAAAATTGACAGTTGACAGCAAGAAATGAGAGGCCTGTTTGTCTGTCTGCTCTGATAAGAAATTTACTTATAATTTCATGTGAAAAATCTGCAACCGTTATAATTTTAAACATGTGTGCTGTGCTAAGGCTAGTGTGTGCAGAGTTTAGCTAACTGTTCAGTTGACTCCTCTACGTTCTGTTTCATATTTTGTCCTCTCCTCTGTTCTCCCCTTTCTGTTCCCTATTTCCTCTTCTCTCATTTCTTTTTGCTCTTTCATTTTCTCCCGCCTTCCTCTCGACTACCACTATCTTTCTGACTTAATCCTGTCCTCCTCTGCCCCCTTCTTTCTTCATCCACGCCTCATTTTACCCCCCACCCCCCTTCCTGTGTCATCCTTCCTCTCTGTAATCACCATCTTTTCGACCTCACTTTATTTTCCTGACCTCTAATCTTGGCTTTCTCTTACTCCTTTCTCATTTTCTTCCCGTGTTTGCTCACTACCGATTTCCAATCGTCCCATTTGCTCTTCCTCTCTGTCTCTCTCCACCCTCCTCCTCCTCCCTTCCCTCCACCTGCAGGATGTGGGTTATCACTTCTTGGCGGTGCTTTTCTACCTCAGTTCATCGGTGGATCTGGCGTACGTCACCATTGTGGCGAGCGTTACAAGTGTTCTTAATGATGAAAATCTCAAAATCTACCGGCTGGACATTGCTGCAGTGGTATGTCAAACACACACGTGCAGATACTACCAGTTACTATGTTTACATGTACTACAGTAAATATCATTTTATGGTTGTTACAACTTAAATACAAAAACTATTTTAAATTAGTTAAATTTGGGATATTATTTTCTGCACAAAGTAACTTCATTAGTTATTTATGTAACTGCTTTCTTCCAGTTTCCCCCTTTTTCTGCCCCCTTCTCATATATGTGATATATTCTGTCTTTGACGTTATACTACGTGTCTTCATTATGCAATCCAACAGGAAATAATCTAGATGCATCATTTTATCTTGTTTAATCATTGTTTCTCCACAGTTCAGTCTGACATAATTGGAAAACTTATTATCTCTGCTAGAATTTGAAATAAAGTTCTGTGAGTTTGAATAATATTTGGCAGCACAGCACTAATTTGCAGTGACGGAGAGGGTTGAGGATATGAAATAATAAATATCAAATCTCATCCTGCTGCTCTAATGAGATCTTTTGTGGATATTCAGATCTCTGTTTGTCTGCCTCGAGGTGACGATCGTCCGTCTGTTTGTTTTCAGGTGATGTCCTATGTGGCCACTCTTCTCTACTTCCTCCATGCCATTTTCTCTGCCATCCGGTGGAAGAGGTCCTAATAAAACAAAGCAGACCAAAAGAAGAAACCAAAGGACTGGCTGACCTGTCATTGGACTAAACACAGAATGACACTTTATATTTTTAGCCTAACATGTGAATGAAAGAGTGGACAACAAGCAGGTTACTGATAAATGTTACTTAGCCTTGCACGTGAACCCCATTATTTACTCTTTTCTTAAGAGGACAGGCAGCAGTTTGGTCTGAATAGATGCAAATGAAATGGTGTTGTTAGAAATAAATGTGGTGAAAGGAGGGATGATGAGTGTAAATAACTAATTAAACCAGTATAGGAGCAGGTATTACACTACGATATGTTAAGATAAATTCATGTGAACGTCCAAAACGTTTTACCAATCTTTCCATCAAGGTCGAGTAAATGCTATAAAGATGTTTGTACCCTAAATTCATATATGTTTTTCAAAATCTACCCAGCTTTTTTTAAGAGTCCTTAATCATCCCCTTTATTTGGGCACATAAGATCCACTGCATTTCCAAACTGCGGCTACAAAAACCCAGACAGGATGTCTATTTCAAGTAGATGTGAGTGCTGCGTCTCAGAGGTGGCTCGTGACTGAGGCCAAAAAGTCTGTAGATTTGACAAAAACATTCTTCTCAGCCATTGTATTTTCAAAATCTGACTCAGCACCATAACGACAAAAGGATCTTGTCCTGAACAACTCATGTAGGGTTAAGTAAGATTGAGTAAGATTTACCTTCTCTGTTTCCCCTAAATGTGACAAAAGAGGATGAGACTAACTCACCTCTTCTGCTCATGCCCCGAACAGCATAACTTCTGGAAGGAGACATTTGATGGTGCAGTGTAATCCTTGGGAAGTGAGTCACTCCTGACTGTAATTTTGCTGTAGTCGGCTGTTCTGGGTGCAGCTCTCAGCTCCCTGTGAGGGTCAGCTGGCTCTCATGTTTGGCATGGCTTTAGCTAAAAGATTTATTTTAAGGGAATGGATTCTTCATCCCCTTCTTGTTCTAAAATATGGTTCAATGATATGATTTCTATTTGTCAGTGGTGACTTCACTGCGCTGGTAAAATGACCAGCGACCCCAAACTTGGTGTATTTCTCTAAGGATGTTTCACAGTCTTTAGAAGGATGCATTACAGATCAATAATTATGTCTTATAGATCAATAATGGCAAAAGTTTGGCTCCAGCTTGCTGTAAACATTTAAGCAGATCAAAGAGACATTAAAGTTATAAACACATTCAGAAGCAGAGCTTAGTGTTCGTGCAGCACAGAGCATTTAAAATCCTTATGACTACCACCGAAAGCTTGAATATCCAAAAGATTTGATTGGACGGAGGAAAGCTCTTTGTTTCCTGCATGTTTTTTCCTTGTTTACAATGAACAAAAGATAAATGGATAGACGGCTCTCCCTCTTGCCCACCACCTGTCGTTTTATTCAATTTTAATAAAGTAGCTTTGGTTTAGTTTTCTTTTTCTGAAGGCTCGGTTTGATGTTTTGATTTATTGTTTGCATTTTTACGAGAACTTTCAAAAATTTGAGGATGTAAATATTTTGATGATTTCACTTTACAGGTATTTTTGGAATCTATTATATGAAATAAATTAATTGGACATTCAAACTGTTTTGTTTGTCAAACTGCTTTTTATCTCCCATAAAATGTCACGGGGTAAGTGCTAAACAAACAAAAAATAACAAACAATCACCTTTCTGCTGCATGAAATGATGATGTGATAATAGAATTAATGTAATTTTCAGCTGTGAAAAAACAAAAAAAAACATTAGATAATGAATACAGCAGGTTTCAGGCTGTAAAATATCATTGCCTTTGCCTTTGCCATTGAAATCAAACCAGTGTGCTGTCAGGTAGGTGGTGTTGGTATTACGTAGCCCCAGGACACAAGTTCTCCAGGATAGCATGCCTGACACAGTGGCTTTACAATTACCCAATAACCTCAGTAATTTAACTATTCCTGCATGTACAAAAAACAGTGTTGATGCATGTAAGCGAGCAATTTATTTGCATTTGGATTGCAAGTTGTGGGATGAATGCAAAATAATGAGCTGAAACATGCTAAAACGCCCCAAAAGCTGAAGAGGAGTGATAATCCTCTGTGGGTTTGGGACCACGAGTGACTCATTTGATTGAGTGTTAACATAAAAATTAAAAAAAGTCAAGCTGTGTGGGCCTGCTGAAGTGCCTGTAAGGTTGAAGTGGTTGAAATGAAGCGTCCTCACCCATAAAGCCAATCAGCAGCATCTATATTTGGAAAAGAAACACCTGTAATAGCCTCTGTGTGCAATACAAATACAGGCTGCAGGCACTCAGCTAACACAATGTAAGGATTATAAAGTTAGACCAGCCTAAAACTCAGCGAGCTATTTCGTTACATGATGTCGATATTTCAGCTGCGCGGGTTCAACAGCAGCCTCGGGGCACAAAATTCCTCTTTAGGCTGTTTCAAAATCCCTTCACAGGTCAGCAGCTCACATTAAACACCAGGTAGCCTTGGGTGCTGGATGACGAAGGGTGGTGCAAGGAGCTGTTGTGGGAAGGGATCTTTCACCCACAATAGCAGAACGGGTTTGTCTGCTGACTGAGCTTCTCTATAAGAGTCAGAAACACCTGCCGCCGCTCTCTGAGCTCAGAGGAGAGGGCAGGTCGCTCGCTGTTGACTCGGCACCGGCAGAAGGAACAGGCAGAGATGGCTGCAACTACTGCTCAGCCTATGGGGAGCCTGCCCAGCGGACTGGGGATATGCACCACGGCCCCGGATATATTTTACCTGCCTGAACTGGTGAGTGGGCAGTGACAGAGGGCAGACGACCTTGAAAGTCAGTTATGAGGGGATTCTTTCCATTTTGGGTCGATTCTTAAAATTGAGCTGTTAGTATTTTAGAAACGTTTATTAAACTGAAATGATTTTAAGTGCAAAAAATACTGCAACAAGCTGGCATTAATTTGTTTCATGGCAACAATGAGCCTATTTTTTAGTAAAGTAAAACAAGTCATCCACTCTACAAAATGATGCATGTGATTCAGATAATTTAAATTAATTGTTTTGAGCCTCAGCTTTTTGTTTTACCCACAAATATGTGACATTTGTGCAGATTATAATATAAATTCTTCTGCTTCATCTCATGCCAGCATGATGGAATAACTCCATGATGCCAGAATTTGTTTTAATTTCATGCTGGGTAAATCTCCAAATAAAAATGATGTAGATGAAGTTAGATTTTGAGCTTTCTGAATCAAACAAAAATGTGCATTTTGGTGAAACGGGAGATGATGAGACATATTCCTCACATGGGAGGAGCACCCGCGTCTTTTCACATCTCACATTTCACTCATATTGTATCACAGTGCTACTGATCCAACAAAGAATGCGGTCAACTCTTCTTCTCCCAGAGTGATGACAAAAGATAGAAACTGCTCATATGACCGCTGGAAAAACAACTGCACCGAGGAAGGTGTTTTGCTGTATTTGTCTGATAAGTAAATTGAACTTGAGGATGTTTATTTGAGCTTTTATTTATCAAGGGAAGGGTTGTGATGAGGTTGCAGGTTTCATGTCGTTGATCCTCCCTTAAAACTCTAAATTGCATTTTATTAAGAAGCAAATAAATAAATAAAATCTGACATTATAGCAACAGCATGTTTGCATTGTAAGCAAATTTATTGTAATACATTTTCTCACCTTTATGAAAAAATTTAAAGAAAGAAAATAAAGACATGAACGCAAAATTATTATTATTATTATAACAAATATAACAGATTTTTTGGGGGCAGTGCATGCCTCATAAAGCATAGGCGACATTCATTCATTCCTGTACTGTCATCATCACACATGTGGATGACACACATCTGTGACCAGCACATTTATCACATTTATGGTAACCAGTAGTTCTTTTTATTTTATTTTCAGAGAGTTTTCTTTTTCCTCTCTCTCACATGCGCCTGAGGCCACAGCTCATACTTTAAGATCCTCATTATTGCAGCTGAAGCAGCAGTAATATGTAACCTCATCTTTTCAACCACATTTCAACAGGCTGTAAGTTAAACATCTGGCTGCGAGGCTGCGAGAATGAAACCTTTTTATTTATTTGAATAAATGTTTGATTAGGCTCTGAGAGAGGGTCACGCCTCGTCTTTATCATCCTATAGATCATACTCGTGCTGTGTAATGAAGTCTAGAACAGAATCAAGGCTCTAGCTTGAGGCTTTCTCTAACAGCCTCCTTAATGTTTAGCAGCTGAAAGTAACAGAAAATTTGTCAGTGTCTTGAATTTCCTGTAATTCAAAGTTGAAAGAATCAGTGTATTCTGGTTATTTTGTGGTGTGCTGCAGTAAAACTTCTACTCTTTAATCTTGATTATGATTCTTTAAGGAAAAGGAGCGACAACATCCTTTCACCGTGCAGGGGAATATTATTATTACATAAGCTTCAGGCAAATTAAGTGCATTTCAAGGAGGAATTGGTTGTTATTGTTATGTTTACGACAGCTGATTTTGTACCAAAGTTGGGTCTGAACCATGAAATCAGACATGATGTGTCTTCACATGTAGACGGTCATATCATCATCAGCCAGGTGGGGCACGACACAGTGTAAGTGAATTCCAGAGTTTAGACGACAGGGATGTGGTTAGCACAAACTAAACACCGCACACCCTGTGCTCAGACACATATAGAGAGCGTAAAGAGAAACGTTTGTTTTGTCAGTGATTAGAGAAATGTGGTCTCTGGTCCTGCTGATTTGTAATTCACTGACTTCTGACAGCTTTTTCATGTTGGTCTAATTTAAATTTTTGCTTTCACACACTGCTGCCTGTTCGGTGTAAGATTAGTTTGTTGATTCTTGAGAAAGAGCTCTTGACTTTAATAGGACAACATTGAAAAATTAAAGCTTAGACTTAACATTAAGAGCAAATTCAGTCTTTTTTTTTCCCCCAGAAGCATTTGATCCATCTGTGTCTGTGTAACTCGGCCTGCATTCAGGCGATGTTTCATCAATAACACAGGTGACCTATCAAACGCTGCTGAAGTCCAAATAATGGTAGTGATGGATGCCTAAACAGCAAAAGGAGGACCAGTCAATTCACAGTTACCATGACAGAAAAACTGTTTCATCGCAATCAGATTGAGGCTTTTTGTAACATCACACACCTTCTCTATTTTCAACTGCATCCTCCTTCATTTGTGTTGAAACTGTCATGAGCAAGGTGCTTTTAGTAGACAATTCAAAAAGGGATTGCTTCTTTTCCCAATTAGACTTTGTAAATATGCATATAAGTCATTGTGGTAGGGATTCATGCCTGCAGGGACAAAGCAAGTCATTTCAGACTGATTGCAAGAGTTGATGACAATGAAGAATTAGAGTTAAGAGTTAATTTTGTTTTGGACAGTTTGTCATGATTTACAACTTTCCTGACACTCACTGCACACATGCCTTCTAGTCTATACATATATAAATGATCTACAATAATATCTTTTCATCTTGCCCCATCATAAGGTTGACATTTGTGATTCTGAGTGAATTGTCTCAACAGCTATCGGATGGATTGCTTTGAAATTTGGATAAAACATTGAGTGTTGCAATGCTAAAGCGCTGGAGTTACCCATTAATGGTGTTTTAATGTCAGTCTAGCACAAACAAATACCCTAAATCTCAAAAACCTCAGTACCATCTGCCTCCCTCTTTGTAGGTGTTTGGTGGCTTGGTGTGGATCCTGGTGGCGTCGACCCACGTGGAACCGCAGAACCCTCTGGGCTGGGTGATGTTTGTCTCCGTCTTCTGCTTCATCATGACCTTCCTCTGGATGATCATCTTCGCTGCTGGGGGTCATAGGAACAGCTCTGGCTGGGCTGCTGCTGTAAGACCTGAGAGGGAGAGAGAGAGTGAACAAAAGAGGAAATAAAACGGAGAGAAAGTGTGATGGGCTGTGGCCATGTTGTTTATATTATTTCATCTGTTTGTGCGTGTGTGTCCAGGACTTTGCTTACCACGGCCTGGCGGCGTTCTTCTACCTCAGTGCAGGGGTGGCTTTGGCTTACATCACCTTCAGGAACAAATCAGGCACACTCAAAACCTACCAGATTGACATCGCTGCTGTGGTGAGAACTGATTCATCCACCTGACAGCACTGGATGTTAAATAACAAACGGCCATTTTGTCTACAGCATGATGTTCTTTACATGCAGCTGCAGCGTTTAGTTTAAAGGAAAAGCTCAGCATCTTGGTATATATGCTAATTTAACGGTACCACAGTCATGACTGTGTGCTGCAAATATGAATCTACAGCTAACAGCCAGTTAGCTTAGCTTAGCACAAACACTAGAAACAGGGAGAAAAAGCTAGCCTAGGTCTGGTTGGCTCTGGTTGAAAGCTAACAAAATCCAGTTAGCAGCACCTCTAAAATCCACCAATTAACATGTTACATCTCGTTTGTTTAATCCGTACATAAATCCAAGAGGTTAGCTAGCAAGCTAGCAAAGCCAGAAATTAGCCTATCAATGAGTTTTCGCTTTAGAGATGCTGCTAGCTGGATTTTATTTTAGGTTAGAGCCAGGCTAGCTGTTTCCCTCAGTTTCCAGTTCATGCTATGCTAAGGTAAGCTAACCAGCTATCCATCTAACTATAGGCAAAGAGTGCAGTTTTGCTTTAAGCCTTTATTTATGTGTGTGTGTGTGTGTGTGTGTGTGTGTCTCAGGTGTTCGCTTTCATGGCCACACTCCTCTACTTCATCCACACCATCCTCTCCTCCATCCGATGGAAAAACTTCTGAGGAGCGACGCTGAATCACAGGCCTGCGTGTCCGAGAAGTACTGTGCATCCTGTGTGCCTCTGTGTGTGTAATATGTGTGTGTGTGTGTGTGTGTGTGCGTGTGTGTGTGTGTGTGTGTGTAAAGTGGAATTACCCGCTAGTGACATCAACCTGGTGGGATTCAAGTTTTTGGAGTTTTAAAGCCTCGTTCATTCATTTATTAATGTCACAGTGAAGGTTGAGTGGGTGAGGATTTGTGAAGAAGCACCATGAAATAGAATCAAAGCGTGAACAATGAAAGCAAATGAAGAGTCGAATCCCAGAAATATCATCTGTTCTTGGAGAAAATATTGTTTCGCACGAGCTCAATAGAAGAAACATATTTGTCTTTCTTCTTTTTTTTTAAAGCACATATCATTTTTAGCCACTGATCTTTTGTTACACAAGAGAAGTTCTCACATTTTTTTAGCCTTTGTCGAAAAAAAAACCAAACATTGAATTTGGTTTATATATACAGTAATGGATGAGATTTCAAATAAAACCAAATCTGCGTTAACAGTGAGAGACAGGTGTGAAAATCTGTCCTTTTTGGTGAATTTTTGTGAGTCATCCTCCCTCCTTTTGTGATTTGTGATGAGATGACAGACGTTTGTTGCAAGTTGTAAAATACTTCTCCCTGATTTTAAGATTTCTTTTGTAGAACAGCTGCAAATTGTTTTTTCTCTGTCAAACTGAATTAATGCCAACAAATCATCAGCACGTAAAAGATGGTGAATTGCATTTTTTTAGGTATAAAACCTCGGACTGAAACTTGTATAGTTTTGCCGTTTTTATATTCAAGATTAAAACAAGATATAGATGAAAACATGACGGAGTGCTTGTTGTTTTATTTGCTCCACTTCCTCCCTGAAACATTCAGATCCATTCCACACTGATCCACGGACTCATTTTTAGTTTTCATAGCCACTCAAGTGTGTATTGGGCAAAAGTT
Source organism: Chaetodon trifasciatus (assembly GCA_037975065.1). Classification (NCBI taxonomy): domain Eukaryota; kingdom Metazoa; phylum Chordata; class Actinopteri; order Chaetodontiformes; family Chaetodontidae; genus Chaetodon; species Chaetodon trifasciatus. The sequence goes on from JBBMOE010000038.1 coordinate 3,387,010, forward strand.
TTCACATTTAGAAATCTGAAACTCAACATGGGTACATGAAAACTTAGAATTAAATAATAATAATGATTATAATAAGAAGAAATTAAATGAGAGATTAAATATATAAATGTAAAATTTGTGTTGTCATATGTCGTATATTAATTATTTATTCCTTTATTCACACATTTTTCTGTTTTTCTTTTATTTATACACACCTTGCTCAATAAACCTGTGAGCGTCATCCATCAGAAGTCCGGGGCTGGACTCTGGTGGGCTGCACCCGTGTGAAGCTTAATGAAATCTTTCATGCTACACTTGCAGATACGTCGGCTGTAGCTGAACAGATGGAGGCAACAAATTGGACGGATATCAGCTCTGACTGACAGGAATTAATGAAGCTGTGATGATGATCCTCACGGTGACAGTGCAGCACTGAGGCTGCAGGGCGATGCTGGCCGACCCGGGCCGTCCTTCGCTTGATTTACCGGCTGACACCACTGAAGATTACATGCTGCGTGGCCTGAAAATCCACAATCTAGCAAAGCTGTCAGTACCAGCAAATGGTTGGCCTTCACATGTCTGATGCCACTCTGCTCCATTCGGCTCTTAATGACACGCTCACTATCTGCAAACAGCTTTGTAAGATGGTGGGTTTTCATGGCAAACAACACCTCAACTGTGTCTGAGCATCTTTGGGAACTTGCAAAACTGAGGTGGGAATGCTTCAACTACTGGAAAAAACATTTTGTTCTTGATTGTCAGTGTGTTTCTTCAGGGATTAACTGTCTGGTTCCAGCTACAACTAGGCAGAAACCCTACATTTAAACCAAATAAGGAGCAAATACATTAATTTTGCACCTTATATTATTACATACACAGAACATACATTCATGGATCTGATGTTTGAACATCCCAAGCCTCGTAGAGAAGTTAATATCAGTCATTTAGTTCATTGTTTGTCCAATCAGTGGCTCATTGTGAAGATCAGCTCTGACGAATAAAGCTGCATTATGCTGATGATCAACCTTTCTCTTATGGAGAAGAACAAGACGTCCCTGCTGTCAGAGTTCATTACTTTACAGAAACAACGTAATGCTGCAGAGACAGGATGTGTTCACAGGTCTGTACTTTATTTCGTTAGTGCATACTGTATTTTGCAATAATTCCACATGGACGACAAAGCAGAAGATGTTTTTTACAGATATAAGTCAACTTTTCTAATGAGATGTCTTCACCTTGACAAACATGTAACTTGAGTCCTCAGTTGACGAAACCATCACATTTGGACATTATTAACAGAAAATGATATTCTGCTTGAGAAATAAAAAGTTCTTATTTCACACATATTTTCGCCGTTTCCCATCAAAGCCAAAAGTCAGACAGTCTGACAGTGATGGCCCCTATCAGTCCAATCAGACAGACCCGTCCAGTCATCAGCCCGCTCTCACACTACCAGGTAGAGCGTTTGATGCTCCCCCAGATGGAGCGTTTGATTCCCTGTGAGGCTTGTACTTCGTCCCAGTTCAGACGGGTGTCGGGGATCTCAATTTTGGTCTCCTGCTCGCTTCGTGCACCGCCTGTAGGACTCGCCACCACCGTGGGCAGCAGGCCTCGGTGGGACTGGAACTCGACGACGTGGAGCTGCTTCCTGTCGGCCAGCATCTTGTGGGTTTCCTGCAGGGTGGAAGGAGACGGAGGTGAGGAGGTGAGGACAAAGACAGGAGGTGAGGGAGAAGAGAGATTACAGGCTCTGAACTCACAGTACCCAGGAGCAAAATTCTCACACTACAGATCCCTCCCACTATGCCGACATGACCTCACCTGATTGGCTAAGCTAGTGAAGAGGGCCCTGGTGATGTTGAGCAGATTGACAGATCCGTCTATTTTGCAGTACATGTCCTTTATGCCGATCAGCTTGCACAGAGTGATGACGGCCCGGTGGCAGCGCAGACCGTGACCTGCAGACACAGAATCAAACATGGAGGTCACCACGACTGGAGAAAATATCATTTTATAATATTAATATACAGTGTGATATTGAAACACACAATATTAAAGAAATAGCTTATCATACACTCAAACTGTATTGAGTACAACCAGCTTCCCTCAACACTAACATCAGCCGTTATCCCACCGACTAAAAGCTTAACGAGTCGAGATGCACCTTGGTTTTGTTTCTTAATGCGGAGCGTTGTCCTCTTGAACTTGGCGTCGATGTCATGAAAAACTGTTGGAGAGAAAAAAACTTAATTACACTCAAAGGAGGGAGAACAAACAGCCAAACAGCGACATGATAAACAGAGAAAATTATCCCAAAAAGTCTAATTATTTTCACGTGTTTTGCGAAGGCGCTTGTGTTCTGTTATGTCCTCCTCCCTCAGGTCCTGGGCTTCTCTACCTGCCCACCAGATGTCCTTCCACATGCCAGCATCTCCTGCTCACTGCAGCAGCTGTGGCTAATAAGTTATTCAGCCTGCCTGAGCTGAGCTGCGTGCTGCTGAGTGATGCCTGAGAAAACTCCATAGCTTCAGGCTAAAACCTTCTTCCTGAGTCACATCACTCTTCAAACACCTCTGGCCGAGTTCCCTGCATCCTCCAGACATCCGGTTGGCATTTAATACACTTAATGAATTAGGTTTGGTACTTGGACGCCACGGCAATAATGGAGGAGGAAGTTATGGATGGTGGGAAGGATGGATGAGAAGCAGTAAAACAAGTGGAACATTTAGTGCTCAGAGGACACATCCCCGCTGGGCGAAGAAATCTAAAATGCAAAACTAAATGTTGCACGCGCGCACGCACACACACAGCTGAACATTTGCTGTTGCTGCAGGAGGTCCAGGTTCATTTGGAAGAGTGTGTGTGTGTCTTCTGTGTGACTCACAGATCCAAACAGCGACAAAGTCAAAGCCAATCCAAGCCAGGAAAACAAAGAGGCAAATTCCACCTGTTCCAGTAACTGTGAGTGTTTTCACTGGTTTCCAGTCATCTCCTCCAGTTCTTAACTGAAGAAATGATTTTAAAGCTAAAAGGAAAAGGGCTGGAAACTGTTTGCTTGGTTGGTTTTCAGTCCAAAAGGTCTTGCTTTGTCCTGCAAAAGGTGGAAAATGTCCAAAACAGGACCCTCCAAACACGCTGCCACATTCAGAATGAATTCAGATTCATTTTGGCTTCGTGTCGTTCCTTCTTTTCTGCTGACCACCACTGAAGCCACATGAATATTCACTAAGCAACGCTCGTGCTGGGACAGTGAGACAATGGTGCCAGCAGCAACAACTGGAAGGTCAGCGGAGCTCCAACATCTGCCAGATCTGAACAATTCTCCTCCTTACAAACCTGCAGCCTCCCTAATGATTTCCATTTAGAAAAGCCGTTGATCATCTGGTGGAAGAGATCCCAGATCTGGACCGCCACCAAAAACCTGAGTGATTACAGCCTGCAGGCGAACGGGCCGCTGGATTCTAACTTCTTCGGATGTCTTATCGACTGTCACGCCAACAGATGGGCTGAAAATCGAACAACTTCAGCGAGTGAGTAAGCGGCAAAGGTGACGCAGGGATGACAAAACGATCTAGGAGCTATCTGACCGAGAAGTAAACAAACAGCCAATCAAATGACGGCGCGGACAGATTGCAGATGGCCGCGCGGTGAGAGCTGGCATGAAGGATTGGACTGTTTTTTTCCCTGTGAATTAAATATACCACAGTTTTGAGCTCAAACTGGGTGGAAATACAGGACCTCGCGCACACACGCACACACATCTCGTCTGGTCTCGAGCCAAAGCAGGAAGCTAACGTTCTCCTCCGGCGGGCGCGGTGGAGGCTGATGACTCACGCACACATTAATCTTTCTGGCTTTGCTCTCCGGCAGCAGCAGCCAAATGGCGTTTTACAATAAGAAAGTACGAGCGGTGCAAGTTGACTCCGATACCTTTCCTCACAAATCCACTTTCAACGTTACGGGGCTCGCATGAAGACGGACGGGTGACACGAGGGGACAGTGGTGGACAAGAGGGGAGAAGACGAAAGAGGAGGATGAAGAGGGAGGAGATGGAGGGAGAGGGAGGAGGAGGCTTAAATCACCCCACTTTGGGATTCTGGGTAAGATTGGGAGGAATTCAGCAACTACAGCGCAACAAAGGAGAACAGCTGAGGCTCATGGGTACTGTAGTGTTTAGACATGAGATGCTAAACACGACTCATCGGAAAGAAAAGTTGAAGTAATTAAAACTAGAAGCCATAACGATGAAAAGAAAAACGTGAAAATGGGCAAAACTTCGGAACCAGTGGCTCTTCGGAGAACAAGGGAGGACGTGAAGGAGGAGGAGGAGGAGGAGGAGGAGGAGGAGG
>JBBMOE010000038.1:3391427-3421427 GCA_037975065.1 Chaetodon trifasciatus
GGTTATTGCTCTTGTAACTTCAAAAATAAGTATCTAAAAAATAAAAATAAGAGCACAAGATATAAAAAACTACACTGAGCAATTTAGCTCAACAGCAGGTACTCTCAGTGTTAAGCATTGTTAAGCCAAACAAAGTGTGTCTGCGTGTGTGTTATAACACTATAACAGATTTTTACTATGAGAGTATGTGTGTGATGTCAATCCAGACCAGAATGCCTCTCCAGATTTAAGCGAGTTTCATCGATCTGTTGGTAAACAGAGCACACACACACACCTCCCTTGTGCAGCATTAGCTGATCAACTACCTGCAACATGACTTTGAGAACAGCAGGGGGCAGCATTCATACATCACAGAGCAGAAGGAGGAGCAGAGGACTAGAGTGGAAAGAGGGTGAGGGATGAGACAAAGGAGAAAAGAGGAGGTGAGAGAGGAGAGGGTGGGAGGGAGTAACAGATGGAGAGAGGAAAGAAGACAGCGAAGAGGAGGAGAGAAAGAGTGGAGTTGAGAGACAAGGAGACGAAAAGAGGACATGAAAAGAATTAGATGAGAAAATGAAGACGAGGAAACGAAGGTGAGGAGAAACAAGGAGAGGAAAAGCAGAGAAGAAGGAGACACAGCAGAGACAGATAGAGCGTGTGTATGCAGAGTGTGTGTGTGTGTGTGTGTGTGTGTGTGTGTGAAGGAAAACTGTAAATATATGACAAGAAGAGTGTGCTGTAATAAGTGTGAAAACGTGTGTGTGTCTTATAATAATATAATGGATGAGCAAACTGCTGACCCCCTCAAACACACACACACACACACACACACACACACACACACACACACACACACACACACACACACACACACACAACGTCACGATGATAAATAAAACTATCCAGTTATAATTATGAGCTAATTACGCTGAGTTAATTAAGATAATTAGAGCGCTGATTAGAAGATATTTTTACGCCTCTGCTTCGCGTAATGTCTCCTGAACAAAAACTCCAGTTTCACAGTAGCTTTAAGCGTTTGAGTCGACTGTAACTGTTCATCATTTTCTATTTAAAACTGCATTCGTCCGTTTTCTCTTTTTGGCCACTTGGGGGCAGAAGACGCTAAAAAAAAAAGACACTGAGGGAAATATCTGTTCTTCAGCTGCTAACGTTTACAGGTGACGCCTTTCCCATCGCACACACACCATCTGCAGCTTACAGCCACAGGTATCGATTAGTTTTCAGCATTGATTAGATGATATTTAATATAGCAAACTGTGATTCTACAGAGACGCTCTGCATGAAACATTTTCTCTGTCAAGTTTATTTTTTGTGCCGTTTAAAGCTGCATGGCTGTCACGGCTGCGTGTTAGTGGGTTTTGTGGCTTTATCAGTTTTGTTGATGTGTTCTTTGTGCTGAACTCAGCCGACAAACAGCTTTAACTACACAAATACGGGAACATCCAGCGTGTGCGAGCGAGGTGGGAGGACGAGCGAGGAAGTGATAATACATTCAGGAACATCTGTCATCCAATATTTATATATTCTGCTGAAAATATATAAAAGCAAACATGACTTTTATTACTTTGATGACTTTAACGCTTCTGCTGTTCACATCGTGACTGTGTGTGTGTGCGCGAAGGAGGCAGAGAGCGGGAAAATAAGGAAGAGAAAATAAAGAAAGATAAAGAAATCCACGATAAGAAGCACAGAACTAAACCTACATCATCAAACTTCTACAACAGGCATATTGTCCTCCGAGAGGAGCTGCACCAGTCCTGCACGGGGGACCTTCCTCAGTCTGGTTGTCCTAACGTCCACTGAAGTTGGGCAAATTCAGCAGAACAAGCGCACGCTAATGCCTCATTGCGCGGACCGAAAGGATCCAGGTGTGTCTGTTTGCGTCCACTGCCTGGTGTTTCTCTGTGGGCGGAGTGTGCGGGGACCACAAGTCGCCTTCTGGGGACTTATCCAGGCCAAAAAACAAACAACAAAAAAGCAACACAGTTCACCTCGATGCTTTCGTCCCCCGACGGAGAGCGCAAGTGACAGAACAGCGCTGAGTTTCGGCTGAGGGAACTTCAAAGTCAAGACGCGCCTTCAGCATCACCCGTTATGCAACACACATTTCAGCAAAGGATTTAGAATTTGACTGCAGGGCCGCGGCAGAGGGATTGGGGTCAGGGTAGCAGCAAACACCAAAACACTGAAAACACAACCCTGCAGGACACACACACACACAAAGTGGGCCTAATAAGCCTCCACACACTTAACACTTCTTCTATTTCTCCAATGCAAAATATACACAAACATGTGGCTGCGGACCTGCGGAGGAGGGCGGCGGCACATCCTTTCTTGCTGTCAGTGTGAGCATCTGTGTGCATGTGTAGTTCAGGACCAGGAGGGACCCGGACCAGATGGGAGCCCACGCACTGTTTTTGTATATCCAAATTCATTAACTCTCATGTTTCAATGTGCCTCACGCGCGGCCACTTTCTATAAGAAGCGCCGGTGACGTTCGGCTTTTGGCTTCGCATTCGTCACGTTCTGAGGAGATGCAGCAGTTTTTGGCGGCGGAGCAGATGGGCTGAGTCTTCTCTCCGCCGGATGAGCGACAGCACGGCGGTGGGAGGACGCTTCTAGCTCGCTCTCACTTCTGTTTCATCTCTTATTTTCTCAATCTGTTGCTGCTCTGCTCGGCTCCCGCTCTGGATCTGTCTGCGCTGCGGTGCAGGGGAGGAGTCGTCACCACATGGAAGCAGAAGGCGCTTTGAGAGCACAAACCTCCGCCGACGCTTAACACTTCTCTGACTTTCACTCGGATTTGAAGTCGACATCTTGACTCTTTACACGATTCCTGACACTATTCGGCGTCAGGAGTTGATTCTCTCCAGCACAGCTGAAAATACGGTGCTGGAGAGGCTAAATCTTGTAGAATTATTACGTTAATATCTCTCTACAAACCTTACATTAATTTTTTATCTACTTAACGTCACAGCCTGCTTATTGCCATGGCCTGCGCCTCTTAATTGTTAATGTCTACATGTTAACATATGTAACGCTGTGTGTTTCCTTCGATGTCTGAGATGGTTCTCAGTCATCCAGGTCGTGGTTATCCAGCGAGGGTTGCATGCAGGGCAGCTGCAAAACGTTTAGCCTCTCATCTGAAGGGCCTCTTCAGCTCTGACTGACTGGCGAGGAGGCCCCGGTATTTCACCTCCGCGGGGTCGTTATCGAGGTCTTTTCTGCTTCCTCAGCTTGTGAATTAAGATTTATACAGCCGGGCCCTGTCTTCTGGCTGTGTGATGCACCTTTAAACTCAAAGCGGACCCCGTGAGGATCTGTGCGAACAGCAGCAGCCATGTTGTCATCAAGGTGTTTTTATGTGCATTTTGAAATATCCCTAAGCAGGAGATGGAACACACATTTGCTGAATACGTTCTGAGTTAGCGAACGTAACTCACATGAATGAATAGTCATGGATGCTTTTCCACCTCAGCCAAAAAAAAAAATGGATGAACCGTGCATAAAACAGGTAAACCGTAAACTTGCTAGTAGGATTTGCAACCAAGTCTTTGTCAGTGTTTTTGAGGAAACCCGCCGACGGACAGACTGCAGAGCTGAAAGTGTCACATTAAAAATGTGTCTGAAGGATCCCGCACACACAGATCTCTGACCTGCTGACACCAGCTATGATTCAGAGGCAGAGTGAAAATACATTTCTGTGCCAGTGCGTGTTGGTTCAAATGACGTGACAGACCGCCGACTATGGCCGCCGAGCAGAAAAACAACCGCCATGTTGGCTCAGGGATCAATGAGTAAACCTGTGAGTGACTGTAAATAAAGAGAAAATAAGACTAAAATAACTTGAACTCATGTGAATTTGTCTTCTGATAATTATCTTAAAACAGCATTCAGACACAAAATCACAGTGATTCCTTGAATATCCAACGTTTGTGAGAACACTGCTTTAAAAACATCTTCACTGTGAACTAAATGTGCAATTTACTATCATTCACTGCCACCAAAACAAACTCAAGCACGTCTTTTTTTCTGTGAATTTCACTTAAGGTATTGAGTTTTGTACACAACATTTAATCCAATTGAAAGTTCTTACGAAGCCGCTCTCGTGCCGCCTGCTGTCTGTTTACTTTCAGCAAAACTTTCAAGGTTGTTGACTTCGGGGAGACAGAAAAAAAAAAAAGACAAAAACTCCTGTTCTGACACTGACAACGCTCCATCTCTGTTAATGAAATCACTGAGTCCTGTCCAAGTGGCTGCTGGTACCTGGAGAGCAGCCATGAGCATCACTTCTCTCCCTGTCGCACTAACTCTCCTCTCTCTCTCTCTTCTTTACGGTTACCTCATCATCATCATCATCATCATCATCCCTCGCTCTCTCCCTCGTCTCTCTAAAGCTCGATATTCCTCAAAGTAAGGTATGAAAAAAGCAGGATTTTCTGCTTTTATCTGTACCTAAACTATCACCAATAGTACTGAAAAATCCATTTTATATCATAATCATTAAAGCAGTTAAAGACTTTCTATTGATGACACATAACGTCTTGTATCCGTCTTATTCTGCTCGTCTCCTCTCTTTACTTTCACTGTCCTTTCTCTCTCTCACCTCCAGCCTTCCTAACTTAGTCTCACAACTTCTCCTCCACCTCACTTCTTTCTCCTCCACTCTTCCTCCAGCTCTCCCTGTCGCCGTCCCTCCCTCCTCCTCCCTCCTCCCTCCCCGCTCCTCCTGTTGGATGCGTTCACTAATGGAATGCTGGCGTTATCGTCCTTGGGAGACAAGCCTTTTATTCCAGTAAGCCTTTTTCATTTCATTAGGCCTGAATTTATAGTGGTGCACACACACCCGGATAGACACACACGCACGCACGCAGGCACACACATACACACCCAGAATATATTTATAGAGGGAGATGGCACCATAAAAGCGTCCGTCAGTTTCCAGGGGGAAGCCTAATGTCTGTGACACCACTCTTAATTATGCAGGCAGGAGGGCTGGGGAAGACTATTAATGTGACACGCACGCACAGACACGCACACGCAACATATGTGTATGTATACTGTGTGACGGAAAGTCTACGTCTATTTAGCACATGTATGTACTAAATCTGTGCACGTGTATCCTTGTGTGGGTCTGGGGCGCGTGCACACTTGGGTCTTCTTGCACGGAACTACTGTGTGTGTGTATGTATGTGTGTGTTTGTGTGTGTGTGCGCGTGTGACCTTGTTGCATTACCGCCATTAGTTTAGCAGGGTCCATTAGTGCTAATTGAATTAAGGTAAAATACAGTACGACAGAATGACAATCTAAATGAACTGAGTCTGACCACACAGCTCACCTTATCTCACACACACACGCACGCACACGCACACACACACTCAAAATGAAGCATCCATGATGACAGAGTGTCTAACTGGTTCAACCTGCTGACTTCTCTTCAGGTCTAAAAAGGCTTTCAGGTCGATGACATTTTTTATTTGCTTTCTATCAAACATGGACGTCAGTGTGACCGTTTGATAATCACACCATCAGGAAGCAGTAAGATTAGAAGTCAACGCTGAACCTTTAAACAAGAATCTCGTCTCCCGACACCGCAAAACGACATAAGACGTGCTGCTCAACTGCAGCGATTCTTACTCAGCAAATTTGCCTCCAACACCGTCCATGTGTACACGCCACACTGGATTTTCCACCATCTTGAGTTTCCTGAAAACAGTTTCTCCCTCGGAGGCTTTCTGCATCATTATTCTGTCCAGTCCGATTTAGTTAGAGCGGTGACTTCACAGTGACCGGGCCACGACCCAGTACTGGTCGGCTCAGCAGAGATGCTAACTGACGAGGAACCGCTCATCCATCTGTGCGCCGCTTGGCGACTGCTGATGAGATGTCTTGAGTTTGTTATCGGCCAGTTATCGCAGGCTTAAAAATAGTAGTTTTGGCTCAAAGTGAAGTGAAAGGATTTTATTTAAACGGCTATAAAATTTGTCCTCTTAATTGGAAATTAATGAATGTGTGATTTTATTACAGTTAACACCCCTGACACTGTGCTTATTCAATATTCTGAGTAGTTTTCAATGAAGCTCTTGAATTGATGAGCTGATTTTTCAAGGCTATTTGATAGGAAGCGCTGACAAATAATAGACCTGAGTTATTAGGAAATAAATAATAAAATACATGAATATATAAATAAATTAATTATAAACACAAATTAAACTGTGATGCATAGTTCTAGGACGATGTATTATCAGGAATTCATGGACCGCATGGAGGCCAACATATCGGACGGCTGTCTCCTTAATTTATATTTTCATGCATTTTGCAAGCAAATCTGAGGGTTTTCACAAGCCGTAACTCAGTTTCCATGGCAACACCTGAAGGTTTGACTAATCCCTGGAACAATCACACCATAAGGTAACCCATAACATTCTTAGTTATGACTCAGCTATGAGCCAGAAAGCTAACGTTACGCTACAAGACTCAAAGTCAATAACACTCAAATATAATTTGACAGTATGTTTAAAAAAAAAAAAATCTCCATCAAGATCTAGATTTTCATGAACAAATGAAAAGTCACGTGTGCTGTCAGCGGAAAGGGAGACACTCACCTCAATGACACGAGAATCAAAGTCCTCGTAGGTTTCTGTGGAGAGAGAGGCAAAGACGCTTAGCTAAAAAAAAGCTTTAACACACAAACATAAAAGGGCAGACGCACACACACAAACACTTTAAACAGATTAAACCAGGCTCCTGCTGGCCTAATAAATACCCAGAAGCCCTTGCAGCAGTGTAACGAGTTGACACTTTTCATTGTCAGTGACCTCTGAAGGATGTTACTCCCAACAGCAGCCTGTTCACTGCTAACCAATTAGCAACAAACAAAGAGAGCTGCCTCAAAGGCTCCGAGGAGGAAACACACACATGTGCACGCACGCACGCACGCACGCACACACACACACACACACACACACACACACACACACACACACACACACACACACACACACACACACACACACACACACACACACACACACACACACCTCAGCTGGGACATTAGCTCACCATCTGCAGGAAACCAAACCTGATCACAGACAAGCAACCTAGTTACAGCTCTCTGAACATCCCACTCGCCGGGCCCAGCGCGTGTGTGTGCGCGAGCGACAGATGAAGGTGTGTGTAAAAGAAAGTATAGAGAGAGAGAGAGAGAGAGAGACAGAGAGAGAGAGAGAGAGAGAGAGAGAGAGAGAGCAAGTGTAGCTCATGGTGTGAGAGCTTATTAGCACGGTGGCAAGAGAGAGGAGATATCAAGAGGAAACGAGAGAAAAAGAAAGCTGAGGATGCCAAAGAAACACCAAGAAGGAGGAGAGAGGAGCAAGAAAATGTGCTTTGTAACCTCGGCCCTCATCAGTCAGTCGTTTGAGGTAAATGGACTAAACTCTGACAGCAAACTCTCAAGATGTAACAAGGCTGAGAGCCGAGGCCAGCAGCTGCATCAGAGAACCAGGTGCATTCAAAGCAGCTATAAGAGAGCTGATTGGCCTGCAGATGCACCTTCGCTGGCTTCAGAGATTCTTTAAATTACAGCACGTTACACCTGAAGTCCTGATATAAACCTCCTGTTACGGAAGGCAGAGCTGAGAAGATGGCGGCTGTTTATGAGCCTCCACTGAAGCCTAGAAGAATCTAACTGTCACAAACACAGAGACAAAGCAGATACAGCGACATCTAACGGCAGGAAAACCCACATGTGTGACTAACAGCAGCAGTAAAGGCTGCATTCCATTCAGGTGTGCCAGGAACCCAGTGTTGCGCCAGCTGACTCACTGGATGGAATGGAGCCATCACGACTGGTCTGAGTGACACTGTAAAGGACCTCTGGCCTTCAAAATAAAAGGAGTCAGGGTCAGATTTAAAGAAAGCCTTCATCAGTCCTAATGGGCCACCGTACTCTCCTGGCCTCTCTTCCTCTCTCACACACTCAGGGCTGCATTATCCCTGAATTATTCCTCCATTTCTTCATCCGTCTCTTCTTTTTACATCACTTCCTCTACAGCTGGACTGGTGCAACGTAAATCCAGCATCACACACACACAAGATTGGACTGTGAGTGTTTACCTCCGTTGGGTCCAGGGTCAGGGGGGCCCAGGCTGGTGCCCCCCAACGAGCTTCCCGTCCATCCTCGTTCCCTCTTCACCTTCATCCTCCTCCTCCTCTCCCACTCGTCCCTCAGCCGCACTGCAGAGAGACACCGAGAACGCACAGAGGCCACAGCTGGAGTTACTGAACGCTCGATTCCGACCAATGGCCTCACAGCATTCCACTGATTGACAGGCAGAGGTAATGTGCCAACAAAGGCAGAGAAGAAGACTGCAAGCTATGGGTGCAAACGGACTAAAATAGCTTTACAGAGTCTGCTTTGTAAATGTTTTATGAGGAAGGAAATGCACTCGACACGTTTGTTGGACTTCAAGGACACACACGGCGGGTTTTTGGTCAGACTGGATGAAAACATAACTTTAATTCGTTTAGAAGAAAACTCCACGGGGCCTCTTTAAGACCTCGTTACCATTGCTGTTGCTTTGCAGCAGCTCTTGGAAACACTCTCTTCCAGTAAAATAATCGCTCTGGCTTTGCTAAAAAATGCTGGATGTGTTCTAACCATCGAGCCTGACTGAAAACCCAGGCTGCTTTTACAAAGCTGAAAAGGTGGAAAATGGATTGAGGACAAAGGACAGTTTCTTGGGTGGGAGCATGAGTGAACCTTAACTCATACAGGTCTGAAGTGCTCTGGTGGGTGATCTATGTTCATTTTGTCCACCTGCGAGTCTGAAATATGTCGTGTGTATTCAGTGCATTCTGCCTCTGTACCAAGTTCAGCTCGCATCTCCTGCTGCTCGGTCTCGCCTCTTCGAGCCATCAACCGCACAGTCCCGTCCTTTATCACCGGAGTGTTCAGACCAGGCCACAGAAAACCACCGCGACCTGCGGGTTAAGGACACAGAGCAAGAGAGGAAAAAAAAAACAATGATGCAAAATAATGTACTTTTCATTTAAACAACAGAGGTGGGATCGTTTGACACAGATGCATTTGTGACTGTAGATGTCAGATCATTTAAAACTTGCTATCTGGAGATGACTTTTTCATTCAATTGTCTCACTGACTCAGTTTTTACCTGAACATGCCGTAACCGTCTTCAAGACCTTGACTGAGAAAGGACGGAGCCGAGCCGGAAGCCAAACCACGGAGCAAACAAAGAGGAGCAGTTTGCATGACAACAACAAGCTGCGCCACGTGATTTGTTTCAAATGAGATTATTTATTTGAGACCATCGCAGACAGACGAGCGGGGATCGTAACGGAGCGACCGTTTAGAGACATTTAGTGAAAGTGAAGCAAAGGAGAGAAGAGTCAGGCTGACGAGACCGAGAGAGACGCTCCGACCGAATGAAGACTGATGGTTCGTCTTTAAGGAAGAAGAAGAGGACGAGTGAATGAAGGGTAATTCCCCTCCACAGTGGAGCACAGTAATAAATTAATTAAAATCAACTAATGAATATTCTAGCGTGTTGTGTCCAGGCGGCTTTACAGGCAGGAGGAGGAGACAGGAGGAGACGTTTTCGCACTTCTGAACATAATGTGAACAATCCAACTTTAATATTTGAAGCAGAGCGACACTCGTGCAGGAGTTTCCCTGCGTATCTAACTTAAAGCCGGCCACCTTTGTATTATTGATGGAGCTGTTGTTGAAGGCTTTTTTTCCCAAAAACTATTGTGCCTTTTATCAGCAGCTGCTTTGATGCACTTAAACCGGCACACAGACACTCGAGTGTGGAGGCCGCCGGGAATGAGACATTTAAAGTCTGCAAGATGAAGGTAAGCGACGAATGGTCATTATCCATGAAGCAAATGTGTGAGTTTGTAATGAGAGCTCGGTTAGCTGAGGCGACAGAGGTCTCCTTTTTTTAATGCAGATACTGTACAGATCAATTTAGAAAGCAGAAGTTCACTGCAGTGAAGTTAGCTTTAAGTTGGATATTCAACAATTCACTCCAGATCCATCCTCTGACTCAGCAAGAGGCTGATTAGCTCTGAGCCCTCGCTCTTAACCACATGTTTCATTTAGGGACCATTAAAAAATTACTGTTCGACACAAGAAGGCACTGTTATTTCAATGCCTTTCTGCTGACTGACCCTATCAGTCAACATTACCATGAATAGAAAATAACTGCAGTTCTTCTCAGCAGCCTCCATGTCATGTGACCCAGTGACTTCAAATCAATAGCAAACATTATTACTACAGTACAAACACAAACAGGACACACCTCTTTGTATGATATTTCAGTGCTTCTTCTACTTTAATTTAGGGTTGGGCGGTAATCCGGTAATAAGGTATCCGGCGGTATCTAAAAATAGCAACGGCATCAGTTTCATTACCGTCATTAAAAAAATGCCGCGCATATAGTGTAGCATCATCATAACAAAAATGAAGTCCACTCTGTTAAATGTATCTGGTTGAATTTGTACTTGAGAAAAAGGTGACTGCTAATGACATGCTAAAAAATGAACCTGAGCAGTTTTACAGATGTTTTAACACAGGTATGTCCAGGCGCTCTCCTCTGTTGAAAACACTTTTCCAGCCTTTTTTCTGCTTGCTGTTGTTCTTAGCTCTCATAAAAGGACGAAATGCAAATTAAACAGTAAAATAACACTCCGGGCTGCTCAGCAGAGTCCTCTGTGAGCGCTCTGCTCATTCATGAGACGGAGCGCTGAAACTAACTGCATGGTTACGCCGGTCAATAGCTCAGCGACCCACCCACATTCACCATGGAAACACCAATGACGATCCAGAAGGAAGTAAGCCCAGAGATAGGTTATTGCTTGAAGAGCGCTCCCTCCACTCTAGAAACCCCCTCCTCTTTATGTAAACAACCAGGACCTTCGTGATTGGTCTCAAACTAACACAGAGCCACAGGAGGAGACATTAGCAGCGTGTTTTCAGGCTGGAATATAACTTTTGACCACAGAACAGCAAAGGTAAGACATACTTTATGATTTAGCAAAGTTTTTTTCTGCTACTCTTTGGCTGCTAGCTCGCCGAGTTTTCGTCGTACAGTGAGGAGGCAGACATCTTCATCAGACTCTCTTCTTTCATATGATATCGGGCTTTTGTGGTTTGCGTGAAGTGGTGAAATCAGCAGATGCAGTACTTTTGACGTCCGCTATTTTCGTGTTTTCGTTACATGCGCATTTAATTTCTTGGGGTATGAACACCCTATACCCCGGGAAAATGTGGGGAAGGTTTGACAGTATCAAAATTTGGATACTGCCCAAATCTAGTTTAATTTATTGTTTTTGCATATTTATCAAAATTCTGCATCTGCAAGACAGTTTCTCATCGCTAAACTGCTCCAAGGAAAGTCAAAACAAACATCTGCAGAAACTAAAAGGAAGACAGACAGATGGCTGACAGACACAGAGAGAGACAAACAGACAGACAGACAGACAGACAGACAGACAGACAGACGATGTCTCACCTTCTCCGACCCTCTGTCCTCGGTTCAGATCTCTCCTCAGTTTACGTTTGCCTCTCTTTCCTCGGCCCTTCCTGGATCCAGCACCTGACTCTGCCATCACACCTTTCCACAGCTCCTCAGCCGTCACTGTACACACACACACACACACACACGCACACACACACACACACACACGTATGAACAAACATACATGTAACAGCTCACATATGGCCACCATCCAACCTTTGCTGAACACACAATGGCAGTAAAATAAGATAAGATCAGATCAGATCAGATCAGATAGTTCATCAGCGCTGAGCTCTCAGTTCAAACAAAAAACAAGCAACAAACAATCCAAGCAACAAAAAAAAAACCAACTACAGACTGAGTGATTCGAGAAGTCAAACGGTGCCGATGATCATCAATGAAACAACCTGGAAAATAAGAGTAAACACAACCGAAACTCTCCTGAAAGCAAATATTTAAAGACTCTTTGTGGAGAAATCTGAGCTCAGATACAGAGTCAATGGAATACGATGGGTTTAAAAGAGTGTTTGACAGTGTGTGTTTGTGTACTCCTGCCACGACAATGCAGACGTGTTGACAGAGACCAAACATGTAATCGTCTGAGAAATGCTCCGGCAGTGACTGCAAATGAAGAAGATACAATAAAAACGAGGAGTGAGAGAGCCGGTGAGAGAGCGAGGCAGAGACGAGACAGAGAGAGAGTGTTTGACAGCTCCATATATGCCCATTTAAAAGACTGTCACCAAACTGGCATTTTGTCCAAACAAGCTCTGCCAACATGCATCTGCTGATGGGAAAATATGTTCCAAAATAAAAGACAGGGCCAAAAGAACATGGACACCCTGTCATCACATCCAGATGTGACAGCCGAACATCTCACCTCAAAACCATGAAAAACAGCCCGGACTGAAAGCACACAGAAGGACGAGGAGAGGTGGCCACATCGTGTATTTACAGTGTTTGAAAAAGCAAAAAAAGAATATTTTAAAAGGGAGAAGAGGCTCAGAGAAAGCACGTCTGTGACTTTAGAGGGGTTGGCAGGCAGGTTTTTGAGCTAAACTAAGATAATCAACTCAACAGAGGATCTTTAAGCAATAAATAATGAACTACCATTTGATCAAAATTCACAGGTGGTTTTGTAAAATAAAATGGTTTAACGATAGCAGGTCACTTTGTCCAGCAGCTGACAAACTGTGACGTGGGGACGAGGGATTTTGGAAATAATCTTTCCGTATACTCACACTTGTTGAAGAAGCTGCCATGTCTGGTTTGCAGCCAGGCTGTTGCAGGGAGCAATGGAGGTGCAGGATTTCTTTGGAGAGAAACAACGGAGGCTCGACTCGCCAACTGGGATACCTGAACTGCTCCCCCTATGGCGCGGAGTGGTGTTGCACCTGAAGGAGAGAGATGTCCACCAATGGAAACAGATGTTTCAATGCTGCATTATGTGGGTGACACCAAGCAGGTTTAACACAGGAAGACAGCAATGAAGGTTTATCAGTATCATGCACGTGTCAGGTTTCTTTGTTGTTTCACATAGTTTTCTACCCAGAGAAGAAGGAGACAGTGAGGACAGTAAAGCCTGATAAAAGTTGAGATTCACCGAAATAAAGTGCTCTTCCGGTTTTAGCAAGTTTGCGGAATTAAAGCATGGACTCAGTCATTGTGGAGACAGTCTTAAATTATAATCTCAGAGGTGCGTACAGTTACTAACAAGCAGCACAACATTAAATGTAAACACTTTTAAATGAAGTTCAACGGAGCACATGCACACATCACTTCAAGGCTATTGGGACATCATTTCTACAGCATAAACAAGACGCTGTATCATCACCAGTAACGTAACTAACATTTCCATGCTTTATAAACGTCTGCAGTGTAAGGACCGAAATGTTATTCGTTACCGCAGGCTGATAAGTAATTCTGACTGCACTGAAATGAGTTATTTTCTAGACGTCCCTCATCATGACGGCCCTGAAGCAACAGCAGGCTTTTCCCGGGTCAGTACACTGAAAAGACCAAAACCAGTCACACTTCTAACAATAAACACAGTTAACATACACCGATATTAACAGTCAACTGTCTGAACAAAACTGTGGAGGATAAAAGAAAGAAATAATTCACCTCCAAGTCTTAAGCGGAGGGCACAGCACACCCAAATGGACGCCGCCATGTTGGAATTGTGAGGGGTCCTTCGGCGGATAACAAGGCGTCTGGACTATGCCTGTTGAAAAATAGGAAACTATTGACGATGTGGGTTTATACTAAACTTTGAAAATACATAATACACACTTAGATTATGGGGTATGTTTCTATACAGGTTTGTAAAAGAAAAAAGTTACACTTCATTGAATTAAGTAAAAAAAAAAAAAATAAAGAGAATGAGACAACAAACAAGACAGGCTTAACAGTAGAGAGAAATAAATAAATAAAATTAAGTGTTTTATCAGTAAAAAAATACGATTCAATGAATGACAAATTTCAATTAAACAAAATCTGTCATGTCAACATCACTGTGAACCTTTTGGGATTTCATGAATATAACAGAACACTACACTGCAAATATCCTTCTATTCAGTCCTGATCCTCTTCCTCTAACAATCCTCCTCCTCCTCTTCCTCATCTCCATTAATTTTCTCCTCCTCATTCTCATTTCCTGTTAAACAACACAGACCATCAGTTCCTGTTCTTCATTAAAACACTGCCGCTGTTACTGCTGGCACAGACTCACATGGATAATGATCAATGACACACACACACACACACACACACACACACACACACACACACACACACTTTGCGCCTCTATCTCTCTTACGTTTACTAGTCCCCTTTCTTCATTTCATACTGATTCTGCTGGTTAGATTTGATGACTGATTTATTTTACTATTAATCGTTGCTGCTTTTTAAACTGAGTTTGTCAGCATGATGAGTTGCATCATTTGTATGAAAAACACAAAACTCAGCGTGAATGACATGTTTGTGCCTTTCTGCTAAGCTCTCAGTTCTGGGGGGAGAAAAATCAGAGAAAAAGCAAATTATGGAGATTTTTCCAGGAGGCTGTCTGTTGATTGGCTGCATATATAAAACCCCACAGAGCCTTGGGTTTCCTCATTTCTTCTGATATCAATTATCACACCGAGAGGACAGGAAATAAGATGATTATGATGTGGAGAAAGTGGTGAGAAAAGGCAGGAGGAGAGGGAGATGAGGGAAGAGATAGAGGACAGAGAGGAAGAAGGTATGAGAGTGTTGACACTTGATACACCTGACACATATAAACAAGTCATTTACATGTTTGAATGTTTGTGCATGTATTTCGTGAGTGGCCACATGCACACACACACACACACACACACACACACACACACACACACACACACACACACACACACACACACACACACAGAAAGAGAGAGCATGTGCATCAGGCCACCATTCAGCACCTCTCGCCTGTGGACATGATTGCCTGAGTGTCTGGTGATTATCCACCGTATGTGTCTCAATTTCACCTTATTCAAGATAATTTCCTCAACATTACATCCCCTTTTTCCAAATACAGTGCAGAGTTGCAATCAAAAACTTGCTGCAGAAAGAAAGAGCGGCCTCCCAGCTGTGTGACAGCAGGAGGTGGGAGTTGCTGTTGAAAGAATCAGTGCCTTTCTTACAGTAACTTTTCTCCAAAATAATTGCCCCATAATGACAGCTTCATCCAGGGTTTTATGTAAAAGAGTGAGTCACTTTTCTTGGCTTTGTACAGTCGCAAGCGGAGGAGTGAAGAGTGGGAAAATAGTTTTTTGAGGTAAACACAGTGGTACTGCTGGAGTTCAGTGCTACTCAAGTCAAAGTAAGAGAAGTTGGTCCTGGAAATACAGAAGCGCAGCTCACTAAGAAAATGTTTGAGTGGGCTGTTTGAAGGCAGGAGGGTCAGCTGTTTGTCTGATACATGGATATGTTGATTGTATTACATGGAAATCTTAAGTTGGAGAGTTGGTCAGTTTTGGACATGGACAATGTTAAGTGGCAGGCATGTGGACATGAATCATAGGGTTTATCCTCCATCCTCAAAAAAAAAAAACCCATCCATGTAAGCACCTGTTCTCCCGCCATAAGAAGAAGCAAAAACACCCCTGAAACACTGTTAAAAGCATGTCAAACCCAGCCATGTTGGCCAATCAGAAGCCTAAAATAAAGCCATTACTGGTAGACTACCCGCAACTCAAGGTCCAAACCTGCTCTTATTAAGACCTGCCTTCACCATACTAAACGAAGGACATAATGGCCCACGCTCCGTCAACACATCACACTGCAAGTGTGCGAGTTTCTGAATATCCCAGTTTGTGTGTGCACGATGGGCCAAAACGCAAAGAAAAAAGTTTGACAAATACCACTGTAATGCTGTATACTACACATGAGATACAAGAACACTCAAGAGGAGCGATTTGCACTTGCTCACACAGTCCTGAGAAGATGCTAATCAAGCTAATCAAGTGAAAACACCTGTGTGGATGAACGCTGGATGTGTATGAGCTTTAAGAGAAAGCATTCAGTTGTTCGAGAAGTTGTACTTTCACAACTTACTCTACTGAAGAATAAGAATTTCTGCTGTGGTACAAGGCCCAGAATGACTGATGTCATCATAACCACACTGTCGTTGCCTTCTCTCATTATTGTACGAGAGTCCACATTTTCCTTCAAAGACTGAAATCTCCTGGCTTGAAGTAAGACGCCATATCACCTCCACCTGCTGACTCCTAATCTCTCTCCTCTGTAGACTCCGCTGCAGTCTTATCTGGAACTTTAACATCCATCTCTCTCCTCTGCTCTTATTGCTTTCCCCGAGCATGACCTTTTCTCACGAGATCATTCTGGCTCTTCCAGATTAGACGATATGATCTGTTATCTTCGATGTGTAACTCTGACCCTCTGCTGCCTGATTGTTTGTGCTGTTGATAGCCTTGTGCTGCTTGGAGGCTGCTCTGTGAAGCAGCATATGGGGCGGCTGTATCTCAGGAGGTAGAGGAGGAGGTCGTCCACCAATGAGGAGGTCGGTGGTTCAATCCCTGGCCTCTGCAGTCCACATGCCGAAGTATCCTTGGGCAAGAAACTGAACCCCAAAACTGCCCCCGATGCTGCGCCATCAGTGTGTGAATTCATATGTATGTCGCTTTGGATAAAAGTGTCTGCCAAATGACTAACTGTAATTGTACATGTAGATATTTGTGCTTTCAGGTAATGCAAAATATGTCTAAATCACACCAATTACTCCTTGTACTTATGGCATAAGTCAGTCTATACAATAAATGGCACTTTTCCTCTTTTCTTGTAATTTTAACAGAAAAAAAAGCATCAAAATTTCTGAAGGAAAAAAGACAGAAAGAGTGACAGAAAGAAGAAATGCTCCGAATCACCTGTCTTCTCCAGGTGGCTTTAGAGATTAAAGGTGTACATCTATCACACGGCCTGCCAAGGTCTCCCTCTCTGGGCAGCGAGTCAAGAGTTGGACAGAGTGTGTTTGCTGTGATTTTAGTTTGTGTGTGTGACGGAAAGAGTGAGAGTGAGAAGTGGCTTTATCTGTAATCCACTGTTAAAACCACAGCAAGAGCAACTGGAAACCACCAAATCTCAGCAACAGCAAAATAAAACAATACAGAGCCAACGCGAGCAACAACATTATGAATACGACAATATTCAAGTGGTTTTAAGAAGCTTTTTGAAATGAATGTGAACACTGAACTGACCAGCTGAATATAGTTAAAAGCTGTGTGATAGGAGTCACATACAGAGCAGGAAAAATAGACAATTGTTTGAATGTTAACAATTAAATCAGACACGGTCACTCAGTTAATGGCTGATAACTACATGTGCTTATATTGTGTTGCCAAAGGACCTTGAATTCAGCTGAAATGAGGCAGTGACTCAGCTCAGTGAGCAAAAGCACAAAGCAGCAGGAAACAGAAAGAGAGGCAGATAGTTAGAGAAAGACTTGAAGGCTTCTCCCAGCGGAGTTGTCTTTGGGTCATCTTAACCTGACGTGGATCGATACCGTAACTCCCTGCTGTCCCCTCTCTGACACCCCTCTTCCTCTCCTCCTCCTCTTCTCTCCTCACACAGACAGGATGGGACAGGAGGCGACGCCACACCTGGCTTTAACTGTGTAAAGCAATAATTGTCACCAAATCCTTCCTGGCTTTGTTTTAATCTGCTTGTTTCAGCAGATATTTGGGGGACTGGTCCGATGGGGGTTCTGACAAAAGGTATCAAAAACCAGCCTAAACTTTTCCAAATGCAGAAAACTGGATAACTGGATGACAGTTACCTGGTTAAGCTTGTCTCATTCTGCTTACAGTGCTAGCTTTACAGTTCATAGCTAGCCTGCTGCTGCTAAAGCTCTCCAGTTTCCAGAGCATCTTCATTTAAAGCTGCACAAATCAGTATTCATATTAACTATAGATCAACAATAGATTAACAATAACAATAATTACAATATGTAATGTGAAAGGTGCTGCTCAAAGTGACAAACCCGACTTTGCAGTTTGAGTGGTTTAGCGTCTTTTAGCTGATTGTTTTGGTTTTATGACTCTATACTTTACTGTTTTGGTTCACTCTCACTGCTTTAATTGACAAGCAGCTGTTTCCAGTAAAAACCCACTGAACGCTACGGTTCCAGCATCAAACTGCTGACAAACACAGTTAGCGATTAGCTGGTGGATTGGATTTACATTCATCTCGTGGTGAGAAACAAAACTCAACAAGTAAATGCTAATGCCGCTCTGTGGATATCAGCTTTATAAGCCTGCAGTGTATTTCAAAGTAATGTGTGTGTGTATGTTGTTTACTGACACATCAATCTTTGTATTTATTGTTTTTTGCACTGCTCATTGTTCAGTTGTTCTTTTCCCCCCTCGTTGAGCTGTATATCCTATATATATCCTGAATTAGTGAGGTTTTGTCCACCTCAGTTTGAAGTTTGCATTTGAGCTGCCCTCTTTGTGCCTGAAGCAGATGAAACATGTTAAATCCAGAAGCAGCAGTCCTGAATCATTTGCTTTAATTTAGCTTTGGATGCAAATTGAGCAGTAATTCTCACAGCACTTCAAGTAAGAAAGCCCAGTGTTCAGGTTCTAAGATGGCAGCAGTGAGGACAAAAGAGAAGTGGAGTTGTTTGTGTTTTAATTCCCTTTCAAGCACATACTGATGTGAAATTTTAAATTACCTCACTTGTGTTTAGGCTGTTGCTTTTGTTTGTCTGCCATTTTATTTTCCCTCGCCTTTGTCATGTCCTTTCTGGCAATTTTGGATTTTCATTTAACCAAGCACTGATGATAACTGCAATAATGAAATAAATCCATATTCACCCTGACAATGGCTCAGTGTTCCTCTTTTCTTATTGTTCCAGTCTGACAGAGAAAAGATTGAAAAGTTTACACACAGCATCAATTAATCAATTAGTCAGATGAAAAGTTCACCATGTGAGACATGTAACACTAATTATTGTAGTTGTAGAGCAAAGGGGAAGCTGTAGGAAAGGATAAAGGATGGAAAGAAGTAGGAGATAACCAAGAAGAGGGAAGGGGGGTACTGGAAATAAAATAAGTGAGAGAAGAGGACAAGGAAACAGATAGAAGAGAGACAGAGACACAAACGATGATGAGAATGATATAAGAAAAGGAAAAGAAGAAGAGAATAAAATCAGTCAATCAATCAATAAAACAGGAGCAAATACAAGGAAGAGGTCAAGATAGGAAACGAATTTAGGGAAAAGGGAGTACTGAGGTTGAGATTTAAGGAGGAGGAAGAAACAAGAGGTGGACAGAGGTTGTACATATTGCAAAGCTAAACTTCTCAACATCTCATTTAAATATTCATGTACACAAACTTCAAAGCTCTGTCCCATTTCCCTTCGCCCTCACCCTCAATCTTTCATCTCCTGACTGTGTGTCAAACATGTTGTGATGGAAAACTTTTCTCTGAGGACGGCCTGTTTCTCTTTTCCCTCCATCTCACGCTGCTGCAGCTCTTTACAGCAAAAACATGTGTAGAGGAAACTAGATTCACACATTCGACCTCTAAAGAGGACCTGAAGGAAAGCTGAGAGTTATTCTAGTGAGACAAACGTCAAAGAAGGAATGGGAACGCCACACACTCCTAACTCAGATGCAATCATTTATTTCCACTTATAAACTCTGACGTTTCGGCACGCTGCCTTCTCCATCCGTCACGTTGTAGCTCTTTTTTATGGAGAGCCACTTAATGCTGAAGGCTAATTCAAAATCAGTCGCAGGGTTAAGAGGGAAAAGACCAGATGTACTGCAAAAATCTTTCTTAAATCCTAAATTATTGAAAGAAAAAGCTACATTTCAAGTCCCCCTCTACCAAAAAATGTGTTCTCCCTCTTTTGGATGTTTGACCTTGGCTGTGCAGAGTGGTGTAAGTGTGGAGTTTGACATTAGAAGCAGTGGCAGGCTCAGGCTGTCTCAGGGGCAGGAAACACAAAAAAGGGCACCAACTGCATGCAAAGAGGCTCCTATGGCACTGCATCGTGTTTCCTCTGCTGGAAGGGCGCCCCAGAGGGCACTTCATCATGTTTTCTTCCACACTGGACCACCGGCGAGGGCACAAACACTGCCGGACTTTTCCATGGACATCTTGCACATCAAACAGAGACATTAACATCAACAGTTCCATGCAAATATATTCTAAGTAGTGCTGTTTTTTGTCTTCTTTCATCTCCTAAACGATATCCAGCCACTAGTTTGGTCCATGATATGTACTTTGACAGTGTTTCTCTGGTTTCCACTGTGTCCACCCGTCCAAATGTAGACAAAATGACACCACATGCAGAAATATCCTGCAGCTACAATGACAACCAATGTTTCAAAAAGCTATAACATGGTGTCAGTCCTTGAAAATGATAGAAAGAAAGGTGTCTTTGTGCATCATCTTTCAGGAAACACAAGGGAGAAGTCCACTGTAGAAGACGCCCCGAGACTGAACATGCACCACGATGCACTGCAGCCACAAAGTCTCAAAGCAAAATATCAGATACCAGAAGGCATTTTGGGGAAATGCAATCATTAAGTAATTTAGACGCAGATGATTAAAATGCAACATTTCTTCACAAACCACCCTGAATGCAAAAAACACGAGTGAGTGGTATCGGACAACTGGAGGGAGGATTTCCTTGTGAAGTAAACGATGTGAATATTGTAGCTTTGCAACGGGAGGCTTGACATGTTATCTGATTAAGTTATGTAGGAGGGAATCGGTACAGAAGCGGGTCGGAAAAACATTACTGTTGCCGAGAGGAATAAGAAAAAGACGATGAGGAGGAGAGAGATGAAATGATGAAATGAGGGCAGACATGGAGAAAGAAGAAGAGTGAAGGAGAGGAAAGCCTCTTTCACACGTAGTTCCTGGTAAATTACTGGGCTAACCCTCCAGGCATCGATAGTGATTTTACGCATTCCACGGCAACGCTGGAAAAGATGGCCGAGGGGCAGACCAGCAGAGGGCAGTGATGCAACACTTATGGATGCCAAAGACCATTAACTCAACAGAAGAAGAAGATGGAGCAAAGCCGGATGTACGCGGCAGAAGACCTTAGGTATTATTTTCAGGAACGCGATGGGAAAGCAGCTGTTGTCTTGTCTCTTGTAGTGTGTTTAATATTAAAGGAAAATTATGTTTTTTCATGATCTACAGAGTGTAAACAAGTCAAACATGAGTCTTGTCATTGCTCTCCTGCTCCACATGAAGCACCTTTCATCAGGTGTATTCAACCATTGCAAGCTTGGCTCTGCAATGTTTCTGCTATCGTTGACAGCACAGCTGTAGCGGCCGTGAGGTGGGAAACTGGCGGCGCTGATTTCTCTGAATATCGATCCCTGCTCCCCTTCACACACGACCCCACAGGAAACGCTCCTGAACATTTGAGGGATGGGCTGCATGTGAGAAAGGGGCTTAAGGGAGACTTAAAGAGGAAGAGAGTTGGAGAGAGACGATGTGCAGGAGAAAACCAAAGGAACTGAAATGGAAAAATACAGTTAGTGGAAGCGCTCTGACCTGTATGCGTCTTTATTTGACATGAGCAAAGGAGATGGGAAGAAAATGGGAAGAAAGCAGAGTATAAAATTAGTTTTAAATGGAAATCTGTCAGGTGAGGTGAGCGAAGGAAGGCGGGAAACAGGAGAGGGAGAGGTGGGACGGAAACGAATGGAAGCAAGATACGGAAGAGGAGGGAACAGAAGAGAAGAAAAGAAGAGGAATGGAAGGCTAGGAATGAAGCACTGAGGAGAGGAAGAAAAAGTAGTGAAAGGAAGGGAGAGTGATGAAATAATGAAGGATGTGCAAAAGGTGGATGAGAGGGTAAAAAAAGAGGAAATAAAGGGATTGAGCGATTTACAGGGAACGGGTGATGAAGGATGGAGGGTGAAAGGGAGGAAGGGCATGAGGGAAACAAGGGAATTGTAAGTACATGAGTATATTTTGAGAAGCAGAGCTGCAGAGGGCCAGCAGGCAGGGGTGACCTGACCACCGAAAACATGAAAACAACAGAAGAGAGGGATGAATGACAAGAAAAGAAAAGAAACGCAGGGAAGCAGAAATGGCAAGAAAGAGGAAGAGTGTGTGTGAGTGTGTGCGTGTGTGAGGCAGCAGGAATGAGAGCTAATGAGACATAAAGAAAGACAGAGAGGGTGAAAACATAAGGAGCAGAACATATGGACACCCGCAGAGAACAAAGGAAGGATGAGAGGAAAAGAAAGAGAATCAGCAAGTCGGAACTTTCCCGTCATGAAAGCATGAAACAAAAAGAGAAAGTAGTGTAGAAAGCACCGACAGTAGTTATTTCATCATATTGTTTCATTAAGACACCTCAAAAGTTGAATTAAAGTCATTCTTCTCCTTCTTCATCCCTTCAGCTTCATCCCTTTCTGAGCAAGTGAGCAAAAACTGCTGTAGGAAGGTGGATGAGAGGGTGAGAAAATAAAGGGATGGAGCAATTTAAGGGGCATGAAGGATGGAGGGTAAGGAGGGGAGTGTGAGGGCGATCACATTCGCTCATTTTCATAGCTCCGTGCTGTGGCATCATTCAGTCTGGCTCCCTTTGCTCTGGTGATTTTAGCCCAAACCTTTAACTTGACATTTAAGAAAATTCAATATTTAGCCTCATCTGAACCTCACCCCGCTGCCTCCCCTCTGGACATCTGTTCATTATCTATGATTTGTCTTTTTCTGCCAGCTTCTCTTAATGTCGGGTGCACTGTCATCTTTCACAGCCGCAAAGGGAGAGAAGCCAAGCAGCCGAAACCGAAGACAGCGTCACATTTTCACCTGCAGTGATGATGAGCCGGCCATGACCGGGATTATTCATCGTTACTCACTCCGTCTGACTCTGTGATGACACAGTGAGACACTGCTTGGGCTCGTTTGAAAGGTCTTATTACAGACAGATCCCGGTCAGGCCAAGTTTAGATTCCTCGCTGGCAACAAGAAGATTTGCTAATTCCTTTTCACGGACTGGACGCAAATTCAGGAAACGGTCTGTCACACACCTGTGGGCAGTTTTTACATAACAATGGTCCAGCCATTATTATGTAAATGGTAAATGTAATATTTTACATGCCTCTGGATAAGCAAATTCCACGCTTGGCCCTTGCATTTTTACTAAAAAAAAATTTAGTAGATAAGTGAGCTAAAACTGATGTGAGGCTACAGCTGCACTGACACTGTTGCAGCTGGATGGCTGTAACGTCATGACCAGCTCCTCTGAAGAGAAGGTATAAGGCTCATGTCCAGGGGCGTAGCCATCACTTTAGAAGAGGGGGGGACAGATTGTTCAGAGGTCTATTGAGTGATTTATCATCCTCTTGCATTCAGTTGCACCTCTCCTTAGCAGCTAAAGAACCACATAACCACAAACAGCACAGCACCAGGGAACCGACTTTAGTTCTTTGAAAATGATATGCTATCAAAGTCAAAATCTAAAATCTAAAGCTGCCACACTCTGGTTGAGTTGACATAGAATGCTGAGTAGCCAGATGATAAAGTGCCAAATGAAAACACTGAACACCAAAAGTTCTGTAAAACACCATTCCTGTTTAAAATTATCAGCACCAAAATTAAATGGAAGTGACAAGGTAACAGGGTAATAAGCCACATAAATTAATTTAATGGCAAGAAGTGACAAGTGAATGTGACACAACAATAAACACATCAACATTAAGAAGTAGCTATTTCATCATTTATTCTATCAGCTAAATTAATTAATGAAGAAAAATGGTATGACCTATGCCTGCCGCCTAATACAGTAGTCAAATAATATCTGCAAATAAATAAATAATAAACAAATAAACAAAAAGTATCTTTGAAATTACATATAAACTACATCTTTAAACATCCGTGTCAGTATTTTCCTTTTGAACTAAGGGAATCAAAGGCTACAGGCTCTCCTGATTAACTATATTACAAAATAATATCATCAGTTCTACATTTCTTTTAGACCCAAGCAGAAACAATAATATAATCAAAATAAAACAAGTTCGGGGGACATGTCCCCTGTGTACCCCGTGTCCGCTACGCCCATGCTCACGTCTTGTGCTGTTCGCCTTTTTCATGCTACGTTCTTCTCAAATCCTCCTTTTTAATCCTTGAGATTTTTTTGCTAAGAGGGATCCCTGATTTCATTGCCACAAAACTTATTAAAGTCCAGCTGAAACCACGTTTAGTTTTGCACTTTTGCAGCAACAATAATGGCAGCTGTTTACTGTTAAAAACCGGTATCAGTCAAACGTCAGTTGTTAGCCTCCACGATAAATGTTATATGACAAGCATCTGTGCAGCATCACATAGGAAGCTAGAACAGAAGCTAGCACAGCACGGCTCGGCGCAGCACGGCTCTGGAAGGCAGCCTAATGCCCTGCAGTCATGCAAAAGCTGTTGCCAGTTAGACAGAGTAAGAAATGTGTTTTTTAAATGATTTCCATTCCATTATTCATTTAACCAGCATTCTGCACTTATTACACTTGTTGAATAATGTAAGCTGATGAATAATGTACGACGAGATAAAAATGGCTCCACTTTTAACTGTGGATTCACAATTAGCTGAGAGTCACAGACAAGAGAGGTGAGCTGAAGAGAGAGTGACCTCCGTTGGAACACAAGCTTGTAAAATATGGATTTAACTATGCAAAATAATGAGGTTGTGATTTAGTTTGGACTTTAATGACAGTGACAAAGTGAAAGAGATGAAGGCTGAGAGAGAGACAGAGAGAGAGCTTGGCAGGAAATCTGGATGAAGAGTCAGTATGAATTTAATAGATACTTACTGAGATGAAGGCGACAGTTCGCTCCATTCATCCATCCATGACCCGGATTTCTCCCTTCCTCCTTCCATTCCTCACCCCTACTCCCCTCATCCCTCCTTCCCTCATCCTAATATATCCTAGTATAATTTTAGTTGAAATTACCATAAGATTAAATTACTGGGGAATAAATGTTGGAAAAAATGAGCAAAATTTCTCTAAAAAGACAAAACAGAATTCAATATTCCAAAGATCCAAATGCTAAGTTTCAATCACAGGCCTGGCCAGATCATAAGCTCCAACATCCAGCCAAGTTTGCATCACATGAGATATCTATGAGTAAACAAAGCAATTACAAAATTTTTAGATCTTAAAGTTTAACCTGTTAAATTTGGAGTCATGAATTGAATGAAAGTGAATATCTTGCCTACGGTGTTTAGTGTTTTTCTACCCTTCCCGTTGAAACAACTGATAAACAACTCAACGAGTGGAATAAATTAATATCAAGCTACATTTGGCAAGGGAAAAAAAACAAGGGTAAAATTTCCCTTCAACTGGCAAAAGACAAGTGAAGACTCGTGCTCCCCTGCCTGAAGGACGAATACTTATCAGGCCAATTCAGGATCTTGTTTTATTGATGCAATTCTGATTTCCAAGCGAGATGGAAAGAAATGGAAGAGAGCTGGGGTACTTCCAATTCAGGGATAAAAGACTCATTAAAGATTGTGTGGAAACAGGTAATAAGTGGATTAACCTACCTCTGAAACCTTGTTGAATATTATCATTAAGAGCGCCTTAGAGATAAAGATTCTGAGATGCTGCTCTCATGACCTTGATTTTACCCCAAAGGGGATGTGAGTCAGCACCACTTACTGTTTTCATCCAACAGTTGCTTTCCAGAGGACATCTGGACAAAATGTAGTGAATTTCACTGGAGGACATCAAGCTCAAGTCTTTGAGAGCGTTTGGCTGGAGGAGTCTGAGTAGATATTTTATCGCACCAGCCCAGAAGTTCCACCAGTCAGAGCTGCTGGAGGAGCTGTGGCTCTACGGAAGCCCATCAGGGCCATTTGTTTTGGGCCTGTCCACAAGTAAACACCTTTTGAAGTGAGATTTATGCGGAATTGGTGACTATATAAGGGACAAAAATTGATTTCAGCTGGAACGAACTCCTTTTAGGCTTAAGTCAAACACAAAGACGGCTGGTGTGATATGGGTCATGAAATCTTTGTAGTAGGAAACACTATCACAAGCAGTCCATGCTCTATTATTGTGCTCTATGAGGATTTTCCATGAGTCTGTGGTGGCAAGTGCTATTCTTCACGCTGTTGCGTGCTGGGGCAGCAGGCTGAGGATGGCGGACGCCAACAGACTCAACAAACTGATCCGCGAGGCCAGTGACATTGTGGGGATGGAGTGTGACTCTCTGACGGTGGTGTCAGAGAGGAGGATGCTGACTAAGCTACAGACTATCTTGGACAACGTCTCACACCCGCTTCATGGGTGAAACGGTGGCACAGGTGGTAACACTGTCGCCCCGCTGTGGGCGCTGGTGGTGTGTCCTCCACCACGCCCTCAGTGCCTGCTGCTCGAGGAAAAAGGGGCCTTTCTGTGTGGAGTTTGCATGTTCTCCCCGTGCAACCCTGGGGTATCCTTCATAAAATGTACCCCCACTAAAAACATGCAAGAAGATCACCACCTGACCAGTGGTGACAACAGGAACTGGGTCCCCTGGCACCGGTCAGCTGGCAGCCCACCACTCCTGGTCCGCCGCGGAGGAAGGACGGACCAAGGATGGGTTAAAGGCAGAGAATAAATTTCACATATGCATGGCGTGTGCAGTTTCCCCTCCTAACTTCGCATGTTGTGTGTAAAATGTGACTAATAAAGGGATTTCTTCTTCTTCTTCTTCTTCTTCTTCTTCTTCTTCTTCATGATGTGTTGGTCAGGCACAGGAGTACGTTCAGCGAGAGACTCATCTCACCAAAACTCAAGACTGAACGCTACAGGAAATCATTCCTGCCTGTGGCCATCAACCCGTTCATATATATCCTTGTATTAATATTTTGTTTTTTATATTTACTTTCTAATTTCATTCTTGTATGGACTACCTGCAACAAAACAATTTCCCCTCGGGGATCAATAAAGGAATTCTGATTCTGATAACACTGTAAAAAGTTGAAATGATGGATCACTCTGATATCAATTGATAGAGGTGCAGCAAAATGCGAGCTGCAGTGATTCCTTAGCAGATAGAGAGAAACACACACACACACTTCATTGAATTATTCCACATATTCAAACACTTGTAACACCAACACTGCATCCAGAAGATATTTTTAATCTGGTCATGGCCAAACCGGATCAATACTGACCGCAGAGAGGACTCTTCATACTTCTCTGTCGGTCCAGAATGACTCACGCAGCATAAAGCAGCAGTCTTTTTAAACATCCTGTTTGTGATGCATGGCTAAAATCCAAGGGTTAATGGCCAGTGAGCTACAGGAGAGAATGTTTTACAGCCATCATCATTTGCCTTTAGGAGAAACACTTTCCACGTCCAAGAGAAGCGCTCTGTCCTCGGAAGACATACTGCGTCCTCAGCGCGATCTCCTCGCATGACTTACGATCCTCTCCTCGAATCAGGACAGACCATCTGAGCCGGTTTAAAGTTGTAATGCGCAAGAATGACGGTTAAAAGCTGAGGAAGGGAATTCTGAATTCTGCAGGAACTGCAGCATTTTAGTTTGGGATAACACTTGTTGAGATCAAGCTGTCCTAACACGAAGTGTGGATTCATCCGGAAGCTTCTATGGATTGCAATCAGCCGTGGAATGACCTCTATTTACCTACACAGTATACTTGAGACAAATGGAAAACAGCGTTAAACCCCTTCACAGCACACAGTTATCCTGCGGAGACGTTTAATCTGTGTATTTCCCGCCAGCTTTTTCCATTTCAAGAAGGATAATGAAATTCACTGAACTCATCACTGCTGCAGATACGTTTGTCGAAGGTCAAAATCATACTATATTTTCTCCTGTGCTGATGCTTTGGAAATGTATTCAAAATATTCCTCTGGCCTCTGTTTCTCCTGACGGAGGAGGAAGAGGGAGAAGCTGAAAAGATGGTTTTAATTTCAAAGAACATGGAGGTTGTTTTTGTGGTGGACCCTCCACCGTGGTCCGAAATATCTCAACGATTATTGGATAGCTCACGCACACACCGATGGCAGCGAGCAGGGCGCTGGTCTGACCGCCGGGAATAATCCGGGGTTCGATGTCTTGCCCAAAGGCACTCCAACATGTGGAGGTGGGATCGAACCAGCAGCATCTTTGATCTTGAATAGCGGAATAAGAATGAACTAAGACCTTGCCTGACAAAGCCTTCTTTACCCTCAGCAGCAGGGGGGCGATCCTCAAAAGCCTGTGATGTCAGCAGGGATATCGCACACACACGCACACACCACTAGCATAGCCGCTGGGGCTAACTTTACAGGAAAGCTCTACTTGTGATGTCGCATTACATAAACTCCCTCACCCTCCCTCCTCTTCTCCGCAGCTTGACTGCTTTTAACCCGTAAGCAGTTCCACAGCACTCAGCTCTGATAGTTATCTCAGATCTGCCATATTAGACGTTTTCCTCTGCCTTCACTAAAATATGGATGGAAATATCAGCATAATTTTCCCTTGATAACACTAGTTACGCAAACCAAGATGAGTGTGTAATATCAGCCATAGAGGAATCGACAGGAGGGGTTGGAGAGCCTTTTCTTGGAAAAATGTCATGGTTTGCTTGACAGAGTGTAAAGCCTTGACCTTACACTGACGTCTCAGGGTCATCGGCGAGCTCTGTGACTTTAATTATCCTATCAATGAAACGTACAGGGCTGTTGGATAATTCCCTCGATAATGCTCCCTCATTGTGAAGAGGGCTTTAGGAAGAGGAAGGGGGGTGGAGGGAGATCAGGCATGGAGAGAGATGTTATAGGCTGTTCACCTCCTCAGCACAGAGGGACCAAACCGGGCTCATCGGGGCCGGGCAGGGCTTTTCCAAGGCCTCTCAAAGCCGGCAGAGGAAGCACATGATGGCTTGTTAACGTCTAAAAGAAATGCTAAGTGTTTCGTTTTGGCAACTAAGGGGCAGCATAACAAGCTAAAAACCCCACGCTATTATCACTGTGTATAGCATTTTTGGTAAACATGTTAACAGAGTTGACTTTATACACATCCAGCAGACACAGAGCAACATTAGCATCACTCTCATGGCTTTGTTTTGGTCTTCTGAGCTGCTAAATGCTCCACTATGATCTCCAGCTAGTTGCTGTTGGTAGTTTGGTGTTGAACAGCGGCTCATGCTGCGGTTCTCATGACTGTATTACTAATTATTCTATCATTGTTCTATTTTATTTGTTTTTAATTCTTCTGTTATTTGTGCCCGACTTGTATCCACTGAAGTTGTTGTAGTTATTTCCCAGCTCCGACCCACAGCCCTGTTTAATATTAATATTTCAGTTGTGCTTTTACAGTATTCTTCCTTTGAGCATCTCCAATAAAACAGGTGGGAGTTCAGAGCCTTGCTTAGAGGCACCTGTGTATTAGAAAGCACTTTCTAAATATGTTTGACCCTCTCATAGTAAACAGTGCAATGAGTAAGCGCCGCAGCCTGCAGTGGAAACCAGGCTGAGGAGAGATAGCAGGCTGATAAAAGTAGAATCATGCAGAGCTGACGGCACCGCAGCTGAACATTAAAGTTACTTTGAACTCCTGTAACTTTAATTCTCTTTGACATGGAGAGATGTAGCTGTGAGCCACACCATGTACACTACAATTAAGATCAGTGAACCACAAGCGCCATAACGTAATCCTGTTATCGTCTCTCTGTCTGTCTGTCTGTCTGTTAGCCTGGCTGGAAGCACTGGTTTTCCACACTGGAGGTCGGGGACAGTGAAAGGTCGTTGGACCACCAGCAAACATTTTCAGACAATGGAGACCAGTAACGTGCTTTCACCGACACGGAGGGCCAGACAAAATCAGTGCAAATTACACATTTGTTTATGAGGTACAAAAGCATAATGAAGAGAAATGGCACACCTTGGCGGAGTTACCTGTCTGTGGTGCCAAATTTGCGAAAGTGCTGAGCTTATATCACTTTT